>CAUYUJ010018557.1:60000-70000 GCA_963575745.1 Prorocentrum cordatum
CTTGATCTTCCTCTTCCCCCACCCTCTCCGCCTCCTGTTTGTCTTCCTTCTTCTACTACTGCTACTGCTCCTCCTTTTCCTCCTCGTTCTGAGGCTTCCAATCTGTACTACGACGCTGTGCCCGGCATCGTACAGAGCACCCTGGACGACATCGGCGCCATCACGGGGCGCTACTACAAGATCTTCGACTACAAGGGCCACCCAGAGGCTGAGCACGTCATCGTTTCCATGGGAAGCTCGTGCAACGTCATCAACGAGGTGGTCAAGGTCGAGCAGGAGAAAGGCGTGAAGGTCGGCCAGGTGAACGTGCACCTCTTCCGCCCGTGGGACAGCACGTCCTTCATCAACTCCCTGCCGCCCACGGTGAAGACCGTGACGGTGCTGGACCGCACCAAGGAGAGCGGCTCCCGCGAGCCGCTGTTCCTGGACGTGGCGTCGACGATGCAGACGGCGCAGGTGCCGGTGACCGTGCTCGGAGGCCGCTACGGCCTGGGCCAGAAGGACCTGACGCCCGGGATGGTGCTCGCCGTGTTCGAGAACTCGCGGAAGGAGATGCCGAAGGAGTCGAAGAGAAGCGTCGCCGGAATCGTGAACTTTTGGAGGTCCGCACCGATTTCTTGCATCTGCGCTGGACTCCCCCCCCCCAGAGGCGCCTCCGGCGGCCACCCCCTGCGCGCTCCGCGCGCCAGGGAGGGGGGCCCAAGCGCTGAGCCAAGACATCCGCGCGGAGCTCCGAAAGTTTCGGGTTGTGGTGATTTCTGCGTGTATATGTGTGTGCGTATATATAAATATATGTATATATATATATATATGTATATCTCTCTTTCTCTCTCTTTTTTTTTTTTTCTCTCTCTCTCTCTCTCTTTTGTTTGTCTCTCTCTCTCTCTCTCTTTCTCTCCAAGGACGGGTTCACCATCGGCATCGACGACGACGTGACCCACACGTCGCTGAAGCCCCAGCAGGAGCCGGTGTTGTGCCCGCCGGGGACCAAGCAGTGCCTCTTCTGGGGCATGGGTAGCGACGGCACCCTCAGCGCCAACAAGAACGCCATCAAGCTCATCGGCACCCAGACCGATCAGCACGTGCAGGCGCACTTCGTCTACGACAGCAAGAAGGCGGGCGGCTGCACCGTCTCGCACTTGCGCTTCGGCCCGGAGCGCATCGAGTCGTCGTACAACATCATGTCTGCGGACTTCATCTCCTGCTCCCAAAGCACCTGGGTACCCAAATTCAAAGACCAGCTCTGGGCCACCATCGCCCCGGGCGGCACTTGCGTCCTGAACATCGCCCAAAAGACATCCGAGGAGGTCTCGGAGGTCTTGCCCGCAGTCATGAAGCGCATCGCGGCCGAGCGCGACATCAAACTTTATACCATCGATGCGAACGCGGTCGCGAAGGCGTGCGGTCTTGGTCGGCACACGAACAACATCCTGACCGCAGTATTCTTCAAGTTGTCTGATGTACTTGACGTCGATGAGGCTATCTCTTTGTTCAAGGACTCTATGCGCAAAAGCTACAAGGCCAAGGGCAAGGACATCGTGGAGCGAAACCTGAAGGCAGTCGACCAGGCGTTCGAGAATCTGAACCGGATCCACTTCCCGAAGGAGGAATGGCTCGCTGCCGTGGACGACACGCCCGTGGACCCGGGCCGCCCGGCCTTCTGCACGGAGGTGATGGACAGGATGAGCGCCCTGGATGCTGACAGCCTGCCCGTGTCCGCTTTCGACCCGCGCGGCCACTTCCCCACCGCCACCACCATGTACGAGAAGCGCAGCTTCGCCCTCTCGGTGCCCGTTACGGACATGGACAAGTGCACGCAGTGCAACAAGTGCGCGGCCATCTGCCCGCACGCCGCGATCCGGCCGTTCCTCATCTCGCAGGTGGAGGCCGACAAGGCCCCTCAGACCTTCGAGATGGTGAAGGCAAAAGGCGGCATTGAGACTGCCGGGCTCATGTACCGCATCCAGGCGGCCCCGGGCTTCTTTGTTACTGTTGTGGTTTATTGTTCTTTTGTGTTGTTGCCTGCTGTTTGTTGTTTCATTGGTGTTGCAGGTCTATCTTTATATAACCATGCAAAACATGAGACATGTGTTGTTTTACATCGCGTGGGAGGTTTTTTCCTTGTGTGCGTGGAATGTTGTTGTAGTGGCTGTATGTTTGGTGGTTGCTTGTTTTTGTGTTGGAGCACAAGCCCAGGTGGCCCCAGACGACTGCACTGGCTGCCAGGCTTGCAGCAACACCTGCGGCGACGGGGCGCTGACCATGACCCCGCTGCCGGAGGTGGTGAACATGGAGCAGTCGAACTGGGACTTTGGTATCAAGCTGCCCGACAGGGGCAGCTACGTCGAGAAGAGCACGGTGACCCACCGGCAGAAAGTAAGTCCATACCCGCCGCCTCGATCATGTCGCAGACGCCTGCGGCGAACCACCGCCGCCCCTTGCCTCTTGGCAACGCCCATGCGGCCAAACGTTGGGCCACAGTCTGTCAAAGCTATTGGACTATGTGTTGCCCCTCGACTTCGTGTTGAACCTCTTGGGGGAACACCAAGGAGAGAAAGAGAAACGGGGTATGCGAGGGGGGAGAAGGATGCGGAGGAGGAGGAGGAAAAGGAGGAACAGGAGGAGGAGGAGGAGGAGGAGGAGGAGGAGGAGGAGGAGGAAGAGCATCCGTTGTCATTTCGGGTCAAGTCCGTAGCGGGAGGCTAAGAGGAATTGAGTTTTGGCACGGGGATTTCCCGACTTCCACAGTGCACTGGCATCTGCCCGACAGGTATTGTTCCTCAATTCCGTTCCGTGTAGAGGAAACTCGAATTTCCAGGTCTACAGCTCTTCGTCGAGCTCTTCGTCGGTGGTGCCAGACCCGTTTTTCTTTTATGCGCCCTGGGTTCGTTCCGAGGATGCAGACAGTGAAGGAGGCTGGCAGACATACAGCGGTTTGCGTAAAGGTAAAAGCTTCAAGCAACCGCAGGGGTTCGTGTGTTCCGCCACTGGGTGCAAGAAACATGGTCCAGATGATGGTTGGTGCAAACATTGCCTCGCCTCTTCTTCGTCTTCAGTTGGCAGTATTCCCGCGGCTCGACGCTTCTGGGCTGCTCTCTCTGCGCCTCTTGGCTCCTTTGGCAAGGGCGGCATGGGCAAATGTGGGCTGTCAGGCGGGGGCTCCAGGAAGGGCGTCTATGACAAGGGTAAGGGTGCATGGAGGCAGGTTCGGTTCAGCCGCTGGACGACAGCTTCCCGCCCTTCCACCCGCCTCTGCAGGCGGCGGCTCCGACGGCACGATGTCTCCGATGCCGCCTGGGCCTGTGCCCAACGTCACGATCGGGGAGTCGAACGAGTTGTCCAGGTTGTCCGCGACATAAGGTGACACAGCTGGTGTTGCATGGTGTTCGGGAGTTGTTCAGTCCCTGGCGTAGGTAGAAGCTAATACAGCGAAGCAGACTCCCTCTCTTTACCAGGCGGCGCAGCAGCATAATGGTCAAGTTCGAAGGTTGGGGAAGCACTTGGAGACTGAGCTGGCCTGGCTTCTCAAGTTGCAGTCCGAGGCTGGAGCAGGCCGCCAACCTCAAGCTGCTTCGCGAGTCCTTGGGGAAGTTTGATAGTGAGCACGAAGAGGCGATTCAGAAGTTGGCGGAATAATCTATGCGCGCTGCATCGTCCAGTCCACTCCGTCTCCAATGGGCAATCTGGAAGACCTCGCCGCGGGCTCCGCCGACATCGCGGATCTCATCAGCTGTGGCGTCCTGGCAGACTCCGAGGAGGATGAGGAGCTCAAGCTGTCGCCGGGGGATCGGGGGGAGATGTAGAAGAGGTCAAACGCGATGTCTCAGGGCATCACTGACGTGGCGAAACAGTGGTTCAAGATTCGATCGGCCGGGCCGAGGCAGCTCAGGCAGCTCGCGCAGCGCATCGCGCACGTCCGGCAGGCAAGAAGAAGCGGAGCAACATCGACGGGCAAGCCGCGGGGGGCTGTGGAGGCGCGGCCAAGCCGTCCGCTGACGATGCGTCGTCGGGTGTGTCGGCAGCGGCTGCACCTCCCGCGGCAGCTCCAGCGCCGCCGACGCTGTGCGCGCTGGCGCTGCGCATCAGCAGCCGTCAGGCCCCCCCCCCTCCCAGCTGTCTCATGAGCGGGGGCCTGGCGTTGCAGGCAGTGGGGGTCCTCGCCGCCTGGGCCTGCTCAAGGTCTGCAATTTGTTTGCGCCTGGGGCCGCGTAAGCTCCAAGTCCAGGTCGTCGGGTTCTCGCCTTCTCTGTGCGGTTTGCGCGCGAGTTCAGTGCCGCCCGCCCCCGCGACCCAGTCCTGGTTGGCCCCTCTGTCTCTCAGTGAGGTTTTGAATTCCCTTGAGTCCTCGGTGGAGCCTCCTAGTCATGGGCCCCGTCCTACCTCGATTGGGCCCCCTGGGTTTCAGCCCGAAGCGGTCGCCATCAATGGGGACTCTTGGGGCGACGTGCTGAGGTTCCCCAAGTCTACTCCTGCTCGCGTTGTTCTTGCGCAGAAGCGCCGTCTCCGAGGGTGTGGGGAACTGGCCCAGGAATCGCAGATATGCCATGCCCTGGGCTATGCGACGCTCTGGGCCCCTGGGCTTCGCGGCGAAGGGGGCGGCGCAATCTGGCGAGCTGGTTGCTGTTCGTGACGGGCTGGACTGCTTCGAGGCCTCGTGGGCTCTCCTTGCGGATGGGCGTGCCGTCGCAGCTAACATGATTCACGTGCCGGGCTGCTCTCCATTCGCCGTTGCGTCGCTCTACCTGCGCCGCGCTCAAGGACTGTGGGAAGCTCGCGTGGAGGTTCTCGGGGCTGTTGGTGGCTCGATGGGGGCCCAGAGTTGCGATGCCATTTTTCTGGGGCCTTCAACCTTTTTCCTGGCGCCCTGATGGCTGGCCAATTTCGCTGAGCTCCATGGTCGCGTGATCGTTTCGGCTGAGGGTCGCGCCCGCTTTCCGCCTGGTGGGGCGACCCCTGGCGCGTCTCATTGTTTCGTGACGCCGGGAGATCTCGGCCGTCGCTTGGCGGAGGCTCGCGCGGTCGCAGAGTCGGACCTTTCGCCCCGCGCGCCCTTTCTGGCCAGATGTCGCAGGCCACCGCCTTCTCTGAAGGCCGCCGCCTTCCGCCGCCGCCCGAGTCGCCCGCGACGGCCCCTGTGTTGTCTCAGCCATGTCCTGGGGGCTGGTCTGAAGCGATGGGGCTGGCTGAGACGGCTTGTCGCGCGGTTCAAGACGGGGGCGCTGTGGCGGCTAGGGTTTTTCTCACTCCAGGGTGCCGACTCTGGGCGAATGGCGCGGAGGCTGATCTTGGGGGCGTCTTGGGAGTCTGCCCCCCTGCCTCTGTGGCGAGGGGGAAGCGCCCCGAGCTGACCTGGAAATCCGCGCCGAGGGCCCGCGCCTCAGGTCTAGCATGCGTTGCCCAGTTGAGGGCGCGCGTGAGCTATCGTCCGCGCGATAGAGCGGCGCCCCCGCCTGCTGGCGCTGCGGTCTCGCGCGATCTCGCTCAAGTGAGCAGAAGAAGGTGCTGTGCGTACTTTCAGGCTCGTGCTGGCTTGGCTGCCCGCTGTGCCTCTGTCTCGCCGCCGCCCCGCGCTGGGCCCAGTCTCGAGTCTTGTCGGTCGGGGCCGCTCGCGACGTCGCTGGGCGACCCCAGGCTCCATGATTTGCCCCTGGTCGGAAATCGCTGAACTGCCCGAGGCGGTGGACGGCGCGCGCTTGAATGCAGGGGCGGCCGTTCCGGCGAAGTCGAAGGCTTCGTGGCAAGATTGGGCGAGGGAAGGGATTGGCGCGGGTAGCAGGAATGCTCAGGCCGCAATTGGAGACCCTGGGTCCTGGCCCCGCGTGACCACCCACTCGGCCAGAGGCGTCGGCGCGGCTGGCCCGATGGCCCCCCCGAGGGCCGACGCCGGTGAGTTTGTCCATCTGGGGGGGGGCAAGGGGGGCATGATGGGCTGGTTGCCGCTGCCCGTGCCCTCGTCGAAGTTGCGTGCTTGGTCGAAGAAGTATCGGTGCTCCAGCGCCGTCAGCGTGGGCGGCTTTCATTGCGGGCATTTCCCCCCTCGTGCGACGAGGCCGCCTCGCTCTGTGGTTCTGCGTCGTGGAAGTCGCGGGGCCCCTGCCGTTCCAGATCTCTTGGGTTTTGATAGCCCTTCTGGCCGAGCTCGCTCGGGGCCTCGGCCGCCCCGCTGGTGTTTTCTCGGGCGGGGCCCGTCTCTGGGGTCGGGCCTGACAGGTGCGCCCCCAGCGCTGATGGGCCGCCGGAACGGGGGGGGTCTCAAGGGCCCGACGGCTTGCCTCCGACGCGGCGTGGGGGCAGGCCTTCAGGGCCGAGGCTGGGTCCAGTCGCGGCGAAGTGTTGGTTTCTATTGCTTTCGGATCTCCGGATGTACTGCGAGCGCATGGACCTTGGGTATCTTTATGGCAAGTGCCGTCAGCATGGCTTCCTTCTTGCCATCGCCAGGCTGTCTGTTCGGGCCTATTCTGTGGCCTGGGTCCCAACTTTACCCTCTGGGGCCTGATTGCCGGGTGCTCTTTTGCCGCCAGCTTTATGTGTGTCTTTGGAATCGACTGTGTCGATTCCGTTCCTCGGGCGCCAGGTTTGGATCTCGACGCGCATATCGACGACCTGGGGTTTAGCTGCGCATGGGCGGCTCAGGCGGTCGTGCCATCCCTAGTCGCAGGAGCTCGAGCTCTTCATGTGGATAAGGTCGGGATGGTGGCCCGTGATTGCAGCGTTGCCTCTGGGCCCATTCTCGGGCCTCTAGCGGGCTCCGAGACGGGGATTCGGACAATCAGTTGCCTCGGATTTGGTTTTACAGCTGGGCGGGCGATCCGAGCTCCAGACCGGGAGGTGGCGGCCAATCTCATGTCGGGGATTGCCGCGGGGTTGCGCAAGATCAGGAGACTCCTCAGGCTGGGTGAGACCCTTGGCTGGGATACTTTTATGGGCTTCGTTGCTGGTCCGACATTTGGGGCTGTCCCGCAGGGAGTTTCTCGAGCTGCGCAGCGCCTCCATGTCTCGCGTGGAACCACGCTCGCAAGGCCGCTCTCTGTCCGTGTTGTGCCTGTTGGAGAATGACCCGCGTTGGAGTGCGAATGTCGCTCTAATTCTGAGGCACTCGAAAGAAATCTTCTGGCTGTCACGTCGGTCCGTCTCATGAGAAGGCTGAAGTCTGGCATTCGCCCTGATACGGATCAGGTCCATGTGGGTCTCGACGAATTTGTTTTTTGCTGTGAGGTTATGCTGGTGGCGAAAGTGGCAGAGCGTCGTGGCGCCCCTCGGGGGGCCGAAAAAAGGACGCGGCGCCACCCAGCAGGACCCTCGGCCCAGCTTGAGCCTCAAGCTTGAGAGCCGCTGGCAGTGGCGCTGCTGCAAAAAATTGTCTGGCGAAGGACCCAACCATATGCAGTTGTGATTCGCGCAGTTGTGGGTATCGTCTTCGGTGGAGCTCCCTATGGGGTCACGAAGCGTGAGAGGGGTGTGCCGACATGGGTGGCGGGGACGCATGCGAGCACCGCCATTGAGGCTTCCGGTGAGGCTGGGGCCACGGAACGCGCGAGGGGTGAGCTGGAATGGGTGGCGGGGCCGCATGCGAACACCGCCACTGGGGCCTTCGGTGCTCCCTATGGGGCCACGAAGCGTGTGAGGGGACTGTCCTAATCGGTGGCGGGGACGCATGCGAACACCGCCATTGGGGCCTTCGGTGGAGTTTCCTATGGGGCCACGGAACGTGCGCGGGGTGTGCCGGAATGGGTGGCGGGGACGCATGCGAACTCTGCCACTAGGGCCTTCGGTGGAGCTCCCTATGGGGCCATGAAGCCTGTGAGAGGGTGTGCCTCAGGTGGGTGGCGGGGACGCATGCGAACACCACCAGTGGGGCCTTCGGTGGAGCTCCACTATGGGGTCACGAAGCGTGTAAGGGGTGTGCCGACATTGGTGGCGGGGGCGCATGCGAACACCGCCAGTGGAGCCTTCGGTGGAGCTACCTATGGGGCCACGACGCGTGTGAGGGATGTGCCGAGATGGGAAATGATGATGGGAGGAGGGAGGGGGCAGCGGGAGGAGGAGGGGTGAACGTTGGGTTCGTCTCTTCAAGACGAGGACACAACACCAAAGGAGGAGGATGAGGAGGAGGATGAGAAGGAATAGGAGGGAGGAGGAGGAGGCGGAGGAGGAGGAGGAGGAGGAGGAGGAGGACGAAAAGGATGCCTCTAAGGCTGCCTTGTGGTCTCCTTGGGGCTTTCCAGGGTCCTATTGAGGGCCCCTCTGAGATCCTGAGGGGCCTGTTGGGAGCCTGCTGGCGCTTCTTGGGAGTCTCCTGGGGCCTGTTGGGGGTCTCTGGAGGGCCTCTTGAGGCCTCTTGGGGGCTTTTGGGCGTTTCTGGGGGACCTCTTGACTTTCGGAGGCCGTCTTGGGGGACTCTCTGGGCAGTACGGTCGTCTTGGAGGTCAGTGGGGCCATCCTGGGAGCCTCTTGGGCTGTCTCTGGGCCCTGTGGGACCTCTTGCGGGCCTTTTGCGGGCCCTTTGGAGGCCTGTTGGGTCGTCTTGGGGCGATTTTGGTGGCCTACTCCCAGATAGCTCCTTGAGAGCTGAAGGTCTTTAGAGAAGAAGCTAGTCGGCTTGACTTGGCCAGCTTCGACTCCACGGCTGCCTGGCAGGCATCTCCGCTGCGAGTTGCTGAAACCGGCGCAGCAGCGTGTCCCGCCAGCGCTTTCTTACTCGTTTCCAGGGTGTGTCTGCAAGCGTTTACGCAGTTCCTGCGCAGCGTGGGCTCATGCGCAGCTCCTGGGCAGCTCCTAGGCAGCGCTTCCTAAGCTCGTGGGCGACGCCGAAGCATCTCATAGACAGCGTTTCCCAGGCTCGTGCGCACCTCCTGGGCAGCGCTTCCTAGGCCAGAGGGCAGCGTCTAGACAGCCACGCTCCATGGTAACGCGTCTTGGGCTCGTGCGAGGCTTCCAGGCAGCTCTCAAGCAGTGCTTCCTGGGCTCGCGCGCAGCTTCCAGGCAGCCTCCGCGCTGCCGACCACGTGCAGCTCGCCCGCCCACGTGCCAGTGCGCTGCTGTCCGGGTTCCGAATCACACAACTGGGGCCGTTTTGGAGTGTCGGATGTTCGAACAAATGCGAAAACGCTAAACTCGCGCGAAAGCTACGATCAATGATATTGGCCTCCCCTTGGAGCCCTTTTGGGGCGTCTTAAGGGCCTCTTGAGCTGTCTTCTGGAGGGCGTCTTGGGCCGTCTGGGGCCATTTTGCCTGTGTTGAAACAGTCTTGGAGGCCATCTCGTGCCACCTTGGTTGATTGTAGCAGCCTGGGGACCGTCCTGGAGGCAGTACTGGCCGTCTTGGAACCAGTTTGTCTGGCCATGAAGCTCCGTACGGGTCTTTCCTTGGGACCAGTGGCACAAGCAAAATGCCATTGGGAACCTTTTGGCAAGCTCGTGTAAACAAATAATCCTTAGGGCGCCGAACACCCCTGTGACAAGCACAGGGGGCGGCGGATCGAAGACATCTACGGCGAACCACCACCGCTGCCCCCTGCCTTTTGGAAACGCTCATGTGGCCAAACCTTTATGCCACAGTCTGGTCGAACTATCGGGCAGTGTGTTTCCCCAGCCTTTGTGTTGAGCCCATTGGGGGAAAACCTGGGAGGGAAAGAGGACGGATGATGGGATTGACGAGGAGGAGGAGCAGGAGGAGGAGGAGGAGGAGGAGGAGGAGGAGGAGGAGGAGGAGGAGGAGGAGGAGGAATGAGGTGAGGTGAAGGAGGAGGAGGAGGAGGAGGAGGAGGAGGAGGAGGAGGAGGAGGAGGAGGACGACGAGGAGGAGGAGGAGGAGGAGGAGGAGGAGGAGGAGGATGGAGAGGAGGATGCGGAGGAGGAGGCGGAAACGGAGGCCTCGTAAGGCCGTCTTGTGGCTTCTGGGGGGGTTCTTGGCGCCTCTTGGACACATCTGAGGGGCCTCTCGGGGGCATGTTGGGGGCCTCTCTCCTGGAGCCTCTTAGGGGGCCTCTTGGGTGCCTCTG
>CAUYUJ010018557.1:75000-107500 GCA_963575745.1 Prorocentrum cordatum
TCATCATCATCATCATCATCATCATCATCATCATCATCATCATCGTCATCATCATCACCATCATCATCACCATCATCATCATCATCACCATCATCATCATGATCACCATCACCAGCATCATCACAACCAGCTGCATCATCATCAGCACCATCGTAATCATCACCATCAGCACCATCATCATCACCATCGTCGTCGTCACCATCATCATCGTCATACTCAGCATCACCATGATCAGCATCGTCATCATCAGCATCATCAGCATCATCAACATCAGCAGCATCATCATCAGCATCACCATCGCCAGCATCATCATCAGCATCACCTTCTTCTTCATCACCATCATCCTCATCATATTCATCATCATTATCATCAACATCGTCATCATCATCAACATCATCATCACAAACACCATCATCGTCAGCATCACCATCATAATCATCATCGTCATCATTACCACCATCATCGTCATCATCACCATCATCATCATCATCATCATTATCATCATCATCATCATCGTCGTCGTCATCATCATCATCATCAGCATCATCATCATCGTCATCTCCATGATTCGAGCAATCAGCTCCGCCGAGGATCCCAGGGGCAACGCCCGCGTGTGGTATTTACACGCCCCTCACACGTCTCGTGGCCCCACAGGGGGCTCCACCGAAAGCCCCGCTGGCAGCGCCCGTATGCGGGCTCGGGTCCGTTTTGGCACACTACTCACACGTTCCGTGGTTCTTCAGGGAGCCCCACCGAGTGCCCCAGTGGCAGCGCCCGCATGCGAATCCGGGCCCATTTTGGCGCACCCTTCACACGCTGCGGGGCCCGATAGAGAGCTCCACCGATGGCCCCAGTGGCAGCATCCACATGGCTGTGGCGCGCTGCCTAGAACGAGAGGCCATATCGTACGCCATTCGTAGTTTGATCGCCCCTCTCCTTCGTATCATTTGCCTTGCGGTACTCGCAGCTGTAGATGGTTGGGCCCTTCGCCAGGCTATGTGTTTTTACATCCGTTCTCTGGTGTTGAGTCCTCGTTTTGAATCAGCAGCTCCCCTCGTCTCCTCCTTCTCCTCCTCCTCCTCCTCCTCCTCCTCCTCCTCCTCACCTCCTCCCCTCCTCTCATCCTTGCCTCCGTCCTCCGCATGTCTGTATGGGCACACCACTCAGGCGCTTCGTTGCTCCATAGGAAGCTCCACCGAAGGCTCTTGTGGAAGGGTTCGCATGCGTTCCCCGCTCATTTCGGCTCACACCTCACACGTTTCGTGGCCCCAATGGGAGTTTCACCGAAGGCCCTTGTGGCTGGGCTTGCATGCGCCCCCCCAGACACGTCGGCACAGCCCTCACATGCTACGTGGCCCCCACAGGGGGCTCCACCCAAGGCTTTTGTGGCAGGGTTCGCATGCGCACCCCCCCGCCCATTTCGGCACACCCGTCACTAGTTTCGCATGCGTCCTCCTGCTCATTTCGCCGCACCACTCACAAGCTTCGTGGCCTCACATGGAGCTCCACCGAAGGCTCTTGCGGCGGAGGCTCGCATGCATTCCCCCGCACCATGTCGGCGCACCCCTCACACGCCAGTCCGTTTCGGCGCACCTGTCACATGTTTCGTTCGCCACCGAAGGCTTTTGCGGCAGGGTTTGCATGCGTTCCCCCGCTCATTTCGGCGCACCCCTCGCACGGCTCGTGGCCCCACATGAAGCTCCACCGAAGGCTTTTGAGGTTGGGTTCGCGTGCGTTCCGTGAACAATTGGGCGCACTCACACGTTTCGTGGGCCCACATTGAGCTCCACCGAAGGCTCTGACGGCGGGGGCTCGCATGCGCCCCGTGACCACTTCGGCACACCCCTCACACGCTTCGTGGCCCCAAAGGGAGCTCCACCGAAGGCTCTTGATTGGCATGCGTGCCTCCTCCCATTTTTCCAATTCGGCACGCCCCTCTGACGTTTTGTGGCCCCACGTGGAGCTCCACCCAAGGCTTCTTTTGCAACAAGATCGCATGCGTCCACCCGCCCGTTACGGCACACCCCCTACAAGTTTCGTAGCCCCATGGGGAGCTCCCTCTTCATTCGTCCCACCTGCCTGATGGTATTCACACCTGCATACAGTTGAGCCCTTTGCCGGGATCGCTTTTTGTTGGTTCTCGCCTCGGGGTGCTTTCCAGCAGTTGCGCGTCGTCGAGAAAATTCTGTGGCCGCCCGACTCGTCCCGAACGGCCGCCGGAGGCCTGAGTTCTGATCCCCAAGCAACCAGGTGTCGAAGAGGGGTGTGGGGCTTAGTGGGCCCTGGAAACGACAGGGCCGTTTTTTTACCGGTTCCGTTTTGCCGTTTTTTCGCCGGTTCCGACGCCGTTTTTTTACCGGTTCCGTCGCCGTTTTTTGACCGGTTCCGGCTCCGGGTCCAATCCTGGAGCCGTTTTTTGGCCGTTTCCGGTCGCCGTTTTTTTTGCCGCTTCCATTTTCAAAGGACATTTTTTCGGAAATGGTGAAAAAACGGCCCTGCCGTTTCCGGGGCCCACAAAGGTGTGGGGATCCAGGTGTCCGCGTGTGTGGATATCATGGCCGGAGTCGTGAAGTCTCCTGGGTCTCATGCCCCCCCTGCTCTTCTTTCCATGCGTCCCCTGCTCCCCCCCTCGTCAGCGCGCATGCCCCGGGCCATGACGCGCTGACGCTCCTCTTCCTGGCCCCCTCCCCGGCGGACCCGATGATTCGGTGGCGTGCACAGGGGCTTGGCATCGCTCGGACGTGTGCATTTTTCCCCGGCGAGAACCATCGAGGACCATCCTGGACCATGGAACAACAAAAAAAACACGCACGAAACCGAATTATCCCGGCAAAGCAACCTAACAGCGATATGTAGAAGCATATCTGAAAGCATTCCCCTTAAGATTCAGATGAAAATCCAGTTGTAGAATTCTGCTGTTCTCGCAGTCGTAGTCGCATTCGCGATGACAGTCGCAGCGGCAACGGCAGTCGCAGTCACAGCCTCAGCCTCAGCCTGCCTCAGCCTCAGCCTCAGCCTGCCTCAGCCTCAGCCTGCCTCAGCCTCAGCCTCAGCCTGCTTCAGCCTCAGCCTCAGTCTGCCTTCAGCCTCGGCCTCAGCCTCAGCCTGCCTCAGCCTCAGCCTGCATCAGCCTCAGCCTCAGCCTCAGCCTGCCTCAGCATCAGCCTGCCTCAGCCTCAGCCTCAGCCTCAGCCTCAGCCTCAGCCTCAGCCTCAGCCTGCTTCAGCCTCAGCCTCAGTCTGCCTTCAGCCTCGGCCTCAGCCTCAGCCTGCCTCAGCCTCAGCCTGCCTCGGCCGCAGCATCAGCCTGCCTCAGCATTCAAAATGTGGCCCAGGAATGGAGTTCTGGGAACTAGAAGAACACGAAGTGGCCTACAGTTGGCTCCGGGCATTCAAAATCATGCCCAGGAATGGAGTTCTGGGAACTTGAAGAGCACGAAGTGGCCTACAGTTGGCTCCGGGCATCCAAAATGTGGCCCGGGAATGGAGTTCTGGGAAATCGAAGAGCACGAAGTGGCCTACAGTTGGCTCCGGGCATCCAAAATGTGGCCCGGGAATGGAGTTCTGGGAACTCGAAGAGCACGAAGTGGCCTACAGTTGGCTCCGGGCACTCAAAATGTAGCCCGGGAATGGAGTTCTGGGAGGTCGAAGAGCACGAAGTGTGTGACTGTTGACGAAAAGCGAGCCCGGCTCTGTTCCCGGTTCTCCAGAATGTGGCCCGGGAATGGAGTTCTGGGAGGTCGAAGAGCACGAAGTGTGTGACTGTTGGCGAAAAACGATTCCCGGTTCTCCTCCCCGGCACCCGCCCAGACCCCCCTGAGGAGTCATGATGTTCTCTTTTGAGCCTACTAGAAACCTATCAGCAAACGCTGTTAGGTAAAAATGCATGGGAAATGGACGTCCGAGCGACGGCACAGGCGTGTGCCACGAGGGGGGCGGCCTTCTGGGGAGGCGGAGGTCTTCTTGGAGGGCGGGGGCCTTCCCAGACGGGCCCGGAGGCTTCCAAGAAGGCCGACGCTTTCAGAAGCCGCCGGGCCCTTCTCAGCAGGCCCCCCGACTTCCAAGAACCGCCCTCGCGCCGACCCGTTTTTTTTGCGCGCGGCCATCCTACGGCGCACCTGAACCCGAAGTTCATCTGCGCGGAGACCACCGCGAATCGGTCAGCCTGCGACTCCACCCGCTCGGGGTGCTCCTGACTCTTCCTGGACCTGTCCTGCGCTGCGCGCTTGTGCAGCGCCATCTCTGCGGTACCCGCTGCAAGTTGCGCTTCAGGCCCCTCACGACGTGCTCCATCTCCTGCTCCATCTTTTGCCCAGCCACCTCCGAGTACAGTAGGCACAGCTGTTGCGCCTCGGAACGTTTTGAACTCCTCCAGAGACCCCAGGGACCCACAGAATTCCTTGTGCATATGAGTACCCTGAAAGATCGACGACGAACGTGCCCCAATATTTTCCACCGCAAGACAACTTGTCTGATGTGCCCACCGTATTTCCTGTGCAGTGCAGCATGCTGCGCTGCAGACCCTGCTGCGGTTCCCGCGCGTCGCGCTCATGCAGTGTCTGCTCCTGTCGGAGCAGCTTCTCCAGAGGGAGCCGGCCTGCTCGTACCGCGGATGTTGCATCTGCCCGAGGTCGTCCTGGGCCTCCCAAATGTTCGTCAAGCCCGCGGTGAGCCTGTCCACCGCCGTCGGGAAGCGATTGGCGATTTGAGAGCTGATGTCCTGCTTGAGCTGATTTCTCTCTTCTTCTGCTGCCTCATCTGTGTTTCCTCGACGGGACAGATGATCTTGCGTGCCGCCGTGCTCTCGCTCTTTGAAGCCAGCGCGAATCCGTGCAACGTCGCACTGGTCTTCACAGGGTTTGCGCTTCCAGCGCCTGACGCACAGCTCCAGCTGCATTCACTCGATCACCGCTTTGGAGCTCAACCTTGGGCATCTGATGATGCTCGATCTTATTCTCGGCGCCGTCCTCGGCGTCAGTCCGGGAGAAGCGAAACAGCTTGAACACTGCCTGCGAGGTCTCGTCGATCCCAAGGTGCACGTCCGAGGCTGTACCGTTGCACTCCGAATGGTCGGCCAGGAATTTCTGCTGCCAAGTTTCCGCCATGACGTCGGCGAATGATCTGTCGAAGCTGCACGAGGTTACGTGCTCGTTGACGTGGAGAGCGATGTCCAACGCTCCGACCGCTGAGCCGCCTGGCTATTAATAAGGCCCCATCGGCGGCATTGCAGATATTTAGCATGCACATCCGTAGTGAGAGCGGCCATCGCTGAGGCGGGGCGCTGGTTTGCGCAACTGCCTTGAACCGCAGCCTTGAGCCAACAGCGGCAACAGGAAAGGATGACGAGGAGGATTCGGATCAGGAGGAGTTTGAGGAGGGGGGAAGGAGGAGGGGGGCATTGGGCCATTGGGGGCTTAGACAAAGGCCTCTCGAACCCATCGAAGCCCGAGAAATTACTGACTCTACAGGCCCATCGCTCCTGGTCTTCTGCAGCTTGGCCTCTCGCTCTGGGCTCCTCTCCACCCCACAGAGTTCAACCGCTTCAGGGGGGTCGGCAAAGTCGTGCACTTGCGACACGAGATGCACATGGAGGGCGTCGGGTATATCCAACCCATACTTGGTGGGAGCCGCAGGGTCGGCGCTCCTCGCTGAGGCCGCCGAGGGAATCAACCCGCCTTTCCCACAAAACCGGAGGCGGAGGAGGACGCATGCCAGGTTCCCGATCGCGGGGAAGGAGGATGCCATGGATCAGCCTGGTCTGGGCGTGTGCTTCTAAGGTGCTGATCATGGACACCGAGGGTTACAGCAACACCGGCGGTCAGGTCAGCAAGGCCACCAACTACGGCAGCGTCCAGAAGTTCGCGCCCGCGGGCTACCGCCTGGCTAAGAAGGACAGTGCCATCACCCTCATTATTCTGAACCGTTATCCCCTCCCTCCTCCATCATCGCAATAATCATCACCATCACCATCACCAGCATCATCATCACCATCATTGTCACCATCATCATCATCATCATCATCAGCAGCAGCATCATCATATCACCACCATCATCTTTTTAATAATCATCATCATCATCGTCATGAGCAGCATCATCATCGTCGTCGTCGTCATCGTCATCGTCATCGCTATCGTCATCGCTATCGACATCGTCATCATCGTCGTCGTCATCGTCATCACCATCACCACCACCATCATCATCACCATCATCGTCATCATCATCATCATCGTCATCGCCAACAGTGTCGTCGTCGTGGTCGTCATCATCAGCAGCATCATCATCATCGTCGTCATCATCATCATCATCGTATTCATCATCACCAACATCATATCCATCGCCAGCATCACCATCATCATGTACGCCATCATCACAGTCACCATCGTCACCACCATCATCATGATCATCAGCATCAGCATCAGCATCACCATCACCACCAATGTGATCATCATCATCATCATCATCATTATCATCAGCATCATCATCCCCATCATCAGCATCACCATCATCATCATCATCGTCATCGTCATCGTCATCGTTACCGTCATTGTCATCATCGTCGTCATCATCATTATACTCACCATCACCACCATCGGCATCGTTATCACCATCACCACCACCATCATCATCATCACCACCAGGATCATCATCGTCATTGCCACCAGTGTCGTCGTCAACATCATCATCACCACCAGTATCATTAGTATCATCATGATCAGCATCATCATCATCGTCATCACCACCATCATCATCATCATCATCAGCACCATCGCTGTCGCAAGCATACCAATGATCTCCACTATCGTCTGCGCCATCATCACCGCCACCGTCACCATCACCATCACCATCACCATCATTATCGCCAACACCTTCACCTTCACCATCGCCATCACCACCATCTCCATCTTCATCTCCATCTCCATCTTCAACATCATCACCACCATCACCTTACTCACCATCATCATTCGCATCCTCGTCGTCATCATCATCACTCGTATCCTCCTGCCCCCGCCGTTCTCCAGCTCCAGTTCCTGCTCCCGCTGCTCCCGCTCCCGCTCTCCCTCACATCCGCCGCTGTGTCCTTTCCAGTCCGCTGCCCCAGAGGTCCCGACCCCTTCCCCCGGGGGCAGTCCATCGCCCCAGGCTTGTTTTTGATGGCCCGGGGCCTGACGGCGGGCCCCAGAAGCCGACGACGAGGAGAGACACCCGGCTCGACACGATCACGTCGTCGGAGAGCCGGGCCTCCTGCTCCTGCTCCTCCCCCTGCCGATGCTCCGCTGGGTCAGGCCTCGCGCTGCGCACAGGCAGCCCGCCCCAGGCATGTTCCAGCTGGCCTCAGCAGGCCCCTCGAGAAGCCCGAGGCGGTCCGCACGCCCCGGCCCCTGGGGCGCGGAGCCAGGCGCCCCAGGGGGCGCCGCTGGAGGCGGCGCCCTGGTGCGGAGACCGCCCAGGACCCACTCTGGGGGCACGCTGAGGCCAGCTGGGGCCACTCGGGGGACCCACTGCGGCCAGCCGCGGCCACTCGGGGGACCCACTGAGGCCAGCCGGGGGCTGTCTGTGCACCCGGAGCCCTGACCTTTCCTGCTTCTGGCTCTCCTCCTGCTGCTCTCCCCGCCCCTGGCGAAGGACCTCGGAGCCATCGCGATGAGCTACGAGCACGTCTACGTGGGCTCCATGGCCATCGGCGCGGACTACGGGCAGTGCGTGAAGTCCTTCCTGGAGGCGGAGGCTTTCAACGGGCCGTCCATCCGGTCAGTGCCAAAGGGGTCGCCACCAGGGACCAGTTCCTCCTGAGGATTCCTCACCCTCTCGCGTCATGGAAGCAGGCACTTCCCGGGGCCCTGACCAGGCCCTGGGACCGTCAAGAACGTCTCGTGGCGGAAAGCCAGTCCAGGGAAGTGGTCTGAACCTCCGAGGTTCTACGTTGTGAAATAATTATCACGACGTCGGATGTCTGGGATCGAGGTTCCTGGATCCGAGCTCGAGGAGTTTTGGTTGGGAGGTTTGGGCTTGGTTGGGGGGGGCTCCAGATCGTCCCGAGGGCCTCATTCCCTCGAGGAGGTGGCGGCCCCCCTGGTGGGACCCCCCCCCTTGGCACTGCCCGGTCCATGCTGCTGGCTTACTCGCCCTGCATCGAGCACAAGATCCTCTTTCCTCGCGGGCTGTCGCACCTAGAGAGCGTCATGCAGGAGGCCTGCTCGGTACCCGAGGGAGGAGAGGGAGCAGGAGGAGGAGGGGAGTAGCAGAGAAGAGAGGGATGAAGGGATGGAGGAGAGACGGAGAGGAGGAGGAGGAGGAGGAGGAGGAGGAGGAGGAGGAGGAGGAGGAGGAGGAGGAGAAGGAGGAGGAGGAGGACGAGGACGAGGACGAGGACGAGGACGAGGCATGACGGATGAGAGGAGGGGGGCCAGGAGCAGAAGCACGAGGAGAAGGATGTCCCGAGCGATGAAGGGGCGTCTGGTGACCAAACGCTTCTCAGCCAGAATCGGAGGGAGGAGGCGGAGAAGGAGGAGGGGGGGAGGAGGAGGACCAGTTTAAACCCAAGATGCACCAACGATGTTGCAGTGAACCCTTCTTCCAAGTTCCCAGTCCTCTGAGAACCCCCCATTGTGCCAACACACCGTTCCTGCGACTTCAACGTCTCGGGCCGACGTGACTGTTGCGTCCTGACGTTTCTAAATGGTGCGGGAACACCTTGCCTGGGACGTCAACACCGAGAACCAATGTGACCGCTGCGTCCTGGCAGTCCTAAATCGTGCCAGAGCACAATACCTCGGACTCCGACGTTATAGGTATGTTTAAAACTTATGTGAACTTTTAAGACGAATATGTGCGGCGCGAAGGCGAGAACCACATTTTAAATCTGACCCGCCCTCCATCCGTGAAGCTGCTGCAGACTTTGAGACGAATGTGCGCGGCGCGAAGGCGAGAGCCACGTTTTGAATACCACCCGCTCTCCAACCGTGAAGCTGTTTCAAATTTCATGCGTCAGGGTCAGAAATGGCGAAGAAATCTCAGGCGAAACGCCTGGCCCACCCTACCAACACGTCTGGGGGTGCGGCAGGGAGGGGTTAGTCAGAAGGAAAAAGGATGGAGGGGGGAGGGAGGGAGGGAGGGAGGGAGTCCATCTGCCCATCTGCCCCTCCGCTGGCGCACGGTGAGGCCGTTGAAGCGGGCTACTGGACGCTCTATCGCTACAACCCCGCCCTCAGACTCAAGGGCGAGAACCCCTTCCGGCTCGACAGCAAGCGCCTGACGCGGACCGTCGAGGAGTTCACCTCCACGGAGAACCGCTTCATGACCCTCACCCGCACCAACCCCGAGGTCGGGGGCAGCGATAGAGGCTCGAGGCTCGAGGCTCGAGGATCGGGTTCGCCCTCTGGAGCTTTCGGCCGTCCTGGGGCGCCCTTGTGGCCACGGCCTGGTCCGGCGCTCTTGTTGACCCTCGGCTTGGGCAGAACGCACCCAAGGAGGTCCAGTAATCTTGTGGAGGGCGATCAATGGAGAGGAAGCATGTTGCCAAATTTTCCCAGATGTCTAAAACATGTGTTAATCATGCTTCAAACATGTTTCAAACATGGTTAGAACATTTTCCCTACATGTTTAACACACTTAAAAATCAATGATAGATAAGACTGTCAGGGTGCCCATTGTCGTGGCATCCACAACAGTAATCGATTCACGACCCTGGGTCGGGGGCAGCGTTCGGGGGTAAAGCCCTCCCCGAAAGGGGAAGCAGGAAGGATGGACGAGGAAACTCCCCAAACCACCGACGCCCAGAGGGCCGGTGGGATTCTTGGTGGCTTTCACGGCCCAGTTCCGTTGCTGTGATGTCGTGTTGCTCCATCCGCGCAGCTGTGCAGGCAGGCCTGCGCTCTGGGGCCCGAGATCGTCACCCGCGCTTTTGTTCCTCGAGGCTCGAGGTCTTCGGGCGTCCTCGTCGATCCTCGGCGGTCTTCCGGCCGCGGTCCAGCAGCTGCGCCTCGCCCAGGGCGCTCCCGGGAGGCCCAGGTCGCCCCGAGCGGCCGCCAGAGGCCCGAGCGTTGGCCCGAGAGCCAGGGGGCGCACGCATCGACCGCCGCTGGCCCATCGATCGCCGAGAGGGGCCTCGATGGCCCGCCCTTCCCAGAGGCGTGCGGCTTGGCTGTCGGAGGCCTACAGTCGGGGCGCTGAAGAAGGAGCCCTGTTCGTTGGGGAGGGGCTCGGTGTTCCTTGATTGTTTACAGTTTGCCTTGGGTTTTCCTTAGGTTTTCAATGGTAGATCGAAGTTTAACTTTTGGAAAAAAAGGGGCCTCGTTCCTTATTTAGGGTTCCTTAGGTCAACGCCCCGACTGCATCGCCGATCCGTCGGCGATACATCGCCGATGCAAGCTCGATGCTCCCTCGACCCCCCCCCCTGCGCCAGCCCCCTCCCGATCCTTGCCCCCTCGCGAGGCCGCGGAGCAGATGAAGGGCGCCCTCCAGGAGTTCGTGCAGCGCCGGCACGACAAGTTCACGCGGATGGCGGCCGGCGAGGAAGCCGGGGGGGGGGGGCAGTGGGAGGCACGGGTGTTCGCGGTGCGTCAGGAGGGAAGAATCACACACACAGACACAACTCATCCTCGATTCCCCAGAAAGTATGGGAAAGTATGGGAAGTTGGGGGGGAGGACGAAAACACAGAACATAGGGGAAAATATGGGGAATCCTTCTAGTTGTGTGTATCTATCTGTGTGTCCTGGGGCCCCTTCGGTGCGATCGGTTCGGCGTACGGCCGAGTCGCAGTCGATGGCCGTGCGGCCGCCGGCCGGGCTGGGCCCTGCGGGGCTGCCTGGCGGCCTCGGTCGGCTTCGGCTTCGCGGTCCGCGCGCTCGGCGCTCGAGCCTGCTGCCGCCGCGGGCGGCCACGAGAGGGAAATGGGGGTCCGACGAAGGCATCCATACACCACCACCGTGCCGTGCCAGGGCCATCCTGGGTTCCAGGATGGTGTATAGACCCTCCTGGCGTCGGCCAGGATGGCGTATACCACATGCCAGGGCCAAGATGGCCCTGGCCTGGCACGGTGGTGGTGTATGGATGCCTTCTGCGTAGGGGGGGTGGGCTAGGAGAGGACGGGGGAGGGGAAGCGAGGCCTCGGGTGGACGGAAAAAGAGAGAGAGAGAGAGAGAGAGAGACAGAGAGAGAGCGAGAGCGAGCGAGCGAGGCGCGAAGCCAAGGGGGAGGGAGGGGCAGGGCGGAGGCGGAGGGGGGAGAGACAGGGCGGGAGCAATCGGCCGAGGCCGGCGGCTTCCCCGAGCGCCGAGAGCGTCGGGCGCCAGCGGGCGGCGAGGCCTCGGGCTGCGCACGTGCAGCCCCCTTGGGGCAGTCCCGGCTGGCCTCCAGAGGCCCCCCGAGTAGTCCAGGGCGGTTTCAACGCCTCAGCCCTGGGGCCAGCCGGGACTGTCTGAGGGGGCCATGCGTGCGCAGCGGGGGCTAGCCGGCGCCCTACTACCAGCGGGAGGGATGGGAGAGGACGAAGAAGGGGAAAGGGGGCATCGGGACGGGAGGGGCGGGAGGCGAGGGAGCCGAGGAACAACCATCGGCATCAGCATATAATTTCGGAGGCCCGCGCGGGTTTATGATGTTCTCCGTCTTTGCAATCCCTCCTCCTCCTCCTCCTCCTCCTCGTCCTCGTCCTCGTTTTCATCCTCGTCCTCCTCCTCCTCCTCCTCCTCCCCCTCCTCCTCCTCCTCCTTCTCCCTGCTCCTTCGTCGAAGCTCCCCCCCTGCCTTGCCCCCCCCCCTGGGAGTGGGTGTGTTCCTCCACGAAGGCGTGGGCACCCTCCCCCCGGAGGCGTGGGCCTCCGAAAAAGTTTGCGCTTCTGCAGCTCGCTCTTCTGCAGTGCCTGGGCAGCTGGCGGCGTGACTCAAGAAGGGAAAGAAACACACAGACACAAGTCATCGTGGACTCCCCAGAGAAAATGGGAAAATATGGGAAGTGGTGGGGAAGACAATAAACCCAGAACATATCGGAAAATATGGGGCATCTTTTTATTTGTGTGTATGTATTTATGTGTCCCTGGGCCCCTTCAGTGATGTTTGCAATGCGTGGCCCCAAGAGGACCCGATCCCTTCCCCGGGTCCAGTTTTTCCCCGAAAGGGCTTACGCCCAGGGTTCTCTTGTAGGCGTTTCCCCCCGGACCCGACGGGAAGAGGCCAGCGGAAGTATTCTGCGGTAAATAACGAGGCGGGAAGAGGGCAGGCGAAAGTATGTTTGCGGATGTCCCGAGCGAAACGTTTTTTTGGTGTGTGTTTTTTTCCCGAATTTGTTGAGGACGTCTCGAAGGAAACGTTTGTTTTGTGTTATATATTGTTTTATGTTTCAGGATGTCCCGAACGACACGTTTTTTTGGTTGTCCATAATTTGGTGAGGATGTCTCGAGCGAAAGGCTTGTTTGGTGTTATAGTTTGTTCCTCTCTTGGGGGCCAGAATTCAGAGGATGTCTCAGGCGAATTTCTTGTTTTACGAATGGTCTGCATTGAGTTCCTCCCGCCCCCCAGGACGCCCAAGGAGGCTCGAGAAGCGTGAAAACACATGGTTCCTAACGCCCCAGGGCGGGCGTGAAAACACATGGTTCCTAATGCCCCAGGGCGGGACAAGTGTGAAAGCACATAGGTTCCTAGCGCCCCAGGAGGCCCCAGCCCCAGGAGGCTCCAGGAGGCACAGTTTTGCATTGGGATATATATATATATATATATATATATGTATATATATATGTATGGTATATATATATATATATATATATATATATATGTATATATGTATATATATATATATATATATATATACAAATATATATATATATATACATATATATATATATGTATTCGGGGGGCGCTTTTGCCCCCCCCCGCCCCCAGGAGGCCCAGGAGGCCCAGGAGGCCCCAGGATGTTTTTTTCTGCATTGGGTTTGTGTTTGAGTAGCGCTTTTCGCTCCCCCGCCCCCCAGGAGGCCCCAGGAGGCTCGAGAAGCGTGAAAACACATCGGTTCCAAACGCACAGACCGGGACAAGTGTGAAAACACATTGCTCCTAACGCCCCAGGGCGGAGCAAGCGCGAAAACACATGGGTTCCTAACGCCCCTGGGCGGGAGAAACATGAAAACACATGGGTTCTGAACGCCCCAGGGCGGGAGATACGTGAAAAAGCGTGGGTTCCTAACGCCCCACGGCGGGGCAAGCCTGAAAACACATTGGTCACATGGGACCCTGGCACGTCCCGTGGCACGTCCATTGGCACGTTCCGTAGCGGGTCCACTTGGCACGTCTCGAGGTGCGTCCCCATGGCACGTCCCCCGGCACGTCGCCTGGCGCGTCCCCTGGGACGTTCCGCGGCGCGTCCTCCTGGCATGTCCCCCTTTCAATTAGCTCTGGGGCAGCTACTATGCGGCCAGGCAGCTTGAGCTTAAGATCCAGATCAGTTCGGTTAGGACTCGGATGCAAAGGAGGACTCGATCTACAACACTACAGCGGCATGGCACATCGCAATTCAGCACGGCGCAGCACAGCACAGCCCTTGGCATGGTACATCGAGATTGGTACACTCAGCATTGCAACTTGGCGCGTTCCGTGGCGCGTCCCGTGGCGAGTCCCCCTGGCACGTCGCGCGGCGCGTCCCCTGGCACGTCCCGTGGCACGTCCATTGGCACGTTTCGTAGCGCGTCCCCTTGGCACGTTCCGTGGTGGGGCCCCATGGCACAGCCCCCGGCACGTCGCCTGGCGCGTCCCCTGGGACGTTCCGCGGCGCGTCCTCCCGGCATGTCCCCCTATCAAGTAGCTCTGGGGCAGCTACTATGTGGTCAGGCAGCTCGAGCTTAAAATCCAGATTCGTTCGGCCAGGACTCGGATGCAAAGGAGGATTCGATCCACAACGCTTTAGGGCACAATCGCGGCATGGCACATCGCAATTCAGCACGGTGCAGCACAGCACAGCCCTCGGCACGGTACATCAAGCTCGATACACTCAGCATTGCATTTGCCCGTCGCCCAATCAGGTGCCTTTGAAGCGTTGCCATGCCTTACATGTCTATATTCCTTTCCGGGTTCGTGGGTCGATCATGTTCGCCCACGATCCGTTTTGGATGGACACTGGGCCAGATAAGTGGCCTCCGATGGCCGAACTCGAGGACGAACGCCCAGATTGACCAATTCATCTCAAAGGGAAGTTTCGGACCATAATTTGAGTCTTCGGCATCCGTTCGGGACGATCCGGGACACCCCAGAACGCCGCGACGTGGCGCAGCTGGTGGAGACCTCCCCAGGCCCCGAAACCGTCCGGAAACCTCGGCAAGTCTTCGGAGATCTGGCCGGCAACGCGCAAGGGTGACCTTTCGCCAGAGTGACCGTTGGTGCGGGCCCTCTGTCACCGAGCGCGTTCCGCTACTCGCAAAGTGCCTATTCGCAAACGTCCGAAAACCAATTGTCCGCTTTGGTGTAATTTCTCGTAGATTCTCCGCGGGGATCTAGGCCATCTGCGAGTAGTTACCTTGCGAGTAGTGGAGCGCGCTCGTCTACTCTGGGGTCCACGGGTGGCTGGATGCGAGGTGACAGCAGCGGCGTGCCGGCACTGCCGGCCAAGGTTTGCCCCCCCCGCGCTTCCCCCGAGAGTCGCGCACTAAGTGTCACTTGTGCCTTAGGGGTCGCTCCTGCGCGCAGTCGACCTGGATTACCAGCCTCGAGCGTATCCCGATCCCTAAGACTGACACGCCAAAAGGCGATGACAATCTTAGGGATTCGCCCTCAAAAAATAAGGGAATCCCTAAGACTGGCATCGTGATGAGGAGGTGCCCAGCATAGGGATAGGGATATGTTCCAGGCTGGTAACTGGAGGGCGGAGGGGAAGGCGGAGAGGGGCAAGCGGCAAGCGGGGCGGCGGAGCAGCCGAGGACGTTGGGGCGACCACCGGCGTGCCCCTGACAATCCTGGTCGGTAGCGACACGGGCACCGCCGCCGAGCTCGCGCTGCGCACCAAGAAGATGTGCGAGGCGCCTTCCTCCTCCTTCTCCTCCTCCCTCCCCCGCCTCCTCCTCTTCCTCCTTCTCCTCCTCCTCCTCCTCCTCCTCCTCCTCCTCCTCCTCCTCTCTGCGTTTCTGTCTACGTCTGCCGCTCGGCTTCGCCTGGGTGGTGAAAGGTGCGAGGCGCCTCGGGGGTGCGGGGGGCTGCCGCACATAGAGGCGGCGCCGCCTTGGCTGGCCCGAGGAGCCAACGGGGACCCCCAGGTCTCCGACGCTCTGCCTGGCCCCAGAAAGGGCCATGAGCCCTGGGTTTTCTCTTTCAGGAGGTTTACCCCCCTGCCTCGCCTTGCGTAGGGCCAGCGAAATTATCTGCGGGGAATGACGAGGTCGCGCAGGGCCGGCGAACCTATTTCTGAGGATGTCCTGAGCGAAACGCTCGTTCTTCAGAATTTGTTGAGGATGTCTCGAGCGAAGCGCTTGTTTTGTGTTGCAGATTGTCCTCAAATTGGGGGCCTGAATTCAGAGGATGTCTCAGGTGAAATGCTTGTCCGTGGCGAGTCCCGTGGCGAGTTCCCCTGGCACGTCGAGCGGCGCGTCCCCTGGCACGTCCGTGGCACGTCCACTGGCGAGTTCCGTAGCGCGTCCCCTTGGCACGTCCCGTGGTGCGTCCCCATGGCACGTCCCCCGGCACGTCGCCTTGGCGCGTCCCTTGTGACGTTCCATTGATCGTCCCCCTGGCATGTCCCCGTGTCAACTAGCTCAGAGGCAGCTACTTTGTGGTCAGGCAGCTCGAGCCTAAGATCCAGATCAGTTCGGTCCGGACTCGGATGCAAAGGAGGACTCGATCCACAACGCTATAGAGCACAATCGCGGCATGGCACATCGCAATTCAGCACGGTGCAGCACAGCACAGCCCTCGGCACGGTACATCAAGCTCGATACACTCAGCATTGCATTTGCCCGTCGCCCAATCAGGTGCCTTTGAAGCGTTGCCATGCCTTACATGTCTATATTCCTTTCCGGGTTCGTGGGTCGATCATGTTTTTTCCCAGAAAGGGCCTGAGCCCAGGGTTCTCTTTTAGTAGGTTTACCCCCTGCCTCGACTTGCGTAGGGCCAGAGAAATTATTTGCGGTAGATGACGAAGTCGCGTAGGCCCAGCGACATTATTTCTGAGGATGTCCCGAGCGAAACGCTTGTTCTTCAGAACTTGTTGAGGTTGTCTCGAGCGACGCGCTTGTTTTGTGTTGCAGATTGTCCTCAAATTGGGGACCAGAATTCAGAGGATGTCTCATGTGAAATGCTTGTTTTCACGTGCCCAGGTCTTGAGGATGTCTCGAGCGAGACGCTTGGTTTCACGCTTCCAGGTTGCCCAGGCAGACGTCTATGATGAGGATTTGTTTAGGATGTTTCGAGCGAGACACTTGTTTTCACGCGTCCAGGTCGTCCAGGCAGATGTCTAGCATGAGGATTCGTTGAGGATGTCTCGAGAGAGACGCTTGTTTTCACGTGTCCAGGTAGGCCAGGCGGATGTCTAGCACGATGATGCGTTCAGGGTGTGTTGAGCAAATGGGGGACCAGAATTCAGAGGATGTCTCAGGTGAAATGCTTGTTTTCACGTGCCCAGGTCTTAAGGATGTCTCTCGAGAGACGCTTTATCTCACGTGTCCAGGTCGCCCAGGCGTATGTCTAGCTTGAGTCGGGTATAGCCAGGACCCCGGTTAAGGGGAGCCGGTTAGTGATTGGTCCCCGAAGCTCAAAATATAGATCGGAATCACTAAACCAGGTCTGCTGTAGCTGATGCTTTTCGGGTTACGGCAATTCCGGCTAGTGGAATGGGACGGGGGTGGCGCCCCCCGGTACACATCACTAAACCAGGTCCCACTAAACCCGGTCCCGCCAACGCCCGAATCCGGAGGTGTTGAGAAGGTCTCGAGCGAAGCGCTTATTTTCACGTGACCAGGTCGCCCAGGTGGATGTCTATCGTGAAGGTGTGTTGAGGATGTCTTGAGCGAGACGCTTGCTTTCACGTGTCCAGGTCGCCCAGGCGGATGTCGAGCATGAGAAGTGTTGAGGATGTGTTGAGCGAGACGCTTGTTTTCACGTGTCCAGGTCGCCCAGGCGGATGTCTAGCATGAGGATGTGTTGAGGATCTATCTCTCTTTCGAGAGAGACGCTTGTTTTCGCTTGTCCAGGTCGCCCAGGCGGATGTCTAGCATGAGGATGTGTTGAGGATTTGCTGTGAAATGCTCGTTTTCAAGTGCCCAGGTCGCCAAGGCGGATGTCTAGTATGACGATGTGCCGAGAACGTCTTGAGCGATACGCTTGTTTTCACGTGTCCAGATCGCCCAGGCTGGTGTCTAACATGAAGATGTGTTGAGGATGCCTCGAGCGAGACGCTTGGTTTCACGTGTCCAGATCGCCGAGGCGGATGTCTAACATGAGGATGTGTTGAGGATGTGTTGAGCGAGACGCTTGTTTTGACGTGCCCAGGCCGCCCAGGCGGATGCCTAGCATGAGGCTGTGTTGAGGATGTTTCGAGAGAGCGTTCGTTTCCAAATGTCCAGGTCGCCCAGGCGGATGTCTAGCATGACGATGTGCCGAGAATGTCTTGAGCGATACGCTTGTTTTCACATGCCCAGGTCGCCAAGGCGGATGTCGAACATGAAGATCTTCGGAAGATGTTTCGAGCGAGACGCTTGTTTTCACGTGTCCAGGTCGCCCAGGCGGATGTCTAGCATGAGGATGTGTTGAGGATCTATCTCTCTTTCGAGAGAGACGCTTGTTTTCGCTTGTCCAGGTCGCCCAGGCGGATGTCTAGCATGAGGATGTGTTGAGGATTTGCTGTGAAATGCTCGTTTTCAAGTGCCCAGGTCGCCAAGGCGGATGTCTAGTATGACGATGTGCCGAGAATGTCTCGAGCGATACGCTTGTTTTCACGTGTCCAGATCGCCCAGGCTGGTGTCTAACATGAAGATGTGTTGAGGATGCCTCGAGCGAGACGCTTGGTTTCACGTGTCCAGATCGCCGAGGCGGATGTCTAACATGAGGACGTGTTGAGGATGTGTTGAACGAAACGCTTGTTTTGACGTGCCAAGGCCGCCCAGGCGGATGCCTAGCATGAGGCTGTGTTGAGGATGTTTCGAGAGAGCGTTCGTTTCCAAATGTCCGAGAGAGCGTGATCCACCGCCGCTTTACTGTGGAAAATTGCCAACCTTTTCCTCCGGAACCCGGGGGTCTCCCCCCCCCCTCCGAAAATCCCCCCCCCCTGCCGGAACCCCTCCCCCCCCCCCCCTCCCGGCAAAACCCCCCCCCTCCCCTAACCCCCCCCCCCTTCCCCCTCGAAAACCGGGGGGGCACTACCGGTTCGAACCCCCCCCCCCCCCCCCCCCTTCGGATCCGGAAAACCGGGGGGGGGGTCACTACCGGTTGACCCCCCCCCCCCCCCCCTACTCACCGCCAGCAAACGACTCCCGGTCCCCACCACCGTCCGCATCACATCCCCCACTGGTGTTCCCAGCACCACTGTCCTCACCACCACTGTCCCCACTGGTTCCACCACCGCCCCTACTGTCCCCACCAGTGCCCCCACCACTGTCGCACTGTCCCCGCTGTCCCCAGAACTGTTCCCACCACGGTTCCACTCTCCCCACTGTCTCCACGGCCCCAACCACTGCCCGACTATCCCCACTGTCCCCACTGTCCCACTGACTCCTCCGCTGTCCCACTGAGCTGTCCCACTGTTCCCACCACTGTCCCCACTGTCCCCACCACTGTCCCCACTGTACCTCTGTCCCATTGTCCCACCGCCGTCCTCGCCACCGCCTTTACCAGTGTCCCCACCACCATTGTACCCTCCACTGTCCCAGTGTTTCCACCTCATTCCCACTGTCCCCACACCACTGTCCCCACCACCACCGTTCCCACCACTGTCCACTGTCCCCCCTGTTCCCACCATTGTCCCCACCACTGTCCCCACCACTACTACCGTCCCCACCACTGTCCCACTGTCCCCCCACTGTCCCCACCACTGTCCCGCTGTCCCCTCACCACTGTCCCCACCAACACCGTCCCCACCACTGTCCGCACCCCCACTCGGTTTTCGAGGGGGGGGGGGGTTCGAACCGGTAGTGACCCCCCCCCCTTTTCATGATGAGCTGGGGGGGGGGGGGGAGGGGTTCGAACCGGTAGTGACCCCCCCCGGTTTTCCGGAGGGGGGGGGGGGGGGGGGGGGGAGGGGTTCGAACCGGTAGTGACCCCCCCCGGTTTTCCGCCAGCAGCGGTAGAACACGCTCTTTCAAATGTCCAGGTCGCCCAGGCGGATGTCTAGCATGACGATGTGCCGAGAATGTCTTGAGCGATACGCTTGTTTTCACGTGCCCAGGTCGCCAAGGCGGATGTCGAACATGAAGATATTTCGGACAGATGTCCAGCATGAGGATGTGTTGAGGATGCCTCGAGCGAGACGTTCGGCTTCAGGTGTCCAGATCGCCCAGGCGGATGTCCAGCATGAGGATGTGTTGAGGATGATTCGAGCGAGGCGCTTGCTTGCAGGTGTCCAGGTCGCCCAGGCGTATGCCTAGCATGAGGAGGTGTTGAGAACGCCTCGAGCGAAACGCTTGTTTTCACGTGCCCAGGTCACCCAGGCGGATGTCTAGCATGAAGATGTGTTGTGGATGTCTCGAGCGAACCACTTGTGTTCACGCGTCCAGGTCGCCCAGGCGGATATCTAGCATGAGGATTTGTGCAGGATGTCTCGAGCGAAACGCTTGTTCCCGACACGTTCCGTAGCGCGTCCCCTTGGCAGGTCCCGCGGTGCGTCCTCATGGCACGTCCATTGGCACGTCGCCTGGCGCGTCCCTTGGGACGTTCCGCGGCGCGTCCTCCTGCCATGTCCCGCTGTCAATTAGCTCTGGGGCAGCTACCATATGGTCAGACAGCTCGAGCTTAAGATCCAGATCAGTTCGGTCAGGACTCGGATGCAAATGAGGACTCGATCCACAACGCTATAGAGCACACACGCTGCATGGCACAGCGGAATCCAGCACCGCGCAGCACAGCACAGCCCTCGGCACGGTGCATTAAGATACGTTCCGTGGAGTGTCCCGTGGCGAGTCCCCTTGGCACGTCGCGCGGCGCGTCCGTCCCCTGGCACGTCCCGTGGCACGTCCATTGGCACGTTCCGTAGCGCGTCCCCTTGAAGGCACGTCCCGCGGTGCGTCCTCATGGCACGTCCCCTGGCACGTCGCCTGGCGCCTTCTCTTGGGACGTTCCGCGTCGCGTCCTCCTGGCATGTCCCCTTGTCAATTAGCCCTGGGGCAGCTACCATGTGATCAGGCAGCTCGAGCTTAAGATCCAGATCAGTTCGGTCAGGACTCGAATGCAAAGGAGGACTCGCTATACTGTGCTCTTGAGCACACTCGCGGCATGCCACATCGCAGTTCAGCACGGCGCAGCACAGCACAGCCTTCGGCACGGTACATCAAGATCGATACACTCAGCATTGCATTTGCCCGTCGCCCAATCAGGTGTCTTTGAAACGCTGCTCAATCAGGCAGATGTCTAGCATGAGGATCCATTGACGATGTTTCGATCGAGACGCTTGCTTTCACGTGTGCTTGATCCAGGGCCTCGGGGTGCTTGCCGTCCGCCGTGCCCGGTCGAGAGGTGCCCAGGGGCTGCGAGGGTCGTCCTGGGCAGCCGCCCGAGGCCCGAGGTGTGGGTCGAGAGTCGACCAGCTCCAGGTTCGGCGAAGGAGTTTGGTGCACAGACGCTCCAGCCCCCCTCGGCTTTTAGTCGGGCGTGTGTCCCTCTACAGGAGGAGTGTTCAAGAATAGTCAAAACATGGTCTGGGGACGCACTTCATATGCGAAGCATATTTTGTTTGATGTTATCCTGCGAACATGCGTGCGCAAGTGCACGCATTCCCTTTCCGTCCGTCGAGCGAGGGTGCTGCGCTGTTTTGAGAATTGGACCACGAACAGTTTCGATGAACGCCTCGGGAAGGCGCTTGTCCTGGACTCGGGTGCACCTCTGGAGATACTTGTATCCACCGTGTGCGGCAGGTCAGCCATTCAGTTGGTGCAATGTTTGGGATATTCGGGCCGCAGACAGTGTCCGACCCGCGCCTTGAGAAGGCGTCTGCCCTGGTGTCCGTTGCGCAGTGTGGATACCTGTGCCATCCAGTTTTGGTTAGCAAGTTGGGTCACAGAGGTCAGCAATCAGTTGCGTCCGTAAACATTCGGATCGAGAGCTGGGGGGGCAGGGGAGCACTGCGCCGCCCAGCTCCAGCAGTATTTGCCCCGCCCGCCCGCCCGGCAAAACAAAGCTGGGCGGGTGGGGGGACGACGAGAGAGAAAATTCTTTACGCTTCGCGTATCCCCACCAGCCCATCTCACAGCAGCAACTCTCGCGAAGCATGCCGACAGTCGTGTTTTTCAGGCGTGTGTCCGCTGGGCTCCGCATATCTCCCCTGCTCCTCCTTCCTCCCGCCTCCTTGTCTATCCTCCTTGTGAGGTGAGGCGTTCGGGCACCTCGTCCGCGTGCGAGGTGATCGGGGTCTTCGCAGGTGGAGTCGTAGTAGTCGTAGTAGTAGTAGTAGTAGTAGTAGTAGTAGTAGTAGTAGTAGTAGTAGTAGTAGTAGTAGTAGTAGTAGTAGTAGTAGTAGTAGTAGTAGTAGTAGTAGTAGTAGTAGTAGTAGTAGTAGTAGTAGTAGTAGTAGTAGTAGTAGTAGTAGTAGTAGTAGTAGTAGTAGTAGTAGTAGTAGTAGTAGTAGTAGTAGTAGTAGTAGTAGTAGTAGTAGTAGTAGTAGTAGTAGTAGTAGTAGTAGTAGTAGTAGTAGTAAGTAGTAGTAGTAGTAGTAGTAGTAGTAGTAGTAGTAGTAGTAGTAGTAGTAGTAGTAGTAGTAGTAGTAGTAGTAGTAGTAGTAGTAGTAGTAGTAGTAGTAGTAGTAGTAGTAGTAGTAGTAGTAGTAGTAGCAGTAGTGGAGTCGTAGTCGTAATAGTAGTAGTCGTAGGAGTAGAAGTAGTAGTGGATGTCTTTTGGTCGGAGGCCTCTGAGGGCGTCTTCGGCGCCTCTTGGGGCCGCTTGGAGACATCTTGGGGGCATCTTGGGGCCCTCCTGGGGACCTCTTGGGGCCATCTTGGGGCCTCTTCGTGCTTTCTGGGCGCTTCTTGGGGCCATCTTGGAGGGAAGGGATCAAAGAAGAGGGGAGTTTCAATGAGCGCTGCCCCCCCAGAAGGGCAAAAGGAGCCCCAAACCTTCGGAGAATCAATGATTTGGCGTTGAAGAAAGAGAGGATCTTTCATGAGCGCAGCCCCCTGAGAAGGGCCAAAGGGGGCGAAAACCGTAGTACAATCGATGATTCTTGCTTCACGGAAGAGGAAGTAGTAGTAGTAGTAGTAGTAGTAGTAGTAGTAGTAGTAGTAGTAGTAGTAGTAGTAGTAGTAGTAGTAGTAGTAGTAGTAGTAGTAGTAGTAGTAGTAGTAGTAGTAGTAGTAGTAGTAGTAGTAGTAGTAGTATAGTAGTAGTAGTAGTAGTAGTAGTAGTAGTAGTAGTAGTAGTAGTAGTAGTAGTAGTAGTAGTAGTAGTAGTAGTAGTAGTAGTAGTAGTAGTAGTAGTAGTAGTAGTAGTAGTAGTAGTAGTAGTAGTAGTAGTAGTAGTAGTAGTAGTAGTAGTAGTAGTAGTAGTAGTAGTAGTAGTAGTAGTAGTAGTAGTAGTAGTAGTAGTAGTAGTAGTAGTAGTAGTAGTAGTAGCGTAGTCGTAGTCGTAGTCGTAGTAGTAGTAGTCTGGTAGTAGTAGTGGCCGTACCACCATGCGTAGACGTAGTAATAGTAGAGGTAGAAGTAGTAGTAGTGTGAGTCGTTCGGGGCCCGCGTCGTGGTGTGAGTCGTTCGGGCTCCTCGTGGTGTGAGTCGTTCGGGCGCCTCGTCCTGGTGTGAGTCGTTCGGGCCCCTCCTTGTGGTGTGAGTCGTTCGGGCTCTTCGTGGTGTGAGTCGTTCGGGCCCCTCGTCCTGGTGTGAGTCGTTCGGGCTCCTCGTGGGCCTCTTGGGGGCCTCTTGGAGCCTCTTGGGGCCTCTTGGGGGCCTCTTGGGGGCCTCTTGGGGGCCTCTTGGGGGCCTCTTGGGGGCCTCTTGGGGCCTCTTGGGGGCCTCTTGGGGGCCTCTTGGGGGCCTCTTGGGGGCCTCTTGGGGCCGCTTGGGGGCCTCTGGGGGGTCTCTTGGAAGCCTCTTGGGAGCCCCTTGGGGGCCTCTTGGGGACATCTTGGGGCCTCTTGCGACCTCCTCAGAAGCGCAAAGAAGAGCTGCCCCCTGAGAAGGACAAAATGAGGCCAAAACCTTCGTAAAATCAATGATTTTGCTATGAAGGACAATGAGCGCTGCCCCCTCAGAAGTCCAACATGGGGCCAACACCATAGTAAAATCAATGTTTTCTGGCTTCACAGAAGAGGAGAGGGACTTATCTCCGCCCCCCCGTCGGGGCCAGAATCCTCGTGAGGGTCGTCGTTTTTTAGCCCTCCCAGGAGTCGAAATTGACCCCCCTGACGACCCGCGGGACCCCCTCTCCAGGCCCAGGGGGAGGGGGTAGAGGGAGGGGTAAACCCCTCCCCGAAGGGGAAGAAGGGGGGTTGAGGACAGAGAGAGCTCGCTAAACCACTCACGCCCAAAGGGCTGGTGGGATTGGAAGTGACCCACCAGGGAGTCGGAGGGGAGTCGGCGGGTCTCCAGAGGTCGAGATCCCGTCAAGCCTGCATTGAATGAAGATTTGCTAGAGAATATTGCAAGATGACCTCATGAAAAAATAGTACATCATCTTCCATCGGGGAGGGGCGGAAGGGAAACAGCAGGTAACACACAAGATTTCATCATTCGTATGTTTGAATATTGTGTTTTTTCGTATTTCCAATTCTTCGCCCAGAACCCGCCTGTAGTGGGACATGCCCGACCTAACCTCAGCTCTGGAAGCTGGGGCGTCTGTACCCCAAGCCTATTGGCCGTCCAGGCCGCCCCGATACGCCAGTATCGAAACGCAGCACATACCGTGTTTCAAGCGTCCGGGTGAAACGCGCTGCGTGTTGGCTCAACACGTGCTGGCCCACGTGTTGGTGAAAGCACCGTGCCAGACCAGCGTCTTCAATATGCGTATTGAGCTCCGTGCCAACACGCTACGGGTCGCGCATTGTGTATCGGGGCAGCTAAGCGTGGTGTGTATTCCTTGGAGCTGGAAACAGTGGCTGGGGCCAGTCTTTCCACTCTTTCTAGTCCTGTCCAGTTTCCCTTCAGCTTTTCCAGCCCTTGCGATCTGATCCCAACTGTTTCGGGCTCGTTTCAGCCCCGTCAGTTTTGCAGCCCTGGCCACTTCCACTTTCATTGAGGATTTCTCGGAAGAGACGCTTGTTTTCACGTGCCCAGGTTGCCCGGGCGGATGTCTAGCATAAGGCTGTGTTGAGAAGGTCTCGAGCGAAACGCTTGGTTTCACGTGCCCAGGTCGCCCAGGCGGATGTCTAGCATGAAGATGTGTTGAGGATATCTCGAGCGAGACGCTTGCTGTCATGTGTCCAGGTCGCCCAGGCGGATGTCTAGCATGAGGATGTGTTGAGCGAAACGCTTGCTTTCACGTGTCCAGGTTGCGCAGGCGGATGTCTAGAATGAAGATGTGTTGAGGATGTGTTTGTTTAGCGAAACGCTTGGTTTCGCGTGTGCAGGTCGCCCAGGCGGATGTCTAATATGAGGATGTGTTGAGGACGTCTCGGGAGAGACGCTTGTTTTCACGTGTCCAGGTCGCCCAGGCGGATGTCTAGCATGAAGATGTGTTGAGGATGTGTTGAGCGAAACGATTGTTTTCACGTGTCCAGGTTGCTCAGGCGGATGTGTAGCATGAGGATTTGGGCAGGACGTCTCGAGCAAGACGTTTGCTTTCACATGTCTAGGTCGCTCAGGCAGATGCCTAGCATGAGGAGGTGTTGAGAAGGTCTCGAGCGAGACGCTTGGCTTCACGTGTCCAGATCGCCCAGGCGGATGTCTAACATAAGGATTAGTCGAGGATGTCTCGAGCGAAACGCTTGTCGCAGTAGAGTGCGTCGCAGTCCAACCCCGCCTGTCCGTCGGGCGTCCCCTGGCGCCCTGGCGCGCCCCCTGGCGCTTCCCGGGCGACGTTCTGGCGTGACGTACCCTGGCACGTCCCCCTAGCACGCCACGCGGCCTGGCACGTTCCCTGGCTCGTCCTCTGTCGCGTTTCCTTGCTCGTCCCCAGGCGTTTCCCCTTGCAACGTCCCTTTGCGTGACGTCCTCTGGCCGCCCCATGGCGCGCGCTTTGGCACGTCCCGTGGCAGGTCCCTGACACGTCCAGGGCACGTCCCCTGATGCGTCCCCCGACACGTCCCCTGGCGCATCCCCTGTTGTGCCCCTGGCACATCCCGTGGCGCGTCCGTGAGCCTGGGCCTCGTGTTGTGTCGTTCCTTGTCGGAGCTGAGTCGGACTGTGAGGTCGAGTTGTTTGAACGTCCTCCACGTTTCCCCTTCAGCTAGCTCTGGGGCGGCTCCTCTTTGCTCAGGCAGCTCGAGCTTCAGATCCAGATCAGTTCGGTCAGGACTCGAATGCCAAGGAGGACTCAGCTATAGAGCACACTCGCGGCATGGCCCAACGCAGTTCGGCACGGCACAGCCCATCACAGCCTTTTAGCACGGTGCACCAAGATCGATACATTCAGCATTGCAATTGCCCGTCGCCCAATAAGGTGTCTTGAACACGTCGCCATGCTTCGCATGTCTATATCCCTTTCCGGGTTCGTGGGGCGATCATGTTCCCAGCCTATCTGTACTTTTGTGAGCCCTACCCCAGGCGCGCAACTACAACGTGACGATCATGGACCTGGACGAGATCGGCAGCGCCGAGGACCTCTCTGACCACAAGAATGTGCTGGTCCTCTGCTCCACCGCTGGCGAGGGCGACATGCCAGGGACAGCCACCAAGTTCTGGGACACCTTCTGCGAGGGTCCTCTCCCTCCCCGCCTCGTCCTCCCGCTCCTTCTCCTTCTCCCCCCCCTCCTCCTCCTGCCTCTCCTCTTCCGCCTCCTCCTCCTCCTCCTCCTCCTCCTCCTCCTCCTCCCTCCCTCCCTCCTCGTAGCCATTCTGGCCCAAGGCTCTGAGGTTCTCAGCGAGCCAAGCGCACGCCGCCGATCCGCGGCCCGCCCGCGAAGGCGGCCGGGCGCGTCCATCAGAGGCCTGCCTTCCTCCGGCCTGGGTCAGGGGCTGCGGCCTGCAGGCTGGTGTTAAGTCGGGCCTGTCCCCCTAGAGGGATTATCGACGAAAAAGAAAAATACCCCCAAAACAGTCCAAAAATAGTCTGGGGACTATTTTGGGTGTATTTTTTTACCTTCTGGGGGGTATTTTTGGGGTATTTTTCATTTTCCGTCGAAGATCCCCTTTTGGGGGACACGCCTGACAGAAGGCTGGTGGAGCGTAGCACGCCCTTGGCCCGTGTGGCCGGTGAATTTTCCGATGCGCAGCCCTGCCTCCTTCACATTCGGTCAGTGCGCCCTGTCCCGAGCTCGCTGCGGGTCCGCCTCGGCAGTGAGCGTCCATGTCCCACGAGTAGGGGGCCACGTGCGAACCCTACCCCTTCGCACGTGGCCCCCTAACGAGCTCTTGCGGGAGCGTCTTATGGTCCATGGAGGTGCGAGGGCTGCTTCTGCGCGGTGGCGTTCTAATCCTACCGGGGTTCCTCGCTCCAGGCCCTGGGGGTGCTCGTACCCAGGGGGGCCAGGACGACACAGTGCGGGATGGAGATGGGCGGTTCACTTCCAGTATACTTCCAGCGAAGTTAAGAAGCTCGTCAGTTGCCCCGCGTGCGGCTGCATGGAGATTGTGGTCGGATCCTTTAACTGCAAACGCTGCGGATCATCTCTCAAGGTGCCAGCCCCGACACCACCAGAGCTTCGCGACCGAGGAAATCAAGGTTGAGGCAAAACCAGACTTCGTCGGCAAGGCCAAAACATACAAAGGGAAGGATGTGTCCGGTGCGTGTGTTGGGCGCAGAGATGCTCTCGGAACCTCTATGGACCCTGCAAGCTGCCCACGATGAAAGGCACCGAGGTCTTGGATAAGCACCGTCGGGGCCTGTGCCCTAGCAGCCGTGTCCGACAATTCCTTGAGCGAGCTACCGCAGTCCCATCCTCGGAGGGCCCCCCAAGCATCGCGCCGCGCAGCAAGACTCTTTCTCGGACGACTGTCCCCACTGCCTACTCGAGTGCGCCTTCGGTCCCTGACTCTGAGAAGCGCTTGGCCGCACTCGCTCAGCGAGTCAGGGCCATGATCGAGATGGTGGCAGAGGAGCGATTTTGGAGCAGCACCCCGTCGCGGGCCCGGGTCAGAGTGATGGCAGCTCTGTCCTCCAGGGTAACACATACCCCTCTCTCAGGGGTGCCGTCTCCCCCTTTTTCTTAAGTTTGACTTGTGAATCTTTTCCCATCCACCTCCTCCTCCTCCTCCTCCTCCTCCTCCTCTCCTCCTTCTTCGATTTGGGAGCAGCACCCCGTCGCGGGCCCGGGTCAGAGTGATGGCAGCTCTGTCCTCCAGGGTAACACATACCCCTCTCTCAGGGGTGCGGTCTCCCCCTTTTTCTTAAGTTTGACTTGTGAATCTTTTCCCATCCACCTCCTCCTCCTCCTCCTCCTCCTCCTCCTCTCCTCCTTCTTCGATTTGGGAGCAGCACCCCGTCGCGGGCCCGGGTCAGAGTGATGGCAGCTCTGTCCTCCAGGGTAACACATACCCCTCTCTCAGGGGTGCGGTCTCCCCCTTTTTCTTAAGTTTGACTTGTGAATCTTTTCCCATCCACCTCCTCCTCCTCCTCTCCTCCTTCTTCTCCTCCTCCTCCTCCTCCTCCTCGTGGTAGGTGCCTACGCGCCAGACGCGCTGGCCGGCATGCAGTACCACGTGTTCGGCCTGGGAGACAGGGGCTACCGCCACTTCAATAAGGCGGCCAAGCAGATCGACGCCAAGTTCGAGGAGCTGGGCGCCGAGCGGCGGCAGCCCGTCGGGCTGGGCGACGACCAGGACGTGGAGGAAGGACAACGCACACTGCCCTTGCCTCGCTTTCGCGGTCCGACCCCCGATCGCGGCTCGATGCTCGAGGTTTTCGGGCGTTTTCGTCGGCTTTCGGTGGTTGCCCAGGCCCAGGGTGCTCTCCAGCAGCTGCGCCTCGCCGAGAGTAGTTGGGGGATGCCGAGATCGTCTTGAACGGTCGCCTGAGATCCGAGTTCTGACCCGACAACCAGACGAAAAGGTACCTGTATTGGTACCTGGCCTCGTTCTCGCCTTTGTGGGGTTCCCAGGAGGCCCTCGTCGCCACAGCCGGATTCGCTTCGAACTGCTGGTCAGAACGCACCCCAGGAGCGGTCTGGGAGCAGTAGTACATTGGTATTTTTTGGTTTCGGACGGGGCTACGACGAGGATGGATCTGTTCCCGAGCGTTCCGGAACGCTCTCATAGGCTTCTGGAGCGCTCTGAGAAGGCCGCGGCGCCCGAGACATCCTCCAGAGCCGCCAGATCTCAGAGATTCTCGATTTATCCGCACCCGATGTTATCCTCGTCCTGGCTTCGTCTTACGGTTCCCCCAAGGATGACGACAAGTACGAGACCGCGCTGGACGAGTGGCTGCCCGAGTTCTGGAAGATCCAGGACGCCCCACGCCCCATGCAGGGTCCGTTTCGATGCGATCGATCCGATTCGATATCGATTCCGGCCAGCCCGATCCCGTTAGATTTCGGTATTCCCAGATCTCTGACGATGTGACTCTGTCACTCTGGGCGTTTTTTTGGGGGGAGGGGATTCCGGTCTCCAGGGCCTGTTTTCGGGCCCCCGGGCCATCAAACATGGATCGGGGGCGACAAGCAGGGGTCGGGACCTTTGGGGCCGCTTGGTAAGCGCCCGATGCTTGCGTTGCGCTGTCGTGCATCCTGGCGCCGCCGATCCGATTGGATTCCGACTCCGAGCCGGTGCAGCTCTATCCGATGCACGTTCCGATGCGATGAATTCCCGATTCGATGCTGACTGATCCTGCCCTATGGGCAGGAGGAGGGCAGCAAAAGCAGGCAGGGCGCGAGAAGACTGAGGGCGAGGGGGGGAAAGAGGACGACGAGGAAGAAGTAGGATGCAGGACTCCCAGGAGCCTGGGCCGTTCGCGGGCCTGGGCCGCTTACCAGGAGGAGGCGGAGGAGGAGCAAGAGGAGGCGGAGGAGGAGGCGGAGGAGGAGGAGGAGGAGGAGGAGGAGGAGGAGGAGGAGGAGGAGGAGGAGGAGGAGGAGGAGGAGGAGGTCACGTGCAGGATGCCCCAGAGCCCGCGGACGCGGACAAGATCCCAGACCCGATGTTCGAGCTCACCCCGGTGCCCTCCAGCGAGTGGTCCTACCGGCAGATCGCGCCCCCCGGCACGAAGATGATCACGCTGGAGCAGAGCTTAGAACGGCCACCATGGCGGAAAGGGGTCCGTCCCGCAGGAACTGGGCCCCGGCGTTTCTGGCTTCGATTTCTGGCTCCCTGTGCCCTCCACGGGCCCTGGGGACCGTCCAAGAACGAGGCAGGACGCAAAGCCGGTCCCGGGGGGAAGCTGCACCGTCAATGACCCGAGTCCCTCAGGACCCGCTAGCGTCATTCGCAGAAGGAATGACATCTTGGCGGCAGAAGGCCTTGTTGTAGAGACGGGATGCCATACATACGGAAGAGCACACGGGAGATCATACGGGAGACCATACGGGAAAGCGCACGGGAGACCATACGAGTAGGTCTTGGCAGATTCCCTAATTTTGCCTCAAGGATTCCTGATAATGCCTGCGGCCCCCCTGCAAGATTATAGAAGATTCCTGAGAATTCGCTGCTGCCCCCCCCGATGAATTGATTTATTGTTATGGGTGCTAACCATATCGCTCGGCGGTTCCCACCCCCTCTGGAATAGATTTGGTTTTCTCTTGCACAGGGCGTCGAGAGCTCCGACCACTTTATTCTCTTGCACAGGGTGTCTAGAGCTCCGACCACTTCATTCCGCGTCGCACTGCACCCCCTCCTGCCCCGCCCCCTCCTACCCCTCCCCAGCGTTCCCCAGTGGCCCAGTGGAACCTTCGCCCAGTGCCCCCTCCCCCCGACAATTTAATTCCGCGTCGCACCGCGCGCCCCCCCCCCCTGCCCGCCCCCCTCACAGCTCTCCCCAGCGTGCTCCAACGGCCCAACAGAACTTCCGCCCAGTGCCCCTTCCGCCCCGATCATTTTATTCCGCGTCGCACCGCGCCCGCCCCCCCCCTTCCCGCACCCCTCCTCTCCCCAGCGTTCCCCAGACACCCAGTGGAACCTGCGCCCAGTGCCCCTCCGCCTCGGCCATTTTATTCCGCGTCGAACTGCGCCCCCCCTGTCCGCCCCCTTCCCAAGCCTCCCCAGCGTTCCCCAGTGGCCAAGTGGAACCTTCGCCCGGTGCCCCCTCCCCCCGACCATTTAATTCCGCGTCGCACCGCACCCGCCCCCCCTCCCGCCGCCCGCCTCCCACCCCCCCCCGCCCCCCCCCCCCCTGCCCGCCCCGCCCCCCTTCTAGCACTCCCCAGCGTTCCTCAGTGGCCCAGTGGAACCTCCGCCCAGTGCCCCCTCCGCCCCGACAACTTTCTTCCGCGTCGCCTCCCCTACGTGCCCCAAAGGTTCAGTGGAACTTCCGCCCAGTGCCCCCCGCCCCCCCGACCATTTGATCCCGCGTCGCACCGCACCCGCCCCTCCTCTCCCCGCCCCCTTCCCCAGCGGTCCAGTGGAACCTCCGCCCAGTGCCCCCTCCGCCTCGGCCATTTTATCCCGCGTCGCACCGCACCCGTCCCCCCTCCCCAGCGTTCCCCAGAGGCTCAGTGGAACCTCCGCCCAGTGCCCCCTCGCCCTGACATTTTATTCCGCGTCGCACCGCGCCCCCCCCCTCCCTGCCCGCCCCCCTCACAACTCCCCCCAGCGTGCTCCAACGGCCCAATGCAACTTCCGGCCAGTGCCCCCTCCGCCCCGATCACTTCATTCCGCGTCGCACCGCGCCCACCCCCCCCCCCCCCTCCTCTCCCAGCGTTCCCAGCGTCCTCCGCCCAGTGCCCCTCCCGCCTCGGCCATTTTATTCCGCGTCGCACTGCGCCCCCCCTGTCCGCCCCCTTCCAACCCTCCCGCGTTCCCCAGAGGTCCAGTGGAACTTCCGCCCAGTGCCCCCCCCGCCCCGACCAGTTTATTCCGCGTCGCACCGCCCCCGTCCCCCTCCCCGCTTCCTTCCCGCCCCTTTCCAGCCCCAGCGGTCCGGTGGAACCTCCGCCCACTGCCACCTCGACCTTCCGCCCAGGGCCCCTTCCGCCCCGACCATGTTATTATCTTGCGCAGGGCGCCTAGAGCTCCGACCATTTTATTTTGGCATCACACCACCCCCACCGCACCGCCCCCCCGCCCCTCCAACCACCTACCCACACCACCCACCACCACCACCAGCGTGACACCGCCCCCCGTCCAGCTCTCTCCACCCAGACCCCAGACCCCCTCCGCCCCGACCACTTACTACGCCAACCACCACCACCAGCGTGACACCGCCCCCCGTCCAGTGCCCTGACCACGCCGCCACCTTCCGCCCCGACTACTCTATGCACCGACCACCACCACCACCACTACCACCACCGCCACCACCACCACTACCATTACCACCACCACCACCACCACCACCACCACCACCACCACCACCACCACCACCACCACGACCACCACCACCACCACCACCACCACCACCGCCACCACAACCACCAACACCACCCCCGCCACCACCACCACCACCATCACCACCACCCCCGCCACCACCACCACCACCGCCACCACCACCTACCAGCACACCACCCTCCACCCACCACACCACCACCACCACCACCACACCACCCACCACCACCACCACCACCACCACCACCACCACCACCACACACCACCACACACCACCACCACCACCACCACCACCACCACCACCACCACCATCACCACCACCACCACCACCACCACCACCACCACCACCACCACCAGCTCGACACCGCCCCCCGTCCAGTGCCCTCCCCACCCCGCCCCCCTCCGCCCCGACCATTCAATTTCGGCGTCGCACAGCCGTCCCCCGTCCAGCCACCCCAACCGTTCCCCCCTCCCCAGCCGCCCAGTTCCCTCTGCATCCCGGCCCCCTCCGCCCCGACCACTTTCTTTCGGCGTCGCGCCGCCACACCGCCCCGCCCCCACGGCCGTTCTCCCCTCCCCGCCCGCCCAGTGCAACCCCGCCCCCCCTCCGCCCCGACCATTATTTCCGCGTCGCACCGCCCCCGCCGTCCCGCCCCCCCGAAACTTCTCCGAATTCTCGTCCCCTCTCCCCCCTTTCCTCCTCCTCCTTCTCCTCTTCTTCCTCCTCCTCCTCCTCATCTTCCTCCTCCTCTTCCTCCTCCTCTCTTCCTCCTTCCCCCTCCGTTTTGTGCAAGAGCCATGGCACGCGTGCCTTTTTGTTTTTCGCGTCGCAGCCCC
>CAUYUJ010018557.1:112500-117500 GCA_963575745.1 Prorocentrum cordatum
GGGAGCTCCACCGAAGGCCCCAGTGGCACCGCCCGCATGCGTCACCACCCGCACCCAATTCGGCACACCCCTCACACGTTTCGTGGCCCCATAGGGAGCTGCACCGAAGGCCCCAGTGGCGGCGCTCACATGCGTCCCCGCCACACATCCCAGTACACCCCTCACGCGCTTCGTGGCCCCATAGGGAGCTCCACCGAAGGCCCCAGTAGCGGCGCTTACATGCGTCTCCGCCACCCATCCCGGCCCCCCCCCCGCAGCAGCATCATGTTTCGGGGACCCATAGGGAGCTCCACTGGAGGCCCGAGTGGCGGCCCTCACATGCGTTTCCGCCACCCATGTCGGCACGCCCCGCGCGTGTTTCATGTCCCCATAGGGAGCTTCGCCGAATGCCCCAGTGGCACCCATCTCGGCACACGTTCCGTAGTCCTATGAGGAGTTCCACTGAAGATGAAACCCGCAGCTGCGGTACTGACAACTGCATATGGTTGGGTTCTTCGCCAGTTTTTTTTTTTTTTTTTGTTTGTTTTTTTCTGGAGTCTGGGCGTCTGCCTTCGATCTCGGCTCCTGGGGTCCGCCTTCGTTGGGCCCCGGGGCTTTCAGCAGCACGGCCAAGACGTTGAGATACAGCCAAGACGCTGAAAGAAGGACCGCTTTGGGTTCGGAAGGGGCTCGGGCGTTCGGGTCGTTTCTTCGATTTATGTCGCGGGATGTGCTTGTGGCCTACAGGCCCACCGTGGCCCGAAGAGCCCCTTTGCTCCTGATTTGGCGTTCCTTCTGGTAGTAACTGTGACTGTAGGGGCCACGCTGGGTTCGGGGAAGAACTGGGCGAGGAGGAGGGGGAGGAGGAGGAGGAGGAGGAGGGAGGATGAGGAGGAGGAGCTGGGGGAGGAGAGGAGGAGGAGGAGGAAGGAGGAGGAAGAGGAGGAGGAGGGAGGAGGAGGAGGAGAGAGGGAGGAGGAGGAGGAGGGAGGGAGGAGAGGAGGAGGAGGAGCAGGAGGAGGAGGAGGGAGGAGGGAGGGGCCCTCGCCTTCGGGCCGTTTCCGCTCGGCGGGGGGTCGGGGCGCGTGCTCGCGGGCGAGGCGCGCCGTGCCCGGAGAGAGAGGCCCCTTTGTTCCGCAGCCAGCGCGCGCCTCCTGGCAGCCCGGCGGCCGCAGGTCCGGGAGGATCCACGGGCACCGGGGGAGCGGTCGGGACCGCCTTGTTTTGGGGCCGCGGGCCGGAAGAATCTCATCGTCGGAGGTCTGTGTTATTTGTCGCGGTGGTGGCCGGTGGTGGCACTGGTGGTAGTTTTGGTGGCAGTCCTCATTCCTCCTCTTCCTCCTCCTCCTCCTCCGCCTCCTCCTCCGCGTCCTCCGCCTCCTCCGCCTCCTCCTCCTCTTCCTCCTCCTCCTCCTCCTCCTCCGCCTCCTCCTCCTCCCAGGGCCAAGTCCGGTCCGATCGATCTGGCTCGTCAAGTGCGGCCCGATGCCTGCACGAGCGCTCTTGTGTGCCCTGGGGCGGCCGATCCGATCCAGTTCGCGGCCCGATCCGACGCATGCTTCGATGATCCGATCCCAAGCAGTGACGAAGCGTCCTGGCTCGCCTATAGCCCCACCAAACAATGTTCTAATAACCTTTTGGGGTTGCCACGAAAGGTTCTTAGAACATTTCTGGCTGGGGCTGTTTGGTTTTATCGCATCGGGTTTATGTTCTAAGAACAGTGTTTTTGTTCTTAGAACATTTTGGGGTTCTAAGAGCATTTCGTGGTAGGACTATAGGAATGCCGGGACGGTCGGTCCCTTCTCAATCGATGATCCGATCCCAATTGTCGGTCCGATGGTGTCTGATTCTGCCGCCCCCAACTTTTGTGGGTCACCGCGGCCTGTGCCATTCGACTCGATCCGATGTGTCAGGTCGATGGTGAGCGCTCCCGGCTCTTTCGGCTGCGCGCCGAGGAGGGCGGTGGGAGGGTGCAGGCTTTCTCAGAGTGCGGCGGGGCTTCTTTGAAGCGCTGGCGCCTTCTGAGAAGCCGTGTGTGTCTTCGGGTGAGGCGTAGAAAGCTCCTCAGAGGGAAGATCCGCCCCCTCTGCCTTCCCCTCTCAGCGTGCCGCCGGCTCACGTCCGCCCAGGACCCAGTCGAGAAGGCGCGCCTGGAGCTGATGGCGGGCGACACGGCCGAGGGTAAGCAAGCCTACGCTGCCCTCGCCACGGAGACCACGACGTACGAGGAACCTCTGCGGCAGGGGGAGGGGGGAGAGGGGAGGACTGGGCAGCGGTGCAGACACATGTTCAGAGTTGTCAACGGAGCAGGCAGCCAAGCCGAAGTGAAACACATGCATACTATACAACCTTGAGACATGCAAGCAATACAAGCGTTCACACGCATTCAGATGTTTACACATTGTATACTTCACATATGACTTATAGATATAGATGGGTATTGATGCATGAGCATTGAGAGAGAGAGAGAGAGAGAGCCGATTCTGTCACATATGATAAGATGATGCCCTCCCCTATGTGTTGTTTCCCTCCCCTATGTGTTGGCTTCCTCGTTTTGTTGTAGCGGGGTACAAGGGGATTTCTGGGTGGCGGAATACAAAAGTACAAACTTATTCTTTCTAAGGTGGAACTTCCGGTTGTGAGCGAAAATCGCGGGCAAACACCAGAAACGCCAAACAAACAAAGACAACAACCACCCCCAACAATCATGAACTCTGGCAAACGATCCTGGATCATCGCTACAATTTTTGCCGAAATTATGGTTTCTTTGGGGGTTATGTCCGCGCTTCTCTCTCACAAAGGGAATCCTTGTGTATACCGCCTTAAAGGAATCCTTTGTATCCGCCACAAGGGGACTCCTTCTTTACCCCGCCACAACCATAATCCTTACCTATTGTGCCACGCTGCGAAACTTTGGGGGTCACTCCACCACTCAAGGAGTCGTTTTGCAATCCACCGCAACAAGAAATCTTTAGTATTTCGCCGCAAAGGGAATCCTTATGTATGTTACCACAAAGGCAATATGGTTGCATTCTGCCGCACTAGGAAGCCTTTTTTTCTTCTATCGGTCACCAGAGAATTCTTCTTACATTCCGTTACGTAGAGAATCCCTTGGTAGCCAACCACATATGGATTCTTGTTCCCAACCATCCTGTGGTGTTGGGTACTCGTTTTGAAGAGACGGTGCCCCGCGTTCCTCTCCTATCCTCTCCTCTCCTCTCCTCTCCTCTGCTCTCCTCTCCTCTCCTCCTCTCCTCCCCTCCTCTCCTCCTCTTCTCTTCACCCACCCAGTACACCGTTTCGTGGCTCCATAGGGAGCTCCACCGAAGGCCCCAGTGCCCGCGCCCGCATGCGTCACCCACACCCATTTCGGCACACCCCTCGCACGTTTCGTGGCTCCATAGGGAGCTCCACCGAAGGCCCCAGTGCCCGCGCCCGCATGCGTCACCCACACCCATTTCGGCACACCCCTCACACGCTTCGTGGCTCCATAGGGAGCTCCACCGAAGGCTCCAGTCCAGTGCCCGCGCCCGCATGCGTCCCGCACGCCCATTCCGGCACACCCCTCACACGCTTTGTGGCTCCATAGGCTCCACAGAGGCCCCAGTGCCCGCGCCCGCATGCGTCAACACACCCATTGGCACACCCTTCGCACGCTTCGTGCTCCATAGGGAGCTCCACCGAAGGCCCCAGTGCCCGCGCCGCATGCGTCACCCACACCCATTTCGGCACACCCCTCACACGTTTCGTGGCTCCATAGGGAGCTCCACCGAAGGCCCCAGTGCCCGCGCCCGCATGCGTCACCCACACCCATTTCGGCACACCCCTGTTTCGTGGCTCCATAGGGAGCTCCACCGAAGGCCCCAGTGCCCGCGCCCGCATGCGTCACCCACACCCATTTCGGCACACCCCTCACACGTTTCGTGGCCCCATAGGGAGCTCCGCCGAAGGCCCCAGTGCCCGCGCCCGCATGCGTCAGCCACACCCATTTCGGCACACCCCTCACACGTTTCGTGGCCCCATAGGGAGCTCCACCGAAGGCCCCAGTGCCCGCGCCCGCATGCGTCACCCACACCCATTTCGGCACACCCCTCACACGTTTCGTGGCTCCATAGGGAGCTCCACCGAAGGCCCCAGTGCCCGCGCCCGCATGCGTCACCCACACCCATTTCGGCACACCCCTCACACGTTTCGTGGCTCCATAGGGAGCTCCACCGAAGGCCCCAGTGCCCGCGCCCGCATGCGTCGCACACCCCTCACACGTTTCACCCACCCCAGTGCCCATGCGTCCCCACACCCATTTCGGCACACCCCTCACACGTTCGTGGCTCCATAGGGAGCTCCACCGAAGGCCCCAGTGCCCGCGCCCGCATGCGTCACCCACACCCATTTCGGCACACCCCTCACACGTTTCGTGGCTCCATAGGGAGCTCCACCGAAGGCCCCAGTGCCCGCGCCCGCATGCGTCACCCACACCCATTTCGGCACACCCCTCACACGTTTCGTGGCCCCATAGGGAGCTCCGCCGAAGGCCCCAGTGCCCGCGCCCGCATGCGTCAGCCACACCCATTTCGGCACGCCCCTCACGCGTTCCGTGGCCCCATAGGGAGCTCCGCCGAAGGTCCCAGTGGGTGTGCCCGCATACGTCCCGCACACCCATTTCGGCACACCCCTCACACGTTTCGTGGCCCCATAGGGAGCTCCACCGAAGGCCTCAGTGGGTGTGCCCGCATGCGTCCCGCACACCCATTTCGGCACACACCTCGTACGTTTCGTGGCCCCGTAGGGGGCTCCACCGAGAAGATATTCACAATTGCAGTATTCACAATTGCATATGGTTGGGTCCTTCGCCAGGATATTTTTTTCTGCCGCAAAAGGAGTCCTTGAGTAACGCACCGCAGCAGGAATCGTTCAGTGATTCGCCACAACAAGGAATTCTTTAGTATCTTGACACAGGGAATCTTGTTGTATTCCACCACCAGGGGGATCTTTTGTGTAGTCGGCCAGAAAAGGATTCTTCT
>CAUYUJ010018557.1:122500-157500 GCA_963575745.1 Prorocentrum cordatum
ATGAGGCTAGGCAGGATGAAGGGGATGAGGATGAGGAGGAAAAGGAGGATTGTCAGGAGGTGAATGAGCAGTAGACAGACGCGGAAGAAGGAGAAGAGGGGCAGGTGGAGTGAGGAGGGGGGGGGCGAGGCAGGGAGGGGGGAGGGACCAGGAGCTTCTGCGGCAGTTCCCGTCTGCGAAGCCCCCGCTGGAGCAGCTGCTCAGCATGATCCCCTGCATCAAGCCGCGTCTTTACTCCATCGCCTCTTCCCAGCGCGCGATGAACAACAAGGTAGACGGTCAGGAGGATGATACGTAACGGGGATGAATGTGCGGATGAGGATGAGGATGATGGTGATGACAACGTTGGTGATGGTGGTCATGGTGATGATGATGCTGATGATGTTGATGACGATGGCGATGATGGTGTTGATGATGATCTTGTTGAGAACGACGTTGAGGATGATAATGCTGATAGTGCTGATGATGATGATGATGATGGTGCTTGTGGTGATGATGATGCTGCTGGCGAGCATGATGATTACGATTTTGAGACTGTTGCTGCTGCTGGTGATGACGATGATGATTGTGATGGCGATTGTTATTGTTGTGATGAAGATGCTGATGATGGTGATGCTGGTGTTGATGATGATCAGGGTGATGATGGTAATGCTGCTGCTGATGATGATGATGATGATGATGATGAGGATGATGATGGTGGTGGTGGTGGTGATTGTGGGGCTGCTGCTGCTGCTGCTGCAGTTGCTGTTGCTGCTGATGATGATGACGATGACGGTGATGCTGCTGCTGCTGATGGTGATGATGATGCTGCTGATGCTGCTGATGCTGCTGACGCTAAAGGTGGTGCTGCTGATGATGATGATGATGATGGTGATATGAAGGAGGACGCAGAGGGGGATTAGGAGGTGGGATAGGAGAGAATGGATAATAACGTTGAATGTGGAGTAGGATTAGCAGGAAGACTAGGAGGGGGCGGTGGACTTGGCGTGAGGACGAATCCAGGTTATGAGGAGTAGGGGCATGCGTTGGATGGAGGGGGGAAAGCGAGGTGGAGCTGATGATTGTCGTCAACGACTGGGAAACTCCTGGTGGCAAGTATCAGATCGGGACCTCTACGGACTACGTGAACCGTCTGGCCACCGACAATGACCCCTTCTTGAGCTTCCAGGTGCCCTGCGGGATCACCTCCGGAACTTTCAACTTCCCCCCCTCCATGATGCAGCCCATGATCATGACAGGCTTGGGAACTGGCTTGGCACCCTTCCGAGCATTCATCCAGGAGCGTGCCTTCTTTAAGCGCCTGGGCAAGGACGTTGGGCCCATGTGGCTGTTCTACGGCTGCCGCTACCGCGCGAAGGACTACTGCTACGGCGATGAGCTGGAGGAGTTCCAGAAGGAGGGCGTGCTCACGGAGCTGCGCGTGGCCTTCAGCCGCGACCAGAAGGAGAAAATCTACGTACAGCACAAAATGCAGGAGGCCGCCAAGGACCTCTACAAGGACTTCGAGACCCACCAGGGCTACTTTTACCTGTGCGGGCAGGCGGGAGCGGTTGAGACAGACATCGAGAACGCCATCAAGGACTCCATCAAGTCAGGCAGCAAGGGCATGACCGACAAGGAGGCGCAGGACTATGTCGAGAAGATGCACGAGGACGAGGGCATCCAGCCCCTTGTTGTCCTTGTAATCGTTCCCCCATCCGCTTACCTTTCTGCTCCTGCTGCTGCTGCTGCTGCTCCTCCTCAAAGTTCTCCTATGTATCCTTGCTCCTTCCTTTTATTTCCCCTCTTCCTCCCTCCCTCCTTCCATCCCTATCTCCCCTCGCCGCTCTCCCTCATCCGCCTCCCTTGCTCCCTTCCGCCCTCCTCGCTCGCTCCTCTTCCCTCCCCCATCACCCCTCGCCCTCCCTCCTCGCCCCCGGTCATGATGTTGCCCCGCTCCTCTTCCTCTTCCCCCCCAGCTCGTTTCTACTCGAACATAAGGTCTTCATGGTATGCAGGGCACGGAAGGCATTTTTCCCGTATGGTTGTCTGGCTCAAGGTGGCCACCTACCGCGCCCGCTCCAATGTAATATTGCCCCGCTTTACACCGAAAAAGGAATATGTCCTCCCTACAGCTTTACATTCTTAGTTGGTCGCGAAGCTCTGGCCCCCTCCCACATTCGCAGCCATGGCCCGCGTGGCATCTCCTTGCTGCGAGCGCTCTACATCCCGCTGTACATCAATGTGAATTTCGTCGCGCCCCCGCTATACGGCAACGCGGTTCCCGCGCTTCCGACTCTGACTCATGGTCGTGCAGCACCCCCATGTCGCCAAGGCAGGCGACGCGCATTTAGGGGCCGTCATGCCATCACCCGCCCAGCCACCAGGTGTGACGGAGCGGGACCTGCGCGCGAACGCCTGACGGAGCGGGGCCTGAATACGTTCTACATCAAGGACCGCGGCCCCGGGCCGCCTCTTTCGGCACCTTGCCCTGGGCTCGCTCGCCTAGACTATGTCTAAGCAGTTCGTGGACCCGCCGCCAAAATTTCACTCGCCCGTGAGTGCAGCCTCAGATGTCAGGCAGCTGCTCGACACAACGTTCAAGTCTCTGTGTTGGCGACGGGCCCCGAGCTCCTTCTGACCATGTTGCAGCAGCCTTGGGAGGAAGTGGCAACGGACGCGATGCCTCTATTGCGTCCACTTGTGGGTGTCTCCAAGGGTGTCAGACATTCGACGGATCCGACGTTCGAATATCCTGCATTGGCGAAGCGTCCGAGCTCTGAGCGACTACGTTGCCAGCGCCGCGGGAGACCCCGGCAAAAAAACACGGTCAGATAAAGTCGGATTTTGTCAACAATGCCGTCAGTTCTCCTAGGGGCCGCGAAACGAACTTGGGGTCATTCGTTTCCGAACTCATGGAAAAAGATTCCCCGGTACCCGCGCGCCACCCTGTTACCTGGCAGACCCGGGCCCCGATGCAGACTCCGATTGACTCTTGCGCAGTTGGTGGTGCCCAAAACAGTGACGACGTGACCCGCGACGAACAGCCCCGCGCGGAATGCTCCAAGCGCCGACCGCGCCTCAACCGCGCGCCAGAAGAACATGCCCAAACTCGCTGATGAGGAAGAGCACTCCCAGGACTTACGCCCGCGGCTGCTCCGAGGCAGTCTGCCCGAGCATCGTCGCCACCGGTTCCCAGGGCTCCAGCGCCTCCTCGACGCATGGAGGGGGGTCCGCTCCATATGGAAAACCATCGGAGTAGGCGCGGTCGCTGCCGCCGGCTGCATCGCCTGCGCGGGCGCGGGCGGCGTCGGCGCTTCCCGGCGCGCGGCCTGACCAGGCGGCGGGGCCAGCTGGGCGAGGATGGGGCGCTCCCGAGCGGTGCCTGCCCGGGTGACTTTCAACCGATTGCCGCAGGGGCGCGTCGGCGACCTCCTCGCCAGTTTCGACATCTTCCGCAGCTGGGCGCAGCGGGCTGGCCAATTCATGATCGGCTACGAGGGGCTCAGTTGCCTCTTGCTGCGCGCGGTGGGAGCGTCGAACGTCCAACTCGCCATGGTCTCGCAGCGCTGCAGCGCGGCCCGCCCCCGCGATCGCTCAGCAGCCGCTGCGCGTGACTGGCCAGCTGCGACGTCTGGGGCGCGCGATCGAGGACTCGCTGGGCCACCTCGCCCCCGCCGTTCGCGCCGCGGTTCGCTCGCGGGCGCGCCCGCGCAAGATCAGGCTCGGCGTGCCTATGGCGCCGCGGCCTGATCGAGCAGGGGCGCGGGGGCCCCGCTGCCCTGGGCGCGGCGCCGCGCCCACCTGCAGCGCCGGCCGCCGCCGCCCTCGCCGCGGCAGCCCCGGCGCAGGTGGCGCGCCCGGCAGGGGGGCGTCGACTCAGGCCCCGCCGACGCAATCCGCTCACTCGGCGAAGAGACTGCTGTCGACGACCCCGAGCATCGCGACGCCCCAGTGGAACAACGCGGCGCGCTTCGGCCTACGAACGCGCCAAGTCACGACGGCGCAGCTTCGACAACCTCGAGCCCACGCGCCGCGCGCGGAGCGTCATCGCGCGCCAGGGCAGAGTCCGCAGCCAGGGGAGTTCCACCTTCCTGGCCGACGTGTTCGAGAATGACCTTCAGGAATCTTTCGGCGGCCTCTGGGCGGGCAAGGGCAAGGGAAATAGAGAGCTCGGGGCCGGTGGCATGGGCGCGCGCCGCCTGGGCAACCTGCAGGGCCCTGGCGGGGTCCGTCTCAGGTGCCGCGAATGCGACTCCGAGAAGCACTTCGTGCGCGACTGACCCGGCAAATTGCGCGGGGGCGCGCGCTCTTCGTCGGCGCCCCCGCCCCGGCCGCGCCGCCGCCGCCGCCGCCGACATCGCCGCGTGCGCATCTGGGATACCAGGGGTCGCCTGGACCAGCGGCGCAGCGCCCCGCACCAGGCGCGCGCGCGGTTTGGATGACTAGGGGCACTTCCAGGACTCCCCATCTGATGATTGGGGTCCCTGGCGGAGGTGATGACGCAGAGCGCCGACGGCCACCCCTGCGACGGCGGGCGGCCGACTCCAGAGGCGGCAGCGCCGCGGGCAGCTGCAGCGGCGGCGCCGAGTGCGTCGTCCGACGGCTCGCGGCAAACAGTGGGCCGCAGCCGTTGGTCGAGCTGGGTAGGGGTCCTCGCCCCCGTCGTCCTCTCCCAGCCCGCGCGAGGCTGAGCAGCGACGCGCGCGTCCAGATATGGCTGAGCTCATGGGCCGCGCGCAGGAGGGCTCTGCCCCACTTGCAGGTCTGGCAAGTGCGCCGCCGGCCCGTGCGGCAGGAATTTGGGCCGCAGCACCAGCCGCGCCCGCGGCGCCTGGGGTCTCGGCCGCATCGGCAGCAGCGCCACCGCAGCCGACGCCGTCGCGCTGGGCGGGGGCGGGCGGTGAATTCCCACTGCGGCCTGCCCAGGGGCCCGGCAACAGCGCGCCATGTGGATCAATCCTCATGCGCGGCCGCCGCCGTCCGCGTCGGCCTCGGCGTCGCCGCCCGCGCCGGAGACTCCCCGGAGAACTAGCTCGCAGTCAACCAGAACGTCTCCGCCGACGCGAGCCGGCGGTTGAGAAGAGTGGCCGCGTGGTTCGACAGCCGCGAGACCTGGATCTCGAGCGGCGGCCGATCCGAATCCAGCGCGCGCGCCGCCCCCGACAACGCGCAGCGACGGCGCCTCGACGAGCTCCGCGCAACGACGGCACCTCGGCGAGCTCCGCAGCGCGCAGCTAGCGCTGGAGCTCTTGCGACAACAGACGAGCAGCGACGCCAGGCCGCGTTGAGTTGGACAGAAACTCTTACCAGTCTATCTCCCGCGCTGGCCGCTTCGCCTGCCGCGCATGTCCCAGTTGCTGGTTTTGGCGACGACGACGACAGTGAGCGCCCAATTTGTCTCTGAAGGGTAGTGCGCCGCAGTGCCACCACATCTGAGGAGACTCCGCCGCGGCGGGGCCGCGCGCAGTCTCTTCGGCCAGCGCCGGCGCCCAGGGCGTCGCAGCAGGGCCACGTGCAGTCAGCAGGCAGCGCTTCTAGTTCCATGTCCGTCGCCGATGTGGCGGTGACCTGCGGCGCCCGCCAGGACCCGCGCATGCCGCGCGCCGACCTGGGTTGCCGTGGTGGCCCGCCTCGTCAGATGCAGGTGCCACTTCTTCGAAGGGCTCGCCGTGCTACCTGGCGAGCACCGACCTCTGGGCGGCCGGTTAGGCCTCGTCGTCGACGCAGGCGCCTGGACCAACATTTGGGGAATACGCCGCGCCGCGAGCCTGGCCGACAGGGCCCAGGAGGCGAAGTTCGCGCCCGCGGAGGCGAAGCTGTCGATTTGCTCCATGTGGCAGGAGTCGGCAAAACCGATTTGGTTGCGCACTGGGAGGTGCATTGCCCGATTGCGGCGACCGCCCGCGACGGCGCGGCAACGCAGCGCAGCGCGCGCCCTCCGCCGAGGTCGCAGGCTTCGGCCCCCCTGCCTTTCCTGGTCTGCAACCCGTGCAGTCCAACAACGGGTTGGCAGAGACAGGCGTAGACCACGAACGCCTTGCGATCCCTGGGCCTGGCGGCCACGAAATGAGTGGGGCCCAGCCGCCATTCATTTCGACTTGCAAGCTCGGCGTCGCGCGCGGGCCGACGCCGGCCGCCCTCCGGGGGTCTACCACCCAAGCGGCTCGCGCTACTGGCAGTGGGCATCAACTGCCGGGGCGACGACGCCAGCGACGGCCGCGATCTTGAGAAGCTAAAGGTCCAGCTTCTCAGCTCGCGCGGACGTCGGCATCGCGACTTATGAGCGCGCATTGGTCTCTGCGGGCGCGGCGTCTCTCGCGCCGCTGGGCGCCTACCTGCGGGTCGCCCCGCGCTCGGGATTTGCCATTGCGCGCCAGTGCCGCGGTGGCAGCAACTTCCCAGAGATACAGGTGCACTGGCGAGAGGGGGAGAAGGGAGACAGCGCAGCTTCGCCAGGGTCTCTCGGTGAATGTGTCGCCCTGGACTCCGAGGAACTGCCCCGCTAGGAGGAGGGCGGGCCGGCCCGCGCGGCCGACCCCGCGGACCTGCCCCGGCACCGGCGGGCAGCCGGGCGGGGTCGCCCAGCCTGGGCCCTGGAGAGATGACGGAACACATCGCTAGCGCGGCAGGACCGCGGCTTCGACGTCGCGCGCGCCGCCCTTCCCGGCTGGTGCTCGCGAGTCAAGGGCTCCAGCGCCGGGGTCGTGATCTTGGCCGCCGCGGCCAGCGGTGGCCGCGCGCGCGCTCCGCTGGACTCAGCGTCGGGCCCGCCGCAAGCATTTGGCCCCGGAGGCCAAACGCAGCAGCGCTCGCGGCGCTGGCCGCGGTGCTGGTCCGCATCCAGCCGCGCGGACGCGTGTTCAAGCTGGGGGGGGCACCAGGGCGACTGGGCGATTGTCGACAGGAGAATGCGCGCGACTTTGATATGCCGCGAGGTCTTGCGTCGCGAGGTCCACTGCCGTTGCGCGCCATCCAACGCGGGCGCGTCCCGGCAGGCGCGCCCTCGCCGTGGCGGCGCGGCAGCTTGCGCGCCGGACTCGAACGCGTCTTCCAGTCTCGCGGCCACGCGCAGACGCGCAGACGCGACACCCAGCCGCGCGCCATGCCGCGCGACGCCAAGCAGCGCGCTCAGGACAGCAGTCTCGACCAGCAACGGAAGGCGCCCGACGACGACGTCGTCGGCTCTATCCCGCGGCAGAGCGCGCGCGCCAGAAGGCGAAGGTAAAAGGCGCCGCGTGCCCAAGGCGGGGGGCCGGGTCGTCGATGGCCGCTGCGACGATTGCGATGCCGACCATGCGGGCTCGGCCCCATATCTTCTCGGCTTCCTGGGCGTCGGCGACCCGGGTCAAAAAGATGAGTTGGGCGACGGCGAAGCGCGCGGCAACCTCGCCTCAGACTTGCCAGCGAGGTGGTTTCAGGGCTCGTCGGCCCGGGCATTGCATCGTCATCTGGCGAGTTTTCAAGCGCCAGTCCACCGAGTTCGACGACGTCCAATACGTCCTTGCCCATCGCACCTCCATCGATCACGGCGCCGATATCATGGAGATATGCGGTGGGGGGGGGGTGCGTGCCAGCAGACTCATCGCCCGCCGCCGCCTGACTGCGGGCGCCAACTTCGACCTGGTCGCGGGCTTTGACCTCAACGACGAGAGCCAGCAGAGAGCCGTGGAGAGGTACGCCCGACATAATCGGCCCCTAGTGGCCATTATGGCTCCCGCCCGCAGCCCCTTCAGTCGCTTTGCTGCGCTTAACTGCAAGCTGAGCTACCCTATCTGGCTGCGCCCGTGCGAGGACGCGCCCCCGCGCGGCCGATTCTGTGGCTACATTGCAGTAGTGCAGCTGCAGCTTGGCGGCTTCTTCGCCAGCGAGCAGCCCGACCCTTCGCGGCTGTGCGACGAGCCGCCCTAGCCAGAGGTTATGGTAGCATCTGGCCCACGCAAGGTCATCATCGACCAGTGTCAACTTGGGCTTCAAGACAGCCGCGGGGGCATTTCGCTGAAGACCTGGCATGGTCTCCAGCGCCGCGGAAATCTTAGAGCAGTTCGCGGACCTCAGGTGCACCGGCTGGCACGTCCACGCGCGCGTCGAGGGTCGCGGCAGCATCGGCGCCCAGGCCTGGCCATGGAGGATGACAGACTGGCTTGTCCATGGCATCGCGGACCTACGGCGCTGCCTGAGACGCCTGCATCTCGCGAACTACGTTCAGGAATGCGACGTCGAAGTGGCAGCCTTCCCAGCTGTGGTCCCTGGAGCCTGCGAGGGCGATATCAAGAGCGCGATGGGCGCCGAGCGCGCGCTTTGCTTGCGCGTCGCGTGCCAGGACAACGTCCGCGCGGACTAGCACCCCGGAGACCCGATCGCATGCCGGCATCGCCACAGCGCCCCACTGTATTGGGAGTGCCTTAGGGAACGCGACCACCTTGCGCGCGCAATTCCAGCAAGTGCAGGTTCGCAGGCCCCCGCATGCGGCCGCGCCCACGCGCTGGCCAATGCCCGCGACGCCAGCGCCGCCTGGAGAGCTGCGCCATTCCGGCGATTGGCCTGCTCGGGCGGAGCCGACCTCGGAGCCGCGGACGAAGCTGCGCTGCCACCTGCGCTCGCCGGTACACCGGGAGCGAGGTCATCATCGTCTAACGCGGGGCTCAGGGTGGAGGTTCGAGCGACTGTGCCGTTGGGCCGCGGAGTTCTGGCCACGGCATGGTGATTGCGTTGCTAGACCGAGGGGGGCGAGCGAGCCCAGTGACGGGGGCTGTGCCGAGACGAACATCGCGACGAGCTGCCGACGAAGCGGTCTGCAGCTCGAGTCCTTCCGACTGGGCTCGCTTTGACATCGCCGCGTCGCTGCGAGCTCTGCGCGGCGACTCGCGCGAGACGCGTGTGCGGGGGCAACGCAAGCTACGCCTCCCGTGGTGGCGCGCGACCGAGGAGGAAATGGTGCGAGCTCTACGAGCAGCCAACATGCCCCAGACAATCCTCGACCTCATTCCCACGTGGTCAATGCGTTTACGGCGTCGTAAATGCCTACCACCAGCGCCGCATAATGACCTCGCACTACGCCTTTCGACGCGAATTAACCTGCACCTCGAATGCGACATCCTCTACGACAAAGAGCGGATGATCTTGCACCTGATCGGCTGCGCCTCGCGGCGGCGCAACAGCGGGGAGATCGCGGGCAAGCGCGACTCGACGCTGCTGGCTGCCATCGACCGCTCGTGGACCCAGCTGGTCGGCGCGACGGGGGCCTTCATCGTGGACGGCGAAGGCGGAAGCACTTCAACGTACCCCGCGGAGGAAATGAGGGGGCGAGGGGCGCAGGTTGACATCCGAGCTCTGCGCCAGCATGCTCGTCTCGTTGAACGACGCGGCGCCATCCTGCGACGTGCACTTCGCGCCGCTGAGGAGCAGCTAGAGCGCGATGGTATTGCGGCCGCCTTCGATGCAATGATGGCCCGCGCGATCTTCGCGGGTAACTGTCTCGCCCGCGTGGGCGGCTTTGCGCCGCGGAACGTCGTCTTCGGCCGGCAGCCCTCCATATTGGCGCAGCCCGAAGCGGGTGAAGATGGCGAGGTACCCGGCGCCCATGACGCCGGTGCCGCCCCTTCTGCCGGCGGAGAAGCGCAGCCCAGCCGACCGCGGCGGCGTGCCCGAGAGATCGCGCTGCAACGCGTGGTCGAGGCCACCTTGATTTCCCGCGCCAGCCGTCTCCGCCGGACACGCGCCACCGAATCCGGAGAGGGGCGCGCCGAAGTTGGCGACCATGTCGAGATTCACCGTCCTCCGAGCACGAAGGAGGCGCAGGGCTGGGCGGGACATGGCACGATCACCTCTGTGGACCAGCTTGAGGCAAAGTTGTAGTCGAATGCCGCCGAGCCGAGATGGTCTGCACATTGCAGGGCGCATGGGCCGTCATCGGTACCATCGTCGACGGCGCGGGCGCCGGCATGGCGCGAGCAGGCCTGGCCTGGGACCGCGTGGAAGACTACTTTGAGCTCGTCGCACCAGACTCCAGGGCCAGGGCTCCTGGCCACAGGGAGGACGCGAAGGGTGCAACGCTGACCGAGCAGGCTCGGCAACGCCCGGATATCCTCAAGGCCCTGCGTCACGTCCCGCAGATGCTTTCAACTGCCAGACGTGGATCCGTGTAGTTCGTCTCATGCGCAGCCAGAAGTCTGTAGGCGACTGGCCGGGCTGCACCCGCAGCGCGGCCATCTGGTGGCCCCCTCCGGAAACCGAGCGACGTCCCACCGTTTCACCTGGACGGCGCTAAGTTTGACGGCCGCCAGACGACCCCGCGGGCCGCCGACCGCCGCAAGATGGGGCAGGTGGGGCGTTGGATAATTATGTAATCGTCTCCCGTGGGGGTGCCGCCGGCGACGCCGATGGGGGCTTGGCCATCGGCCCGGTCGGTCATGCCTGACGTGGCCGACAGCGACTTCTCTGGCCACGTCCAGCATGTGACGTTGGCAGCCCGGCAGGAAGTCGAGGGGGCAGAGGATTTGGCCTGAGGGCTGCAGGAGCTGGGGAGCGCCGACAGTCGGCAGCAGGTCTCCGCTGCCATCGAGGACGCCGCGGCCAGTCTTGGCCGCGCGCCATGCGGGCGGCCCCAGCGCCTTGAGACGCAGCGCCAGCGCCGTGGCATACACGCGCAGTGCATACAACCTGCGCGACGCCTCCGTGGGCGACCACGCCGCGCTCGAAGAGGAAGAGAGGATGAAAGGTGGGAGCGCGCGGAGATGCGCCTGGGACCAGGGGCGCGCGAAGCATTTCTAAGCTGCAACGAGAGACCGCCCGGCCACTTACTGCGTTGCCGGCGCTTCCACGGCGGCCGCGGCCGCGCATGAAGTCTACGCCGCCGCCCAGGCCGCCGTGATCGAGCGCGGCGCCGACCTGGCCGAAGAGGAGGCGTCGCGGCTGTCGAAGGATGTCGCCGCGGCCATTTCCGTGGAGCTCACCGTCTGGGTCAAGGACAAGTTTTTCGAGAGGCGCCCCCATCGAAGGCGCCCGAAACGCCGGCGACTCCAGACGCGTTCTGAAGTGCAAGCGCCGGAGGGGGTCGGGCGGCAAAACCGCCAGGGTCATCTGGCGCCGCGCGGCTCGGATCGGCTTCCGCGGCATTGGCGCTCGAGCCCTCGAGACGTTCGCCGGGGCGGCGACGCGGGCGTCGCGGCGCGCGCCGCCCTCGGAGACGGCGCGTCGCCTGGGCCGGGCGCGCGTCGCCGTAGGCGTCAAGAAGGAGCGAGGGCCATGGCGAAGCGCCGCGCGAGGTGAATTTCTCCCTGTCGCCCAGCAGCGCCGCCGTCCTTGCGCGGGGGCCTGGCTGCGAGTTCGTCGACGAGCGGGCCGAGTGGCTGCGCTGCGTCGAGCCGGGCACTGGCTACAATAATGCGCCCAAGGCCTTCTCCGCGATGCCCGCCCGGGTCACGCGCTCGCCGGCGCGCGGCGCCGATGCCGCGAGTTGGGGCCCGCGCGAGACGCCTGGCACCCATGGCGCCGACGGCTCGGAGCTGGCGCCCTCGGCGTCCAAGCGCGTTGGCGATCTGAAGACCGCGGGGCGCAAGGAGCACGTTGACTGGCCAATCGGCCACGTCGAGAGCGTCTTCGGAAAAATGAATGGGGAGTGCGACGACGTCACCAAATGCGGAGTTCACCCGCGCTGCCGTGCCGTTGGAACAGCGACGCTGGACCAGGGCGAGAACATCGACGCCCTGATCCCCGTCGGGCATGTCGAACTGGTCAGGGCGAAAGCCGACGACATGGCATATGGTCAGCTTCCAGACCTTCGCGTCTCCCTCCTCGGAGCAGCAGCGTACGCTCTGCTCGCGCAGCGCCGTGTCGCCGCGTGCGTCGTCGCATTGTAGAAGTTTCGAACAAGCTGCTCATCCGTCGCGTGAAGCAGCTCAACTCCGCAGTTCTGGTCTCGCGGAAGATCCAGGCGCGCGCCTCTTTACTAGCTATGAGCGCGCTGGGCGACTATGCGCGCGCTGCGACGGGGCGTTCAGGTGGGGGCAGGAGACTTGTCATGGCATGAGGGGAGCCGTATACACTCGTCTGGGCAAGTGCCGCAGCACTGGCAAGCATTTCTGCCTTTTGCTCGGCGCAGTGAGCCGATCGTACAAGTTGGTGTGCCGATCATCGTTTGGCTCAGAGCTTCTTGCAGCCTGCGGTGCAACTGATGGCCTGCAAACGCGCCTCTTGACGCTCCACGAGATGGTTCACGGACCCGCCTCAGCAGGGGGGGGCAGGATGTTGTAGGGGGAGAGAGGCTATGCAGTGTCGGCCGAGATGGTCGTCGACGGCATGTCCGCCCTTGCCATGCATCCTGTTCGACCCACGTCGGAGAACAGCGTGGCCATGCCTCTGCGGTGGTTGTCAGATCAGCTACGCATCAATCAGATCGACGATGTAGTGTGGCGTGTCACGAGAGACATGAGAGCCGACCCCATGACGAAAGGAAACATCCGCAGAGATCTCGCCAAGAGTATCATGGACGACAAGTTCATCTACGATTTCAACACGATCAAGAACAGCAAGGCGAAGCACAACAAAAATGTACAACCGTCGCAACAGAGGGATCACCATCAAGGAGAAGGACGATTCGAATGGTTCGATCAGATGGCGTCGCATCTCCTGAATTGTGTTTTGTGCGAGCGCGACGCCCGACCAGCTTATTGCATAGCTCTGTTGGCAATCGGGACAGACATGACGAAATATGTAATGCGTGCAAGTGGGAGTCTTGCAGCTCCTGCTGACTAAGTTCGCGGAGTGTCAGACGTGGCGATCGTTTATCATGCCAAATGACTGCTGCTTCCGTCCGCTATGTGGATGGAGCGGCAATGCCCGTTGAGGGCTGTGCTCCGTCTAATGTTTTATTGCGCGTTATTTTGCCTTTGTGTCGGTCCGCGCCGGAGTTGCATGGTTTTAAACAGTGCGTTGCGTTTCCCCGGTTTTCCCTTCGAAGTTGGGGAAGCCACCGAGGCATGACGGACCCGTTTGAGCACCAGTCTCGAACGGTAGGTCTTCATGGTATGCAGGGTAAGAAAGGTATTTATCCTTTGTGGTTGTTCGGCTCAAAGTGGCCACCTTCCGTGTTCCACTTTAAAATTCAGCTGGAAAAATGGAACTTGTCTTCCCTACCCGCCTTATATGGTTGGTTTTCTCTCAGACCTTTTTGTCCGTCATCTTCCCATTCGTCCTCTTTCATGCCCTTTTTGCTCCCTCATCCTCACCTTCCTTCTCTTCCTCCTCCCTTCCCCCTCTTTCATCTCTCCATGTCCCCGTCCCTCTTCTCCAATCCCTCACCGACCCCGCTTTTCCCGAAGGACGGCCGCTACAATCTGGAGCTCTATTGAAGGCGCTTGCGCCGCATGGTCGCGATAGACAGACGACGACGGTGACGACGACGATGGTGATGTTGATGATGATGGTGATGAGAACGACACCGTCGGCGACGACCGACGATTACAATGATGATGACGAGGCGACGATGATGATAATGATGGTAGTGATGATGGCAACCACGGTGACAACAATGATGATCATGATGTCAGTTCTGATGTTGACGACGATTCTGATGATGACGGCAATGGTGATGACGATGACGATGACGATTATGACGAGGAGGGTGATGATGATGGTGACGACGAAGGCGACGACGACAAGCACGACGACCACGACAGCGACGACCACGATGATGATGATGATGGTGATGATGATCACGATCATGTTCATGACGATGGCGACGACGACGACGATGATGACCATGGGATTGTTGCTAGCAAAGACGACGATGTCTATGATGACGGCGACGACGCCGATGATGACGATGGTGATGATGATGCAGCTCATGATTCATGGCGTCGGCGACAGCGATTCTGATGCTGCTGACGTCGACGCCGACGATGATGATGATGACGCTGATGGCGCCGACGACGGTGACGAAGGCGATACTGATGATGATGATGGTGATGATGAAGATGATGATGATGATGATGATGATGATGGTGATGGTGATGGGGATCGTGATCACGATGATGATGATGATGATGATGATGATGATGATGATGGAAACGGTGATCTGGACAACAACGACGATCATGATGATGATGATGATGATGATGATGATGATGATGGTGATGGTGATGGTGATGGGGATCGTGATCACGATGATGATGGTGATGATGATCATGCTGATGATGCTGATGCTCATGCTGTTGATGATGATGACGACGGGTTAGTAATATTGCTGATGATGCTGATGCTGATGTTGATGATGATGATGTTGATGATTGTGATGACGGCGACGACGGCTGTAATGATGAACATGATAATAATGATGATGATGATGATGGTGATGATGGTGATGATGATGACGATAGTGATGATGGCCATGCCAGCGCCCATGATGTCGATGCGAATGGTGATGACGACGACGATGCGGAGGAGGAGGAGGAGGAGAATGATAATGGTGATGATGGTGATGATTATGATGATGATGATGATGATGATGATGATGATGATGATGATGATGATGATGACGACCGTGATGCTGGCAATGATGATGCTGATATCGACGCCGACGGCGAGAATCATGATGACGACGACGACCACAACGACGACGACGACGGTGATGGTGGTGATGGTGGTGATGACCGTCATGATGACGACCAAGACGATCTTTACGATGATAATGACGATGATTGCGATGATGACGACGATGATGACGATGATGATCACGACGCCGACGACAACGACGACGATGATCATGATGACGGTAATGATGACGCCGACGCCGACGAAGACGTCGATGATGATGTTGTCGTCGGTAACGGCGACGCCGATAATGATTTCGATGATTATTTTGAAGGTGACGATGGTGATGGTGATGATGGCGACGACGGTGTTGATGACGACGGCGACGATGATGTTCATGCTGACGATGATGAGGATGGCGACGACAAGGCTGATGATGATCATGATGATGGTGACGATTGGGACGACGACTTTGACGACAACGACTACGGAGACGACGACCATTATGTTGATGATGATCCTTGGAGTGAGGACGACGATGTTGATGATGCTCATGATGCTGACGATGATGATGGTGACGACGACACGGATGCTGATGGTGATGATGATCAGGGCGACGACGATGACAATGTTGATGATGATAGTGATGATGACGATGACGGAGATGATGATGATGATGATGATGATGATGATGATGATGATGATGATGATGATGATGATGACGGTGACGGCGACGACGTCGAGAACGCCGACGAATCATGTGATGATGCCGATGACTTTGATGGTGATCAGGGTGACCACGACGATGACGTTGATTCACGATGATGATGGTGATTGTGATAGTGATGATAATGATGATGTTGATGATGATGATGATGATGATGATGATGATGACGATCATGGTGACGTCAACGCTGACGACCACGATGATGATGATGCTGGCGATGATGGTGGCGACGCCGGCGACGACGACAAGGACGATGATGATGATGATGATGATGATGATGATGATGTTGATGACGTCGTCGTGGGCGCCGACGCAACCTGTGATGATGCCGGTGACTGTGATGGTGCCTGGGGCGACCACGACGATGCTGTTGATGCACGGTGATGGTGGTGATTATGATAGTGATGATAGTGATGATGTTGATGATGATGACAATGATGACGACGTCAAAGTTGACGACCACGATGATGATGCTGACGATGGTGGTGGCGACGACGATGATGGCGACGACAATGCCGATGATGATGATGATGATGCTGTTGCCGATGACGACGTCGATCATGATGGTGATGCTGATTCTGACGACGACGACCACGACGATGACGATCACGATGATGTGTTATGATGGTGACGAGGGTCAGGATGACAATGATCATGATCATGATGATGCTGACGATGCTTAGGATGATGCCGCTGATGACGACGACGATGATGATGATGATGGTGATGCTGACGCCGACGATGGTTGTGACAGTACTAGCAAAGACGACGAGGCTGGTAATCATATTGATGAGTATGATGACGACGACGTCGACGATGGTGATCACGACGATTATGATAATTATGATTATGGTAACCACGGTGATGATGCTGATTTTGATGACGATGAGTGTGATAATCATGCTGCTGACGACGGCGACGGCAACGACGACGACGCTGATGATACTGATGGTGATGATGGTGAGGTTGATGATGACGACGACGATGACAACGACCACGACGACCACGGCCACGACGACGAGGACGACGATGACGACGACGATGATGATGATGATGATGATGGTGATGCTGGAGGTGTTGACGCTGATGATGATGACGACGACGCCGATGACAGCGCCTACGATTACGACGCCAGGTGACGACGACGATGATGACGTTGACGATGATGCTGGTCACGATGATGATGGCGATGACTATGATATGGTGATGCTGATGGCCATGAATGATGATGGCGACGACGACGAGGACGACGACCACATTGATGATGATGAGGAGGAGGAGAATGCTGATTTCGATTATGATGACGATAGTGATCATGCTGGTAACGATGATGTTGACGATGGTGATGACGATGGTGATGATGTTGATGGTGATTGTAGCGGTGATGATTATGACGGTGGTTGTGGTTATGATGATGGCGGCGATGCTGATGACGTTGACGAGGGTAATGATGATGTTGATGGTGGTAGTGACGATGCTGATGATGTTGATGACGATGATGATGGCGATGGTGATGGTGTTGATGGTGATTGTGGCGGTGATGGTTCTGGCAGTGGTTGTTGTTATGATGATGGCGACGATGATGATGACGATGACGATAATGGTGATGCTGATGGCGGTACTGATAATAGTGATGATGATGACGATGATGCTGATGATGATGATGATGATGATGATGATGATGATGATGATGATGGTGATGATGATGATGATGATGATGATGATGCTGATGATGATGATGATGATGATGATGATGGCGATACTGATGACGATGATGTTCAGGAAGAGGAGGGACGCCAGCCGTAGTAGGAGAAGGTGGCGCACAATAATGAGTGGTAGCAGGAGTGAGTGGTTCAGGAACGATATGGGAAGGCAAAGAGGAGCAGGGTAAGGAGCAGGAGGAACATTAACACTAGCTGGAGGGATCTGAGAAGGGTGAGGCGGAGAGGAGCGTAAGGTTGGACATTGGGCAGCACGGGAGGATGAGGATGAGGAGGAGGATGAGGAGGAGGATGAGGAGGAGGAGGAGGAGGGGGACGTGAAGGACGACTAGAACGAAGAGGACCAGGAAACGCAGCAGCAAGCGCTGGAGCAGGAAGAATATCAATATCAGTCGGAGCAGGAGGACAAGGGAGGAGCAGGAACAATGCGAAAGAGGATGGTCAAGTACGATGGGGAGGAGGAGGATGGCGCGGAGGAAGAGGATGATAAAGAGAAGGTGGACGGTCAGTGTGGCCAAGAGTTTGTGGCACTCTTGGCCGCTTTCTCCATTTCCCATCCTCCTCTTCATCCTACTCCCCCTCTTCAATCACGGGGGGCGTAGGGGAGAGAACGCGAGAGTTTTAAGCAGCCCGCCCTGATAGGGGCCTCGTGCTTGAGCGCCGTTCTTGGCACAGCCTCCGCCGTGTGCCTGCCAGGGTCGAGCTCGGCAGCCGATGCACAGTTCCACTGGGCAATCACTTTAAAGCCACGCCTCATTGATTTTAAAGCCGTGCGTCACTGCCGCGGCCGTTTCAAGGGAAGAGCAACAACTTCCCATCGCCGGATGGGCTGGGGTGACGATCGCCAGGAAGCTTCCTGACGTCTCATCCAGGTGCACGGTGCACTTCCCACTGCGGGCACTCCCGGGACATTTAAAGTGTGACTTTTTATTCAGAGCGCACAGGTCAAGAGCGGCCGTGGTAGCCACCTACTCTTTCTCTTGCTCCCAATCCTGCCCCTGCTTCTGCCTCCGCCTCCTCCTGGTTCTCATCACCTGCTCTCTCTCCTCCTCCTCTTCCTCCTACCTCCTGCTTCTGCTCCTTCCGCCTCCTCCTCCTTCTGATCCGCCCTCCCCCCTCCTCCTCCTGCTCCTCCTCCTCCCCATCCTCCTCTTACCCCGATCTCCTCCTGTTCCATGTCCCGTGTACATATGTCGTTTCTCCCGCTGTGCAGACCTCGTCAGCCATATCGTTTAGGGCTGCAGTGGAGAAAAGGGATCCACCGCACACGCACGTCGTGCACCCTCATGCTCCTCATCCTGGAAACTCTCCTGGACACTCTCCTCGTCCCTTCTCCTCCGCCTCCCCCTTCTCCATTTCCTCCTCGTCTTCTTCTGGCCTCTCTCTTCCTCCGCCTCCTCCTCCGCCTCCCTCCCATCTTACCTTGCACTCCTCCCTCCTCCTCCACCGCTGCCTCAGTCTGAGATGCCACGACTTGGTCTCTGACAGAGGGGATCCAGGCTCCCGTGGTCCACATTATCCTGAGCAGCCAGCGCTACAACGGGCAAACATTGTCGTCTTCATCCTCATCCTCGTCTTCGTCGCTGTGATCACCACCGCCACCACTCTCTCCGCACCCCCCGCCCTCCGCTCTCACCCTCCTCCCCCTGCTCTCTCCTCTCTATCCCTACCCGCTCCCGCTCCCCGCCCTCTCCGCTCCCCCTCTCCCCTTTCCCTCCCCTTCCCCTCCACTTCACCCCTTCCGCCTCGTCCCCCACTTCCCCCCACTTCACGTCACCCCCCCTTCTCCTCCCCTCCCCCTTCGCCTTCCCCTTCCCCTCCCCCCTCCCCTTTCGCCCCTCCCTCCCCTCACCCCTTCCCTCCACTTCATGCCCCCTCCTCTTGCCCTCCACTTCCCCCCTCTCCTCGTCGCCCCCCCCCCGCCCCTCGTCGAAGCTCGGGCTCGGTCTGCGCGCCGTGGAGCGAGGCCGCCTCGCCTCCGCCGTCCGGCTCGCCCGGCCCGCGGCCCTGCGCAGGCGCCGGTGGCCTCCAGGGGCGCGGTCCAAGCGCCGCGTCCTCCTCCTCCTCCTCCTCCTCCTCCTCCTCCTCCTCCTCCTCCTCCTCCTCCTCCTCCTCTCCTCCTCCTCCCTCCCTCCTCCCTCCCTCCCTCCTCCCTCCCCCCTCCCCCTCCTCCTTCTCCTCCTCCCCCTCCTCCCCCTCCTCCCCCTCCTCCCCCTCCTCCCTCCTCCTCCTCCTCCTCCTCCTCCTCCTCCTCCTCCTCCTCCTCCTCCTCCTCGGGCCAGGCCGACGAAGAGAACCTAGCGCACCACCGCCGCTGCAGACGGAGGCGCAGGGGTGGCCTGCCCCAGACGCCTGCCGCTTTGCCAGGCGAGCCGACCGAGATGTCGCAGGGCTTCTTGGCAAGGGTGAGGACAGAGGCGACAGGCGTCGTCGTTTGCTACGCTTGCCGCGGCCTGTGTGAAGGATGCTTCGCACACGTCTCCGATCAAGGCATCGCCTCCCAAGAAGGCAGCTCGTACGGGAGAGAACGATCTTGGCGTGGCTCAGACCCTAGATTTGTTTACATGCCCTCTGGGTCAGCCATCGGCTTCGACGAGCCCTGGCCCCGAGCAGCCCTGCTGACTCCCTATGCAAGTCGGCATCCGAGGGGCCGCAGGCACCTGGCTCATCTTACGCCATCGCTCCAGACGCGCCAACCCGCACAGGCCATTGAACATACAACCTCTTCAGCCGCATGCCAAGGCAGAGCGAAACACGAGAAAGAGATTCGTAAAACGCCCGATCTCCGACGATGTACGTAGTTGTTTTTTCTCCTGGGCGTTTTCCTTGGATTTCGGATTCTGGGGCCCGTCTTCGGGCCCTGGGCCCATTAAAACCTGTTCCAGAGCGAAGAGCATCCCCCTGGAAAAGGGGTCGGGAGCTCTGGGGGCCGCGAGCTCATGACATCACCTCGGAGGATGTCTGGCGTCCAGGGCCCCGCGCGAGGGTCACTGTGTCCCGGCCGCGCCTCCTCGTCTGCCTCCCCTTCCGCGGCCGCCCTCTCCTCGCCTGTCACAGGTGCACGATTTGCTGGTCCGCGGCCCGCTTTAGCTCAGAGCGTGAATTACCTACCCCGCTTTCGCTTCCAGGCAAAACCAAGTCATACCACGCGCCTCCTCGTCAAGCGGCCTGACCAGTACAGGCCGTAGTTTGGCATGGCTTGGTATCTCTTGGAAGCGAGGGTGGTCAAAAGCGAGGTAGGTTTGTTTGCCCCCTATTAGCCCGAAACTCGAAATTCCTAACGGCAGCGCGCAAATGGTGGAGGGCGGCCACGTTTCCAAATGCTCGAGCGTTCTTTCCCGAAACAGGGTTTCCATTCAGGGGTTCTTACTGGCAGCGAAGTTGTCGACGTCGCTGTCCTGTCGCCGCCTCGTCGCCGCCCGTTGTCTGGGCCGTGTGGCCGGTCTGGCGGCTATGTTGTCGCCGTCGCCGCCCCGTCGCCGCCGCGCCGCCGCCCGTCTTTGAGCCGTGTGGCCGGTCTGACGGCTGTGTTGTCGCCGTCGCCGTTCCGTCACCGCCTCGTCGCCGCTTCCGGATTGCACCACATAGATTGCACGAAGAAGAATCGCGCGTGCGACGCGCTTTCAGATCGTTCAGAACATAGACTGCACCACATGTATAAAACAGTTTAGATTGCATCACAAAGATTGCACCACATGGATTGCACAACCACGTATACTTGTACCACACAGAGTCCACACCATATATGGCACAACGTAGGTTGCACAGCATCTGCTGCTCTAAATCTATTGCACCGCTTAAACAACACCACATAATGAACAACATCGATCGCGCAACCTGTCTTACACAACATAGCTTGCACAACAAAAATTGCGCCACATGGATTGCACCACACGGGTTGCGCCACGTATATTGCACAACATTGGTTGCTAGGGACACACTGTTTGGGGTCCACGCAGACAAACATTTCTTCTTCTCATATGCTCCACCATTAACGCGGATTGAGTGCGCATCGTTTGCCACATGTGGTTTTCCGCGTGATGTCGTGCATTGTCGTCATCAAAACCTTCGCGGGCTACACGGATGGAGGCCGAGCCAGTTCCAATGTAGGACTCCCACTATCTCAGATTTATCACAGGATACTGACAAGTTCTAGATTCGATGTATGGGCCTTCGCATGAGATCGCACCGCGTTGCATGGTCCGAGGTACAGCAGTTGTGCGGATGGACGGGTCTCTCGTAAAAAAGGAGCTCTCGTTTGACACTCACGCGAAGACTACGTTGTTGCATATTGTGCGAATGCCTGTTGCAAGGATGGTGAATGACGGCTCCTTTGGACCCCCCCCCGGCTGCGTGGCATGCCCATGGGGCGCTGTCCCTCAACGGGGCGCCTATGGAAAGCCGCTTATGCACACCTCCCCCTTCCGCCGCATCCCCCGCCCCCTCCTTCCCCCTCCTTCCCCGCCCTCTGCTTCCCCTCGCGCTCTTTCCCCTCCGCTCTCTCCCCCTCCGCCTCCGCTTCCTGCCTCTTCCTCCCCGCCCCTGCCCCTCCGCAAAAGGGAAGAGAAGGGACGGGTGGGACGGGGCAGGACGTCAGCTCTGGCGCCAGCGCGCCCCCTCCCCGCCTCGCCCAGCCGAGGGGCGCCGGCGCGGACAGCGCCGCCCCGCGTACCACGCGCACCTGCCTGTTGAACCAGCTGCGCAAGACGAGGTTCTGCGTGTACAACTCCAAGGGCGCCGCCTCTTCCTCTTCTCCGCTCCTCTTCATCCTCCCCCGCCTCCTCCTGCCCCTCGTCCTTCTTGTCATGCCCATCCTCATCTTCTTCCTCACTATCCTCATCCTCCAACCCTTCTCCTCATCTGTCTCATCCTTCTCATTCTCCCCTTCCTCCCCTCTTCCTGTTCCTCTTCAGGTCCTAACCCTCCTCCTTCCCACTCTACTTCGTCCTCCTGGTCTTCTGATCTTTTTGTCCCTCCTCTCTCCCCATTCCCCCTACTTACGATGACGGGCGGATGAGGATGATGGCCAGGATGAGGAATAGGATGGGGATGGGGACGGCGATGAGCAGGGTGACGAGAATGAGGGTGAGGAGAAGGAGGCACGAGTCACACCGCTCCTGCAAATTCGCACACGGACCCCACGCAGCAGGCGTTCGATCGCCACGCAAGAGGACACGCCATCAAAGGGTGTTTTTCGTAAGGACCTGGCGCGCGAAGCGCGTTAGGGGTGTCCAGCGCCGATCCAAGAAATCCGTACGAAGCTCCGACAGTTTACGGTCGGGAGTTCTGGTATAGCGTGTCGCGGCGCTGGTTCCGGCCCACCACGGCGCGACACGCTATCCACGCCCGAGTTCCTGAGCACCAACGTCCCGAGATTATTCCAGCCTCTGGCCCCGCGGAGCGGGGCGACATGCTATCCGCTCTCAGGGCACAGCGTGTCGCCGGGGCCGCCGCCGCGACACGCTAAGCAAACGTCTCTGACCGTGCTTGGGGTACGGGCGCTGAGTTGCCCGCTGCTGTGTGTCTCTGTTTTTTTTTCTACGCCCTTCTTCCGTTCGTGCCTGCGAGTGCTTGGTGAGCAGTCTCGGCTGGGACGCAGAAGTCACCAACAAAAGAAAGTTCCTGACCGTACGAGACGAACAAACAGCACACACCTATACCCGTAGGGGGGACGGAGGGGCCTATGGGTGCGTGTTTTCGGATGGGGGTCCTTGCTCGAACAGGAGCCTCCCTCGCAGTCCGACAAACCGCACCCATACCCACAGCCAGTCCTCATCCCTCCGATCCCCCTACGGGTATGTTTGTGTGCTGTTCGGTCGTCCATATGCGTGTAACGTTCTGCCGTTTGTCCTCGTTCTCGTCGTCCTCGTCGTTCTCGTCGTCCTCCTCGTCCTCGTCCTCGTCCTCGTCCTCGTCGACCTCGTCCTCCTCGTCGTCGTCGTCGTCGTCCTCGTCGGTCGTCGTCGTCGTCGTCGTCGTCGTCGTCCTCGTCGGTCGTGTCGTCCTCTTCCTTGCTGTCGTCGTCGTCCTCCTCGTCCGCGTTCTTGTCGTCGACGTCGACGTGGTCGTTGTCGTGCACGTCCTTGTCCTCGTCTTCATCGTCTTTGTCGTCCTCGTCGGTCGTCCTCGTCCTCGTCCTCTTTCTCGCCCTCCTCGTCCTCGTCCTCGTCGTCGTCGCCGCCGTCGTCGGTCGTCCACGTCCGTCCTCGTCCTCGTCCTCGTCGTCGCCGCCGTCGTCGGTCGTCCACGTCCGTCCTCGTCCTCGTCGTTGTTCTCGCCCTCGTTCACGTCTTCGTCGTCGTCCTCATCCTCGTCGTCCTCCTTGTCATCGTCCTCGTCGTCGTCCTCGTTGTCCTCGTCTTCGTCTGGAGCATCTTTTCGGCCTTGCGCGTTGCAGCAGGGAGGGGTGTGTGTTATTCGTTGGTCAATATGCGTGTCGTCGTCGTACTTCGTGTTCGTTCATCGTTGTCCTTGTTGTCCTCGTCCTCGTCGTCATCGTCGTCGCCGTCGGTCGTCCACGTCCTCGTCAGCGTCGTCGTCGTCCTCGCCTTCGTCCTCGTCGTCGTCCTCGCCCGTGCCCTCGTCCTCGTCCTCGTCCTTGTCCTCATCCTTGTTATCGTCGTCGTCCTCGTCCGCGTCCACGTCCTCGTCGTCTTCGTCGTCCTCGTCGTCCATGTCCTCGTCAGCGTCGTCGTCGTCGCCGTCGTTGCCCTTGTCGTCCTCGTCCTCGTCGTCCTCGTCCTCGTCGTCGTCGTCGGTCATCCACGTCCTCGTCGTCATCGCTGTCGTCGTCCACGTCATCGTCCTCGTCCTCGTCCTCGCCCTTGTCGTCGTCCACGTCCTCGTCGTCGTCCTCGTCCTCGTCCTCGTCCTCCTCCCCGTCCACGTCGTCGTCCTCGTCCTCGTCCTCGTGTGTGTTGTTCGCTTGTCGTGTGTTCGTGTTGCTCCTTTGTCAGTACGCGTGTGCCGTTCTGCTCCTCGTCCTCGTCGTCGCCGTCGGTCGTTCACGTCCTCGTCCTCGTCCTCTGCCTTGTCCTCGTCCTCCTCATCGTCGTCGTCCCTCGGCCTCGTCGTCGTCCCTCGTCCTCGTTCTCGTCCTCGTCCTTGTCCTCGTCCTCCTCGTCCTTGTCCTCGTTGTCCTCGTCCTCGTCCTCGTCCTCGTAGTGGTCATCGCTTTCAGGGCGTCTACGTCCTCATCCTCGTTGTCTTCGTCCTGGTCCTCGTCATTGTCTTCGCCGCCGTCGTCGTCCACGTCCTCGTCCTCGTGTTTGTCCTCGTCGTCGTTCTCGTCCTCGTCCTCGTCCTCGTCCTCGTCCTCGTCCTCCTCGTCCTCGTCCTTGTCGTTGTCGTCGTCGTCGTTCTCTTCGTCGTCGTCGTCCACGTCCTTCTCGTCCTCGTCCTCGTCCCCCTATGGGTGTGCGTGTGTGTTTGTTCGTTCGTCAGTATGCGTGTGCTGGTCTGCCCCTCGTCCTCGTCGTCGCGGTCGGTCGTCCACGTCCTCGTTCTCGTCCTCTGCCTCGTCGTCCTCGTCCTCGTCTTCGTCCTCGTCCTCGTTGTCCTCGTCCTCGTCCTCGTTCTTGTCGTCGTCTTCGTCGTCCTCGTCCTCTTCCTCGTCGTTTTTGTCGTCGTCACCGTCGTCGTCGTCGATCGTCGTCGGTCGTTCTCGTCCTCGGCGTCCTCGTTCTTGTCCCCGTCGTCGTTCTCTTCATCGTCGTCGCCGTAGTCGTCTTCTTTATCGCTATCATCGTCCTTGTCGTCATCATTGCTGTCGTCGTCCACATCCTTGTCCTCATCCTCGTCATCGTCCTTTTTCTCGCCCTCGCCCTCGTCCTCTTCGTCGTCGTCGTCGTCGTCCATGTCCTCGCCTTCTCGTCCTCGTTGTCGTGCTCGTGCCGAGCTATGGCCCGAAAGTCCAGATATCCGACGATCTGATTTCTTCGTTCCGCGCGCTTCTCCTCGATTTCGGCCCCTTGGTCCCCTTTACCGGGCCGCGGGACGATCAAAAACTGTTCTGGGCGAAAGACTGGCCCCGAAGGAGGGGTCGAGACCTCTGGGGCCGCATCGGTCTCGCCCTTACCTGCCCTGGTACGCCCGTGTTGCAACGCAGCACGTCCGTGTCAACGCGCTGCGTGTTGGTCTGCCACCTGTTAGTCTACGTTTTGGCGCCAGGTGTAACTTTCCAGTCTACGTCTTGAGCCCCGTGTCAAATCGCTACGTTCTGCGTGCTGCGTGTCGGGGCAGTCAAGGTCCCGCCCCGCCTGCTGCCAGACGGGCGTGCCCGAGCGCCGAGGCCGCCGCCTCGAGCCCGCCCGTCACGCAGAGTGGTCTGCCCGCTGCCTCTGGCCCGGGACCCCCGTCCTTTCCGCAGTGAAGCAAATTGTGTAGGCGCTCCAGACAGGATCTCGCCTTCAGGATCGCAGGAGTTGCCCTGGGCTTTTCTCAAATATGCCCCCATCCTTTCCGCAGTGAAGCAAATTGTGTAGGCGCTCCAGAAAGGATCTCGCCTTCAGGATCGCAGGAGTTGCCCTGGGCTTTTCTCAAATATGCCCCCATCCATTCCGCAGTGAAGCGAATTAGGTAGGCGCTCCAGAAAGGATCTCGCCTTCAGGATCGCAGGAGTTGCCCTAGGCTTTTCTCAAGTATGCCCTGGGCTCAAACAAAAAACCGTTGTTCATGCAGCGTGTTGGAAATAATGTGGTTTTGCGCGCTGAAGCCCCAAGAAGGACCTTGCAAACACAGTGCAACACATCCTTTCCGCAGTGAAACAAATTATGCAGGCGCTCCAGAAAGGATCTCGCCTTCAGGATCGCAGGAGTTGCCCTAGGCTGTTCTCAAGTATGCCCTGGGCTTAAACAAAAAACCTTTGTTCATGCAGCGTGTCGGACATCTTGTGTCTTTGTGCGTTGTGTTCCCAACAAGGACCTTGTAAGCACAAAGCCAACTATTAATTTTGCGTTCCGCTTTGGGCCACGTCTTTTGGCGTGTTCAGATCAGTTGCTTGCGCCATTTGACATCACCGTCTTCAACGTCCTCACTTCCTTCTCCTTGCGTCCAGTCTTCTTATTCTCCCCAATCTGTGCTTGCACTGAAGGGGTCCTCGCGGAAGTTGAAGGATTTGGCGAAAGTTTCCCGCCGATTTTGGTCGCACGCTGGGTTCCCAGGTTCTCGGTTCCGGTTTCCTGGGTTGGGGGGAGGAGGAGGAGGAGGAGGAGGAGGAGGAGGAGGAGGAGGAGGAGGAGGAGGAGGAGGAGGAGGAGGGGGAGGGGGAGGGGAGGGGGAGGAGCATGAGGAGGAGGAGGAGGAGGAGGAGGAGGGGGAGGAGGAGGGGGAGGGGGAGGAGGAGGAGGGGGAGGAGGAGGAGGAGGACGGCGAGGTGTAATGTATTAATCGTTTTGCTCTCCTCTGGCCGTCGCTGCTGGCTGGCCGCGGGGCCTCAGGGCCTGTTCCGCGCCAGTGTTCGACGGGGCGTTTTTCTTGGCTTCTGTTTTTCTATAGCTCTGCGCGCGAAGCGGGAGGAACGGGAGGCGGCAGGAACCGGAGACCAGGAGCGAAGATGACAGTGAAGACAAGGAACAGCGTTTGACAAGAAAACAACAATGCCAACCAAATGAACCACAGCGACGGGACCGACAACGCTCAGAGTAACGCAGTGAACAACGCCCTCCACAATATAGCGTTTTTCTGATGTTTCTAGCATGTCAAGGGCCACAGTGCAAAACGGGAAAAGGTAAAAACGCCCAGGGCTTTTTCCAGAAGAACCAAGGAATTGCCATCTGTATCTCGGCGGAAGGCGGCGGAAGGCCGGCGGAAGGCCAGCGGAAGGCGGCGGAAGTAAAATTTGCCCCTCAAGAGATGGCAAGGCTTTGTGGTTCAGGGGTCCCGAAACCCGAAACAAACACGTCGATCGTTTTCGTTGCAAGTTTCCTGCCTCCGCGGACCTCTGCCGAGTCTCGGGGCCGTCAACAAACAGCTCCGGCTGAAAGGCTGGCCCCAGGGAAGCGGTCCAAGCCTCTGGAGGCCCGTGCCGCGAAGAGCTCACGGCGTCGGAGGTCTCGAGGTCGATGCTCCTCTGCCTGTGCCGTCGGCACGTGCCGCCCGGCGTCCGACGGACGCTCTGGGCCCCCCGCGCCGCGGGCAGCGCCGCACGGCTCTGCCGGAGGGCGGTGGCCCTGCTTAGCTCCCGCGCGCGCGCGCTTTGATCGCCGTCCGGTGCAGTGCCGCACCACGAGAGGGCCGCCCCGCGTGCGGCGACGCCATGGTTCGGCCTCGGGGGGCCGTGCGCCCCCGCGCCGCTTCCGTCCCGGGCGCCTGGCGGGAGGGGGAGGATGCAGCCTCGTCGTGCCAAGATCGGCATGGTGGGGTGAGGATGAAAAAGGGGATGTGGGTTAGGGTGAGAATGAGGATATGTGTGTGGGTATGTGTGTTGTCAGTGTGTGTGTGTGTGTGTGTTGTCAGTGTGTGTATGTGCCTGCTGCAGCGCTTGTGTGTGTGTGTGTGTGCCTGCTGCAGTGCTTGTGTCATGATGTGTGTATGTGTGTATGTGTGTATGTCAGTGTCAGTGTCAGTGTGCTAGTGTGTGTGTGTGTGTGTGTGTGTGTGTGCGTGTGTCAGTGGGACCCGCCGGTGCTGCCTGCAGCGCGCTGCTCCCGTTCAACAGTTCCCGCGACGACTAGTCGCACCCTACCCGGAAACCTAGCGCGACAGCATGGCCCCGCTGGCCAGATGGCCCGCGTGTCAGGCAAGCCTGATCAACACCAATGGGTCCAAGGCGGGGACCTTTGGCACATGACGGGGGGCCGCCTTATGGTCGACATTCCGCGACTACCGTGCCCAGCTCAGCATTGTGGAAAGCGAGGCTGACAACGAGTGGGATTACATCGTTGGGGGATGCAACGCGTTCCCGTTCTGCTACCCTCCCTGCAACGCCGCCCAGGACTGGTAGACTCCCCAAGGCACAGGGAGGCACAGGGAGGGATATCGACGCCGTGCGGGATTTTTTTGTTGTTGAATGGGCACCAAGGACACCTTTCAGGAAACAGCCCTCCGTGATATGACCCTGGCCGCTCTATCACACATGGCACCCCCAGCTCGCAGCCAAACCAACCTCGCCGCAGCAGCCGAGCCCAACCCCTTGCACCCAAGGCAGCAAGGACGCGACGGCACCCCCACCTCTTCCCCAGCACGCTCTCTGCCTCGCCCCTAGGCCCGGGCAGCTACATGGACGCCCACCGAAGGTAATAACCCCATGCTGAACGGGCCTGCAGACGACCATCGCCTCCCCCCCGCCAGGGAGGCAGCAGGGCCGTCAGGGATGTGTACGCGCACCCCTGGCACATCCCCCCAGCTAGATTTCCCAAATGACTCACTAGGCACATTCCGGGTGCGGTTATCTTGTCGGGAAGATGGCACTTGGAAGTTCATGGCAATGGGCAGAAGATACTTCAGGTTTTTGAAGATCGAGCAGCACGCGTGGCTCGAACCTGTGAGTGATGGAACAGCCAGGAACAGGACGGAGCTCCGCAAGCGGTGCACCTGCGCATTCGACGCCTCCATCCAGACGCACACCCCAGACCGTCCAAATAGTCTGGATCAGGACTGGAAGCGCCGGCACCTTGTCAGAGACCGCAAGGGCGGGGATTGGGAAAACTGTATTTTCATTCGGTACGGCGACTTCCAGCTCGACTGGGCAAAAGACGACCTGCACGATCTGGCCCTCCTCGTCTCTCGCAGGTCGCCCGTCGCGGCGCGGTTGGCAGAGGTCAGGCCCGCGCGGCCGCCCTTCCCCAACGCCTTGGCAAGGGGCCAGCGCAGCAGGCGTTTCCCTAGCAACGGCATCATCGCCGTGTTCGACGCCACAAAGAGACAGACGCCACACCCTGCCAACACGACCGTAGACGTGCCCAAGCGACCAGGCGACCCATGGCACCGCATCGGCCGCGCCCCGCCGCAGACGCAAAGCTGGAGGGTCTGGGCGGCAGTCCAGGACATGTTCGTGCTGAGCGACATCCCCGACGCGCTGCGGGGGATCGCACTCTCGACTATCCCATGCGGGCTGGCCCTTCGGAACGCCGCCGGCATGGCGGGCACGGGGGCCACCAACCTGGCCAGTAACATAGCAGAGGCCGGAAGAAGGCTGCGCGCTCAAGCGGCCGCCGCGCTGCAAGCCCCCGCCTCAGACCCAGACGACCCCGCGGGAGGGCCGCGCGCCGCGGCGCCTGCCCCCGCAGACGACGAGGTCGAGCGGTGCCCAGGGCTCGTCTTTCAGAGACCCCCCCTCCCCGGCACTCGCTGACACGCTGACGACAGCCTCCACGCGCGGCCTAAACGACGCGCAGACCATGGACCTGCAGCGAGCCCTCTCCGCCCTGACGCTACTTGCCCACGGGCTGCCGGGCGCAGGGAAGTCCAGGGCAACCGCTGGAGCCCTGGACCTCTGGCTGCCGGGAACTCCCCCAGCCTGGGTCATCGTTTTTTTTTTCCTGGCTCCAGGGAGGGGGCGGACGTGCTGCTAAGTACCTCGCAGACGCCCAGGCCCCCGGGAGACTGAGCCCCGAGGCAGGTTTCCCACTCCAGGCCGCGCGACTGGCCCACCCCGAAAAGTGACGAATTTGGAGGCCCGTGAGCCCACCCCGCAGGCGCGTCTCATGCAAGAAAACGGATACGGCCCTGCCGCCGACGGCGACAGGAAAGATTTCTCCAAGGAAAAGAAGGCGTACGTCGAGCAGGCTAAGCTGATCCTGGCCACTCACGTGCTGGCCGCAGACCTGGGCGGTCATGACAGACGGCCCCACGATGCTCCCGTGCACCCTTGACGAGGCAGGACAGTCTACAGTAGCCCTAGCTACCATCTCGCTGATGCCGCTGGTCCGCAGCGGAGGCCGCACGGCTCTCTGCTGCGACGAGCCAGCTTCACCCCGCAGTCATATCATACCCGACCAGGCTGCAGCGAAGGGCATGTCTCTTTCTATGCTCGAGCGATTACACGACTCCCTGGCGGCTGGCCCAGCTTGCAACGTGCTCCTCGACCGCTGTTGCCACGTGCGCCCTGGCATCCTGCAGCGGCCTGCCCACAGGTTCTACTTGCGAGGGCAAGCTCGTCTCCGGGTTATTCAGCTGTTCCACCCAGGAACCCACGGCGCAGGGCCCCCCCCCCCTGGCGGGGGGCCAGGCCGCTCACGCAGGGCGAGCTGCAGGCCCGCGGCGTCGGGGGACCCGTTATCGAGCTCCCTATCGGAGCCAGGGGGGTTCGACGCCCGTGCCGCGGCGCGCCCGCGGGCGATTGGGCCCGCGCGCTCATGGCGCACGAGAGGTCAGCCGAAGTTGCGTCGGACCTGGCAGATGGCATCGTTAACTTAAGGGGGGCGGCGACAGTGTGTGCCATCGCCAAAGCCACCGAGAAACGCCTCCTGGAGGAACATGAACGCGCCTCGGCGCTCTGCGGATGCAGGCTCCAGCCAGTTGCCATCAGGAAGGGCTGGCCCATCGACCCGCCGACCTTCCTGCAGACCTGCCGGCAGGACAAGGGCAGGACGATCGGGGCGACAGCAGCCAGGGCGACGCGGCCCGCCTCGCCCCCCCCTGCGCCGCCAGAGCAAGCTATTATGGCCAGTGGGGCTTCGCGGACGACCCTCGCAGGATCAACGTCGACATCGCCCGCGCTCAGGAGGGGATTGTGGCGGTCAGGAACGCGCGCATGCACGGCGCCGACACGGAGTCCCAGATGAACCTGCCGGCAGCAATGGGCCCAGTTTCTCGACAGCCCCGGCAACGGACAGACGCTCCAGGAGACCCCGGGCTTCAGTCTCGCGCGATTGCAACGCGGCCCAGTCGGAGGAGGCCCCCCCCGAAGGAGCGAGCACGGATCGAGGCAGAGCGCGCCGGGCGGGCCCGAGAAGAGGCTGCTAATTGCGCAGGAGCAGCGCGCCCTCGGGTTCGAGACCTTGTGCGACAGCGCGCCCTCAGTCAACTTCAGCTGGCAGTGGCTGGCAATGGCCTCCAAGCTACAGGCACCGCCATGCTGATGGACCCAGCGCTGGCCCCAGTGCTCCGCTGCGCGCGCAGCCTCCGCCCCTACCTGCGCGGCCCAGGGGGCTCTCCAGTCGATCCTTGCGAGCGCTGCCGACAGCTGGTCAGCCACGACGGCTTCCTCTACGACGTAGAGCTAGGCCCAGGCCCGACAAACCACGCATGCGCAGCCACCTGGGCGCGCCTCCTGCAGCTCGCAGGTCTCCAGCAAAGCAACAATAAGGACAGGCGCATTCCCGATGGCAGACTGCCCCCAGTGCCAAAGCGGCTCAACGGGAGCAGCTGGTCGAACCAGATGGCGATCTCCGGCGCGCCGCCCGGGGCCCCTAGACAGCCGCCGGCGGCCAGGGGCAGCGCCGCCCGCGAGTGCAACCGACGCCAGGGGGCGGCCCACTGTCGAGTACTTGCGCGCCCTGGCGCAGCCCCCTGACGGCCGCGCCCGCAGTCTTCGCGACGCAGTTAGAGGCACCGACAAGGCGCCGCTCAGCACAACGTCTGCCATCAGCGCGCTGGCCCTCATGTTGCTGGGGACCCTGGCCCCTAGTTGGGCGCCTCGCGCAAACCCTGCTTAAGTGGCCCATTCAATACGGCGCGACTACCGGTAAGAGGCAGCTTCGGCCTGGCGCATGGGATCTCAGGGCGGGACTTACGGAGGCTTCACGGGCATATCGAGGCTTTCATCAGAGCCTCCTCGCACCTGGTCGCAGTCGCCCACCGCCGCGGCGCCGCCCAAGAGCATCGCGGCGCAAACGCCTGGAGTGACCTGCTGGCCCTAGACTTCCCCGTGACGGGCGCGCTGGCGGCACTTGACCAGATCGCCGCCTCGGCCGACCTGTCTGCGCGAGACGTGCATCAGTGCGCCGTGCGCGCACTCTCTCAGCATCTGACTGGCTCTGAAGTCGGGCTCCTTCTCGCCTCGCCGACCCAGGCCATGGCCCTATGTGCCGGCGGCGGCCAGACCAGTGGCGGGCGCGAGCCGCGCGAACCACCCCCCCCACGGGTGCAATTCCAGGGTGTAGGTTCGCCCCCGCGATTCTTCGCCCAGGAGGCGCCGGGCTTCAGCCGGTTGTCCAGCCAGCCCATACATGGCGCGACGACTGCTCGCGGGGCCCTTGCTGTCGCGGCCCCGAGGGTGGTGCCTGGGTCGACCCAGAGATCCGCGAGACCCTAGCAGCCAGCCGCAGCAGCGCCTGCAAGCGGTGGGTCAACTGCTGATGGATCTGCACCCCATGCTGGAGCCGCCCAGGAGGCCAAGGGACACCCCGCAGGGCGCAGAGCTGGCCAACTTCCTGCGCGACGTAGACCAGCGGCAACCAGCCGCGCCCAACCCCCCGGGACTGGAACCACTGCCAGCGGCAACACAGGTCGCTCTCCCCGACGCCAACGCGCCCCTCTGACAGCTCCTGCTTCCTCGAGGGATTCAACGACCCAGGCGCAGTCTCCGCCGCCGCGCCGGCCCAGCGCGCCGACAACGACGGGTCCAGACAGAAGGCCGAGACACAAGCCTTGTGTCTCGGCCTTTTGTTGGTCGCATCTGCACTTCCACCCTCGGGGTGGAAGAGCGGATGCGACCGCTGCCCCGAATCCGCCCCGCTGCGCGAGTGGAACTGCGGACGAAGGCCACGGGGGGCGTTCATCTTCCGCCCCGACGTGCGCAAACCGACCCCTCCATGCAGGGCCTGCCGCCGTTCGGCGAGTGGATCAATGCCCGCCCTGGCCGCGCAGTGGAATGCCGCGTGGTTCTGCGAGCGCTGCCTGGTTGGCTCCTGGAGCGCGCGGCCGACGGACGTGGTGCAGATTCTAAGGGGGGGCGGCGCCAAGGTGCAGTTGGGCCCCCCGCCCAAGAGAACGGATGCCGGCGCTGCCGGCCCCCCCCTGCGACCCGCTGCTGGGGATGCGCCCCGCGCCCGCGCGAGGCGTCGCCCAGCTCGCCGACGCCGAGGATTGGGAAAGGATGGGCGAGGCGCTTGCAGACCCGCCTGGGGTCTTCAAGGAGGCCCAGTCCAATGGCCCAGAGCAAACCAGCAGCGGCCAGCCACCCGGGAGAGCCGAAAGAGCGCATCGCCACGCAGTTGGCGAGGCGAAGACAAGGCCGCGACGAGCGCCCTGACCGCGCCCGCGCCGCTGGCTCAGGGGGGGCCCGCCCCCGCGCGCATAGCCGCCCCCCCTCGCTCGCGGGAAATGCCCCGCGAAGGCCGAGGGGGCAAGGCTCAGGGCCGCGACCAGACGTCCTCGCGAGGGTCCGACCGCGGGGGCCAGCCAACGCGCTCCCATGAACGGAGACGATGGTCCGGAGATGATCGCCGCGACCTCAGGGACCATGACCCACCATCACGCGCCAAATCGCCCGCTGCGTTGTCCGCCAGCAGAAGGAGCAGGGGAGAGACGGGGAACGAACAGGGCAACCGCCGATCTGAGGACGCCGACCGCGCCCCGCCGCGGCATCGCAGCCGCGCCACAGGACCTGGGCGACAGACGCCAGACCGCGCCAAGGCCCGCGCCCCCGCGAACAGGAGTCCCCGACCAAGGTGGATCGACCGCAACCCAGCGCCTGGCGACAGAGCCGGTGCCCCCTCCCCCCCTGACTGGCAAAACTGACGCCGAAAAGATGTTCCTCGACCTCCCTCCCCGGTATGCCGCCCGCGCCCTGTCCAGGCCTTGTCGAGCGGGAAGTGGCCGCCGCGCCCCCCAGTGCGCAGGTCGACCCAAGCGCGAAGGAGGGAAATGAGGTTACACCATCGCTCGCGCCATAGTACAACGCGCCTGGGAGCTACACGACGACGTTTAGAAGGCTTGGCGGCAGTGGACTGGGCTGCAGCATCATCGACAGAACTTCGACGAACCCCGCGACGCCCCATGGCTCGCGGGCGTGGACAGGGGGCGACTGCAAGGGCTTTCCAAGCAGCGCCTACGGGCCAGGGCATCTCAGACAACGGGATGCCCACTGGATGCCCCTGGGATGGAAGGCGGGCCGCCCTGATGCACCTCGTAGCCTTCGTCGCCGCGCGCACGCGGCGCGCCGCGCTCTCAACAGGCAGGATTTTCTCGCCGATCACTGGACCGCCTGCCTTACCTGCAGACCAACCCTTCCCATCCATGCCTGAATCCGGGCAGGGGCCCGAACGGGTGCAGTCAGCAGCACCTCGCGAGCTTCCTTGACTCGCAGGGGATGCAGAGTCTGACGGCGCCCGTGCTGGAATATTGCGCGCCCGGCGTCGACCCGAGTGCCGGCGCGAAATCGAGCCACAACGAGATGCGGGCACCAATCCCTCAGGCCGAGCGCCCGAACTCGCCCTGGGCGCCGCGCGACTCTGCAAGGCGCCGCCGCCGCGGCCGAAGCTCCGCCCCAACCAGGGGGCCCCAAGAGCACCTTCGTCCGGGCGCGGGCAGCAGTGCAGCAGGGGTCGCATCCGCCGCGAGGCGTGGGCCCCAGCCAGACAGCGCTGCAGCCCGCGCGCCCCGCCCGACCCGGGGCGCTGGCGCGGCCGCGCCGTCGCCCCCAGGCAAGGGGGCCCGCGCTGGAAGCGGCGGGTTCGAGGTTGACTGCTCGCCCGACGCCGGGGCCGCAGGCCAAGGCAGACTCCAACGAGGGGGCCCCGCGTGAGCGACCGCGCCCAGGCAGCGGCCGGCAGCGCAGACCCAGCGCGCGCTGAACAGGCGACCGCTCAGCTTCCACAGCGCGTGCAGACCGTGGGCGACAGCGCCGCAGTTGATGCGAAGACGCGCGCGCCCAACGCCGGGACTGCGTGGCGAATTCACTCGAAGGCTGGAACGCTCTCTGCGACGCCACGGGCGGACGACAAGGCACCGGGGAGAGGGGCCCGCAAATCCTGAGGGGCAAGACGCCTTCTGCGAGGAGCTCGTGGACCACTTGTACCACGAATGCGTTGACATCCGCAGGGCGGGCGCCAGCCGCCCTGCCCTGCCCTCCCCGGGCAGCGTGCGCAGGCGTCCGCAGCAGCACGCTGCGCGGGCCGCCTGCCTCCAGCTTCGGCGGGCGCTGGCGCCCAGGCTGC
>CAUYUJ010018557.1:162500-201292 GCA_963575745.1 Prorocentrum cordatum
CATCACGCGTGGGACCCGCTTCCTTCCGTCCCTGAATTGAGGATGTCTCGTTCCCTGCGATTGCCTGCGCCGCTCTAGCAGTGCCCCGATCCTGCCCGCTCCCGTTCCTGAGGGCTCGCTTACGGCTCCCGTCCTTCTCGACAGTTTCCCCCCTTCCCCGTCCTCCGCCCTCCCCCCCTTCCCCACCTCATTCGTTACCAGCCTGGAGCATATCCCTATCCCTATGCTGGGCATCTCCTCATCACGATGCCAATCTTAGGGATTCCAATCTTAGGGATAGGGATATGTTCGAGGCTGGTAAATTCGCCCTCCACTGCCAGTCCCCCCTCGTCCTCCCTGGGCCCTGCGCGGTCAGGACGAGCTGCACAGGGCGCCCGACCTCAGCAAGACCAGGCGGCGTCGGCGGGGAGGGATGCGAACGGAGGCTGCGATCACGAAGGATCTGGAGATGTTTATGTGTTTGTTTATTTGTTTGTTTGTTTGTTTGTTTGTTTGTTTTTGTGTGTGTGTGCGCGCGTGTGTCTGCCTTGCTACCCCAGCGCCCCTGCGCCGAGCCCGACCACTACCTCGTAAGACGCCCGCGCGGGCCCTCGGCTTGCGCGGCGCGTCTGACGGTGTGGCCAATCGCCCACCCGCGACGACCAAAAAGTGGAAAGTGTGCGTGCGTGCGTGCGTGCGTGCGCGCGTGCGCGTGTGTGTGTGTGTGCGTGTGTGTGTGTGTGTGTGTGCGTGCGTGCGTGCGTGCGTGCGTGCGTGCGTGCGTGTGTGTGTGTGTGTGTGTGTGTGTGTGTGTGTGTGTGTGTGTGTCTGTGTGTGTGTGCGTGTCTGTGCGTGTGCGTGCGTGCGTGTTTGCGTGTGTGTGTGTGTGTGTGTGTGTGTCTGTGTGTGTGGTGCTCCACGGCTCGTGTGGCTCCGTCCGCCCCGTCGCACGGACTAAGGGAGGAGGGGGCCTGCAGCCAGGCCTTCGGCCCTGGACAGAGGGGCGGTCAGGCCGATGGTGATGTGACAACACGCTCCTCGCCGATGGCCCCTCCCCCCAGAAAGGTGATCTAGGGACATCTCTCTCTGTGTTTTTTGTTTGTTCTCCCTCTCTCTCTCTTCCTTTGATGCGTGATATGGCAGGAGATGGGATGGAGGAGGGAGCAGGAACGAGGGGTCAAGGAGGAGCCGGGCGTTGACCAATGCGCGTGCGGTTTCGCGTCGCTGGTCCGCACCCTACATGGCATATAAGGGAGTCAGGGAGGAGGGATCGAAGCAGAACAAAAAAGGCGTCCACAGAAACTTAAGGAAGGAGGTCTGCGAGGAGTTTTTGCATCGGCGCCAGACCCTCCCCATTCCCCGGCGCGCGGCGCGGGCCAGGGGCGTCGCTGGAGGCGCCGTCGGGGAGGGGGGGCAGCGCAGATCCAGAGAAACCCGCGCGGAGCTCCGAAAGTTGATGTCTGTGTTGCCCTTCTTCCTGTAGGGTGGTCCGCAGGCGGAGAGGCCGAGGGAGGGGGAGGGGGGAGGGCGGGGGGAGCGGGAGCGCCCTGTCGGGGCATGTGCCCGGCGCGCAGGTTGTGCGTCCCGTTCGCGGAGGAGGGCCGCTGCGACGACGCCAACTGCACTTTTGCGCACGGGGAGGACTCGCGAGGGAGGATGCAGGAACATGGCCGCGGCGAGGGATGTGCGAGGAAAAGCATGCGAGGGAGGAGCGAGGGAAGGCTTGCTCGCGCAACGTCGGCATTGTAATAATCAGCGCTCGTGCGAGCGAAGTAGGGAGGGGGCGGGAAGGAGGAAGGATGAGGAGGAATGGCAAGGATAACCATAACCCGATATCTGACGGACGATAGGGAAGAGCGGGTACACGAACCGTTGTGCATGGGGATGAAGAGGACGAGTATGAGGAAGAAGTGGATGGGGTGGATGGGAAGGAGGACTAATAGCATGAGGAGGAAGACTTGGAGGAAACGCAGGAGGAAGAGGCGTGGGAGGGGGGAGTAGAGGGGGGCGTAAGGGGGCAGTAGGGGGATGTGTAGACATGGAAGCGAATATTGATGGAGGGACGAGGAGGAGGGTTCGAGCAGATTCGAGCGATGCTGACCAGCCACGCGCTTCACGCTGCCTGCCACTAGCGACCCTGCCAGCCACCTGGGCAGTCCCCGAGCCAGGCTGACAAGGGCCACTATATGTAACCCAGCAGGTCCTCCCTACATGGGCTGGTTCGTGGTAGGATTAAGTCTCTGTCCCAGTCGATTTAGCCTACAACCAGCAGGCGTCTTAGGAACAAACATCGACTTGTATGGGCTCCTCATGTCTCTTCGGGAATCGAACATCTCGACCGGAGCATGGGCGTTTTCTTGGAGTCTCTTTGTTCGTAGAACTTTCGTATCTCTGAATCTGGGCTACTTTTGAAGAACACGCTTGGAGTGAAGGGCATTGTCTTAGCGTCAGATTGAGGGGGGCGAACGGTCATTCATTGTCCCTGGGTAAGTGGTTGAATGAGGAAATCGTGGTGCGAATTCTGCTTGTTGCGTTGTTGTCGTTGTTGTTGTTGTCGTCGTTGTTGTTGTTATTGCTGGTGTTGTTGTTGTTGTTGTTGTAATTGTTGTTGTTGTTGTCGTTGTCGTTGCCGTTGTTGTGGTTGTTGGTGTTGGTGTTGGTGTTGTTGTTGTTGGTGTTGGTGTTGGTGGTGGTGTTGTTGTTGTTGTTATTGCTGCTGTTGTTGTTGGTGTTGTTGTTGTTGTTCTTGGTGTTGTTGTTGTCGTTGTTATTGTTATTGCTGGTGTTGCTGTCGTTGTTGTTGTTGTTGCTGTTGTCGTCGTTGTCGTTGTTGTGGTTGTTGTTGTTGGTGTTGGTGTTGTTGTTGTTGGTGTTGGTGTTGGTGGTGGTGTTGTTTTTTGTTGTTATTGCTGTTGTTGTTGGTGTTGTTGTTGTGGTTGTTGTTGTTGTTGTTGGTGGTGTTGCTGTTGTGTTGTTGTTGTTGTGGTGGTTGTTGTTGTTGTTGTTGTTGTTGTTGTTGTTGTTGTTGTTGTGGTGGTGGTGGTGGTGGTGGTGGTGGTGGTGGTGGATGTTGTTGTTGTGTTTGTTTGTTTGTTTGTTTGTTTTAATGTTTCTTGTCGTCGTCCCACCCGCGACCCACCCCGCGACCCACCCCGCGACCCACCCCGCGACCCACCCCGCGACCCATCCCGCGACCCACCCCGCGAGCCATCCCGCGACCCAACAGGCGACCCTCCCGCGACCCACCCCGCGACCCATCCGGCGACCCATCCCGCGACCCACCCCGCGACCCACCCGCGACCCACCCCGCGATCCATCCCGCGACCCACCCTGCGACCACCCGCGACCCACACCGCGACCCACCCGCGATCCATCCGCAACCCATCCGCGACCCACCCGCGACCCACACGCGACCCACCCTGGGACCCACCCGCGACCCACCCCGCGACCGACCCTCGAGGGAGGAAAAACCACCCGGACCCGACAATTGACGTTTACTAGACGGCCCTGAGCGTTGACTAAACAGCCCTGCCCTGTTCGATTCATTCCTCGTGTGCGTGGGGGGGAGTTTCTGCCCTCTACACCCGCGACCCACCCGCGACCCACCCGCGACCTGCCCACATTGGCTTAACGAAAACATCGGCGCCTGCGGCGGGTTTGCTGTATAACTTGTGAAACCTTGGCGACTGCGGCGGGCTCCTCCAGAGTCTCGCAGACTGCCGACGTCCCCACTGCCCCATCACTCTTATCCGCATCTTCGGGGTGCTACGTAACATTTCTTAACTCAAAGCAGCGGTGTACCTCCATTCGCCCTAGAGGTTCCTGGGCGACATGGGGACTACAGCCCTGACCTCCTGTCCTCAGCGTGCCTGGCGCAATTACGACGGAGAGCGAGCATTTGGGTGGAGCTCCAGTCTGTGCACCGCCTCCCGTGGCTGGTCGACCCTGTTCCCCCCCTCCCCCCCTCCTCCCTTCCTCCTCCTCCTCCTCCTCCTCCTGCTCGTCCTTGTCCTCCTCCTTTTTCTCCGTCTTCTCCTCCTCCGTCTTCCCCTCCTCCTCGTCCCTGTCCTCCGTATTTCTCCTCCTCCTCCTCCTCGTTCCTCCTCCTCCTCGTTCCTCCTCCCCCTCCTCTTCCGTAGCCATTTTGGCGCAAGTCTCCATGTCGTTGTGCGGCCACATGGAGACCGCTGGGCCGCAGAAAGGCCCCAGCCATTCCCAGCACCACTCGGGGTTGAGCTGGCATACGTTGCGCGCCTCTTCGGCTTCCCTCTCCCTCGCGACGGCTGAGCTGATCCTTTCGCCGTGCCTCGCCCTCGCGCGCGGTCCCCATATAAGAACGCCAAGCAGCTGCCACTCTTTCCGCTCTACGCCGACGTGCTCTTTTAGCTTCTGCTTCCCCCGTCGCCGACGCCATGCCGCGCACCGGCGCCTCCATGGACAGCGCCCTCGCCGACGAGCTCTCCGTCGTCAAGCAGCTGCCACTCTTCCTGCTCTACGCCGATGTGCTCTTTGAGATTCTGCTTCCCCCGTCGTCGACGCCATGCCGCGCACCGGCGCCACCGTGGCCAGCGCCCTCGCCGACGAGCTCTCCGTCGGCGACCGCAGCACCGGCGCCGCGGCGGCCGAGGCGCCCGCCGGGCCAAGCCTGACTACGACTCCGCACGTCGAGGGCCTGGACGTGGTCACCGCGCTGCTTGGCATCGCTCGGACGTGTGCATTTTTTCTCTCGGCGAGGACAGTCGAGGAGCATCCTTGATCATTTGGCGAAAGAACCACGCACGAAACCGAAAAAACACAGGGAATGGACGTCCGAGCGATGGCACGTGGCCACCGCGCTGCCAATGAAAGAGGCTGACCGGCTCGGCATCAAGCTTGTGCTCCTCGCTCCTCCGTCGGGGGCGGAAAAGAGGGGGTTGATGACTAGGGGGGGGGATATCATGGCGGGGGCCATGACATTTCCCCAGATTTTATGGCGCCTCTTCTCATTTCATTACGTCCCTGGCCCCCCCCCGCTGGGCCGCGCACATGCCGCCGGTCATGATTTGCACCCCCCCCTCTTGGACACCCCCCTCTTGGCCGCTCCCGACTCCTCCGGTACCTGGGGCGGCCCCTCTGGCGGACTGCAGTCGAGCCAGATGAGCAGGTCGACCCTGCGAAACCCAGGGCGCTCCTGTGCCCTGTGCGTTCGCGACGCATGCCTTCTACATTACTGTGGCAACGTGGTCCTCGGAAGGGTCTTGTGTCCTCTCGCGTGTCCTCTCCAATGAAGTCCGGCTGTACGTCAACGCCGCTCCTGGCCCCGCTTGCACATCCGTTCGGCGCGGTGAAGGACACCGAGGTGAGATACGAGACGTCGCAGCTGATGGGATCTCGCAGGGGCGACCTGGAGATTCCTCTTCATCTGGCTAGCCTCAACATCTCCGTGGTGAGTCTACCGCGCCATACCCCTCGGCGTCCACTGAGAACTTCGCTGCGCGACGCGCCCTGCCTCAACACTTCAGCCTCGACCAGTTCGCATGTGAGCTTGAGGACGCGCCCACCCTTTGACGAGGACAACGAGCGTGCCAGAGAGCCAGGCGGTGCTGCGGCAGCGGCCGCAGCTACCAAAGACCCTCTCCAGGGCGCCGATCCCTGGCGCTCGGCTGCTGCTGCTTCCTCCCCCGTTGGGGAAAGGCAAGAGCGAGGATCAGCTGCTGGGCCGCCGTTTGTACAGCCTTTCGCTGAAGACGTCTCGGCCTAGCTCAGCCATCGTGTGGCTACGACCATGGCTGAATTCAAATTCTACGGCGGCGCGTACTTTTGCTGCGGTTATCCAGAAGTGTTACAGCGGTTATCCAGACATGATGTTGTTGAATCGGAGGTGGCCGAACTTCGGCGACGCATCGCAAAACAGGGAGCAGAGCAAGATCGGCATCGTGCCGCCGTTGACGAGATAACAAGGGTTTCGCCATAGCCGAAGCCGAAGTACCAGTGCAAAACAGTGCCGGCTTTGATCGCAAGCCCGACCCATCCGTTTTCTCTATTGGGGCGGCCGAGATGTTATCCCTTATCAGCTGTTCAAGGAGCTTTTCAACAATGGTTTCGAAAAGCAGGAGTCAGGCTGCACTGGTGGGCGCCGATCCAGCTACACGTTTTCCCGCGCGGCTCTATGGCAGAATTCAAGTGGTCACCCCGCGCGCAACGGCGCTCGCTCGGGCTCTCAGGACAGACTGTCAGTGGAGGATATTTTCTGCAGTGGCGGTCACGGGGAAGCAGATCACGCCCCATGCCAACTCGGACCGCAGCCGCGGACAAATGCGACGCGAAATTCAGACGAGTCGCCGAGCGTCCCGGCTTCGTGGTGCGGCACTCCCCTCGGCGAACTGCTAGCTTTTTGCGGGCGTCGTGCTCGTGGTCAGCGTGCACATTGTATTCGGGCGCCCCGGCTGGGCGATGACCTCGCCCCAGCTCGGGGCATTCGGTGGCGACGACAGGGGCGAATAACCCAGGGGCGGGCATTACACGTATTCGTCTGGGCGCCTTGCCGAAGACATAGATCATCGGCGCCCCTGGATACATGTGTTGCTCTCCCCTGGGCTATTCGCCCCTATCGTCGCCTCCGAGGCATGGCCTTCCGAAGGACCACTTGCTGCCTCGTCGGCATCCTCGCGGTCGTCGTGTTCGTGGTCGGTTTGCTCCTGCCCCGCGGCCGCCTCGGCAGGTCGATGGGCACCCCGGGCTCGGGGATACGGCATCCTGAAGACCCACTGCGAGAAGGGTGCAACGGTTTGCTCGCTCCTGGCATACGCGCTTTTTAGGCGGCTGGCTAGAAGGCGCCCCCCTGCTGCGCGTGAGTGCGCCTGGTCCTCTTCCTGGCCCGTCTTCCCCTTTCACTCGACCTCTTCCCCATCTTCCCCCGCCTCCTGCTCCTCCTCCTCCTCCGCCACCTCCTCGTCGTTGTGCACACGACGGGTACAGTAATGACATCGTGCAGCGTTCAGCGCCGTTTACATTCCAGCTGATCTGGAGACCTCGCTCTCTCTCTCTCTCTCTCTCTCTCACGCTTCGCATCATCATCCTCATCCTCCTCATCATCATAATCCTCCCCCTCCTCCCCTCTCCTCCCTTTCACCCGTTCCTCCCACCCTCTTGGCCTCTGCTCTCTGAAGAGGCATCCCAGCCCCCCCCACCAGGAGGAGCTCCGCTCAACGGACATGTTCTACCGCAAGGTGCTTTGCATCTGGAACGCCAAGGGGCGGTGCCGCAACGGCGAGAAGTGCCGATTCGCGCAGGGAGCTCAGACACGGAGGGTGGAGGAGTGGGAGGAAGAGGGCTAGGGCGAGAGGGGGAGGCGGCGGAGGAGGAGGATGAGGAAGAGCAGCAGCAGCAGGAGTAGGGGAGGGCGATTGGGAGAGGATGGGGAAGCGGAGGTTAACGGTAGGAAGGTAGTGCAGATGAGGAGGACATGGATTGGGAGGATGAGGAGGAGGAAGAGGAGGAGGATGAGGAGTTGTTCCCAAGCATCTTGTGGTGTTGGGTCTTCGTTTTGGAGAGACGGCGCCTCGCGTTCCTCATTCCTTCCTCCTCCCTCTCCTCCCTCCTGCCATTCCGCGTCCTCATAGTCATTGTCATCATCATCAGCATTATCATCAGCATCATCATCAGCATCATCATCAGCATCATCATCATCATCACCATCACCATCACCATCACCATCATCAGCATCGACATCATCATCATCATCATCATCATCATCATCATCATCATCATCATCAGCATCGACATCATCATCATCATCATCATTATTATCATCATCGTCATCATCATCATGGTCAGCATTGTCATCATCATCATCATCATCATCATCCTCATGGTCAGCATCATCATCATCATCATCATCATCACCACCATCATCATCATCACCACCACCATCATCATCATCATCATCATCATCATCATCACCATCACCACCATCACCATCACCATCGGCATTCCGTTCCTGCCTCGCCATCCCGTGTCCATGTCGGGGCACCACGCGCACGAAGGCCTCATAGGGAGCGCCACAGCATAGCGCCACCGCACCCATCTCGGCACACCCCTCACACGGCTCGTGGCCCCAGAGGGACCTCCACCGAAGGCTCCAGTGGCAGGGTCCGCATGACGCCACCGCGCCCATTTCTGGACACCCCTCACGCGTTTCGTGGCCCGCAGGGTCTGCATGGCGCCACCGCAGTCATGTCGGCACACCCCTCACACGGTTCGTGGCCTTAGAGGGAGCGCCACCGAAGGCCCCAGTGGCAGGGCCCGCATAGCGCAACCGCACCCATTTCGGGACATCCATCACACGTTTCGTGGCCGTCAGGGTCCGGATGGCGCCACCGCGCCCATCTCGGGACACCCATCACACGGTTCGTGGTCCCATAGGGAGCTCTACCGAAGGCCCCAGTGGCAGGGTCCGCATGGCGCAACCGCACCCATTTCGGCACACCCCTCACACGTTGCGTGGCCGCCACCGAAGGCTCCAGTTGCCATGGGGAGCTCCACCGAAGGCTCCAGTTGCAGGGTCCGCATTGCGCCCGCGGACCCATTTCGGCACACCCCTCACACGATGCGTAGCCGCATGCCGCACCCGCACCCATTTCGACACACTCCTCGCACGGTTCTTGGCCCCACAGGGAGCTTCCCCTCTTTCGTCCCACCTGCCTTGCGGTGCTCGCATTCGCAGATGGTTGGGCCCTTCGCCAGGATCATCTATATCCGCGGGCATCTTTGCCACCGAGTCTGGCGCTGCCCGTGCAAGGAGGGTCGTACTGACTGCGGGGGGGCGGTAAGACTGGCCTCTCAGGCTCCAGCCTTTCGCATGACTCCTGGCCTTCCCCTTGGCTCCGAGGGGCCCCTCCTGTGGGGCTCACTCCTCCAGTTTTCGCGACATCCCGTGAGGAGCTCATCGGGAGCACCTCGGGCTTCAGCTCTCTTCGCGGGTGCTGGCTGTGTGCAGGTTCGGAGCCTCCCTTAGCTTCGGAGGCGGTGCTGGAGGCCATTGTTCTTCGGTCCCGCGCCGTCGCATATGCGGGTCAGCGGTTGTTGCCCTCCGGCCATCGGAGCCCGCAGAAGGGCTTTCAGGCCGGTGCTTTCAGGCCTGCGTTTTTGAGATCCTCAGAGGTCCTACCAAATGGCACCTCACTCGGAGCTCCAGGCCTTTGCCTGTTCCTGGAGGCCACTGCGACTTGTGGCTGCGCATCCGTTGCGTTCTGGACGCTCGTGGCATTCGCAGGTCACGGTTGAGTGGGCTCCGTCGCACGTCGCAGTCGACGCTCCAGGTCCTCTGAGCATGAACGGCTTTCTGCTATCGGAAATCAATTTGCCGATGAGGCAACGGGCAAGCCCGCCGCAAGATCCTGGCGTTTGTCGGTCACCTCCGAACCCCAGACTGACGCTTGGGACTTCACAGCAGCTCTAGTTCGACGAAGAGTTCGAAAGGCGCTTCCCGACGCCGCGGTCGGTGACCCCAAGAGGGAGCGAACCGCCGCGGGGTTGACCTCCCCAGGAAAGGTTCTAAGTTAGCCGCGAGTTCTAGCGCGCAGAAGTTCTCACCTGTAGGCGAAGCCTCCTGTTGCCAGAAGTGCGGTTCAGCGTTCCAGGGAAAGCCTGCCTGGAGGCCCTCGGATCCGCGTGCGGACCTCCGTCTGCTGTGCTTCGGGGCTGTTCCAGGGGTGTGGCTGTGGCGGCCCAGGGACCGATGAAAGTCGGCGGTGCGGCTCTCGACCCTTCCCATTCCCTGGCCATCTGGGGCGCCCGCAATCTTGATGTCTGCTCGGATGCAACTCCTGGGAGGTCAAATTATGTTTTCGCCCTGGTCCGAAATCCGGCTCAATCTAGCTTGATCCCGCTTAATCCGGCTTGATCCCGCCTACTCCCGCTTATTCCGGCTTGATCCTGCTTAGTCCGAGGCCCACTCTGGCGTAACAGCTCCCAAATGGGGCTCAATTCTCCTCAATCTTTCCGATGAAAACCTCCCAGTAGTTGCCTCCTAATGTTTGTTTTCGGTGCGGTCGCACCGCGGTCGTTGATGGTCGCCAGTTTGCCAGTGTGTGCTCACCTTCCTCACGCACAGGAGCGCAGAATCTCGGCTTCATTCGGAAGCTGTTGTATTCCAGTTATTCTCGGCTGGCTGGAGCGGCACGTGAGTTCTTGCATGCTCGGGTCGTGGGTGCGTGCGCCACTCGAGCCACTTTGCTGCCCAGCGCTGACAGCCGGGCCGCGCCTGTTCGTCTCCGTCGGAGGCGGCGGCGCCCGCGCCCACCCTGGAAGCGTCTCAGCTCAGGAGCATCACCTTGCCGCTTCGCAGGGAGGCGTCTGGCCCCAGCTTGTCAGTTCCAGATGGCAGCTGCTCCAGGTCAGGCTGAGAAGGGCCCCATTGGCGGCCTGGCGGCGATCGAAGACCGTCACTCGCACGCTCTTGGGCGCACCTCCCGCGCCGTCCGTTCTGAGGGGCCGAGAGAGCTGGGCGTACGTGCCTGCGGTCAGCAGGTACGGGTGTGACGGGCGGTTCGGTCCCCCGCCTTCTTCCTCTCTTTTCCCTGCCCTGCACCTCGTGCGTTGCAGAACGTTCCAAAAACGTTCCTTCTCCTCCTCCTCCTCCTCCTCCTCCTCCTCCTCGTCCTCCTCCTCCTTCTCCTTTTCCTCCTCCTCCTCCTCCTCCTCCTCCTCCTCCTCCTCCTCGTTGCGGCTGGTGGCCGCCGCCCCCGACCGAGGCACGGCCACAAGCAGCTGGCCCAGCAGCCGAAGGACCCGCCTCCCGGCCCCTGGCCGGCGCAGGCCCTTTCACGCTCTGCTATTCCTCCCTCCTGCGCTGCCGACCAGGCTGTCTGGTATGAATCAGCCACGCGTGGAGGGTGGTGGGGGGAGGGGGGAGGGCTTCTTGGAAACTCTCCTGCTTCTTAGAAGGCGCAGGCCTTAGCTGTAGATGTAAGGCTGGCGCCTTCTACGAAGCAGCCTCCTTCCAAGAAGCCGTCACCCTCCCCCTACACGCCTGTGTGCGCCGCCAAGAGGTGATGTGTACTGTCAGACTTAGTTAGCGTGGCGCTCCGCCGGTTCTGGCCCACCACGCTTCAATGCGACACGAAATCCACTCGTTGGCCCGTGGGCTTTAACGTCCCGAGCTTTTCCGAACCTCCCGCCCCGCGGAGCGCAGCGACACGCTATCCACTCACAAGCGAGATCGTTTCGCCGGGGCCGCCATGGTGACACGCTAAGCTAAACTTCCCGACTGGAGGAGATTCGGTACGATCGACATGGGTAAAGACAGAATGGGTACGAAGGCCGACGACAGATTTTGTCCATTTCGAACAGCATTCAGTGTCGGTATCGCCGCGGACGTTGTCCATACCCAAAGTCGCCTGCACAACAGCGGCCGCTGTCGATTCTGGACAGATGTTGTTTTTGGATATCGTACCCATTTGTTCCAGACCAATGTTGGGCGTGCCACGAGATGATCCAGTGGAGGTTGGAGTTGATCTCCTCAGAGCTTCGTGTCGACGCGTCCCGTCCGCTCCGTCTCGGGGACCCCTCTGCACTGCTCTTGGAGCTTCTAGGCGCAAATGCTAATGTTCTCACCAGCGTCGTGTTCCATATTCAATGTTTACTCTGTACTATTTAAAGCCCAGCTCTGGTTTTCATTCGGCTAGTTGAGTTCTGCTTTCCTGACAGGTCCCTGTGCCTAATGTCGGAGGCGAGCGAGGGGGGGAAATGAGAAGGAGAAAGCCTTCTCAGAAGACGGCGGGGCTTCTGAGAAGCCCCCGCGCCTTCAGAGAATTTTCTGTGTCCTCGATGAAGGCTTAGGAAACTTCTCAGAAGGCCAGGAGACTTTCGAGCCCTCTGAGAAGGCCCGCCCCTTCTCATTCCCCCCTTCCGGCTCGCCACCGACAGTGAGCCGCGCAATCCCAACCCCCCCTCTTCTCGCTGCAGTGGCCAGGCAACACGATGCCAGATTGTCGGCCCAGGTCCCTGCAAGAGCGCCCCACTCCCTGCCTCAGTCGCCCCTCGGTGTAGCTTGCCGCGCGCCTGCGCCTCCATCCTCCTCCTGCTCCTCCACTTCCTCCTCCTCCCCCTCCTCCCCGTCGTCCTCCTCCTCCTCTTGCCTCCTCCTCCTCCTCCTCCTCCTCCTCCGCTTCCTCCTCCTCCTCCTCCTCCTCCTCCTCCTCCTCCTCCTCTCGGATCAGGTGGGCACGTAGTCGCGGAGGCCTCGCACTGACAGCTACACCGCCCGCCGTCCCTGCCCCCTTCCCCTTTCCATTCCCTTCCCTCCTGGGAGGAGGAGGAGGAGGAGGAGGAGGAGTGGAGTGGAGTGGAGTGGACTCCGCTGCGCAGCAGGTTCGGGTCTTAGGAAGGCCTGGACAAACGAGCGTTCGAACGCCGAGCTTGCTCAGCTCGGCTCAGAACTTTGGGATGTAACCCCCGAGCAATTCTGTCAAGGTACTCTTGCCCCGTGGCGGACTTCCTCTTACTACATGGGCCTTTAAGAGATCGCAGAGCCTTATCCGCGATGCCCCCACACTCAGTGCAAAACCAAACCTGAAGGGTCGGGTGAACATTCAGGGTATGCGTAGTGTGGGCCCAACCCCCCGCGATATGGACTCGCGGCCCCTTTAGCGGCGAAAACAGGACCCCATCGACATTGTACAGCCTAGGACATTCAGATTCGACGAATTCCTGGGTGGTGGCGAGGGTCGCAGAACCAAAACAAGAGAGGCAACGTCGGCCGCAGTCGGCCAGACGGTGCCTGGACATGAGGGCAGCAACAGTGGCAGCAGCGGGAGGCGGATGAGGAGGAGGGGCGGGAGGAGGCGGGACCTCAGAGGGGCTCCCAGGGCCTCGGGCGGCGTCCCTTTCCATTCTCTCGGTCTCCTGGCTGGCCGCAATGCTGTCCAGCGTGGCTCGGAGGAGCCTCATGCGGACGAGGTACGCCCTCCGCTCGGCCAGCAGGATGGGTTGGCGGACCTCGGCGGGCAGCCTGGCCCTGGCCGCCGCACAGCCCGCGAACTCGTCGGCGAGCAGGTTGCCTATGACGAGGTACCTGTTCACCTTCTGGGCGGCAACGTCCTGGGCCGTGCTGTGGGACGGCGTCCAGAGCACCGTCACCTCAGCGTGGCGGCGTGAGCTCATCAGGTCCCCGATGAGCTTCCATAGGTCGGCGTCCTCACCTGCTGGGTTCGTGTAGGCTTGGGAGTACCAGCCCGCCGCCACATATTCACAGTCCGTCACGTAGGTGAGGAACCTGGTGGTGCACCAGAGGGCGAGGTACAGGGAGTAGAGCTCTCCCCTCGCCACCACTTGGCGTGGGCCACCCAGCTGGCCGAAGACTGCACCGTGTAAGTTGATCTCGGGCAGTAGGCTGGCAACGCATACTATGGCGACTCCAATCCTCATGAAATCGCTGATGCTCGCATCTGGTCCTCCGCTGGCGTCCCCGAAGATCTCGACTGGTGACTCAGCACTCCCCGCCCCGAAGATCCCTTCGGACAGCTCATTGATGCCCGTGAACTCAAGGACCGTGTCCTTCGGTGGGGGCGGGGTCTGGGTCCACTGGGTCGGTAGCAACCCACGTAGCCAGAAACACTCGGTGGCGTCCGTCTGGGCCATCGCGGCTGAAACCAAAGACTCTGAGCGATCGTATGGCGCGGCCTGCACGTTCTTGCTGCACTGCCAGAATCTGTGCTTGGCCGTCTCTGGTGCCTCTCGGCAGCGGTCACACATGTTGCTGCCCTTATAGCCCTTCAATTCATCATATCGCCTCTGTCGCGTCCAGTATCCACCTGTGGCAATATTGATCAGCAACTCAGTGAGACGCACACCGTGTGGGAGTTGCCCAACTTGTTTGATCAGCAGCCGAAATGACCGATTGTCAACTCCCTGCTCGACTCCACCTCCGCAGTAGTGCTTGGCAGCCGCGGTCCATACCACCTGGGCCGCCGACTGACGTACATCCTTCAACAGCTCACGGTGTGTGTCGAGAAACTTATTGCCCGTGTATATGGCATCTGGAAATTGCCATTCCTCCGACCCCGTGGGCGTAGTGTACGACCACGTGTCCACATCCTCAGGGTTCCACTTGATGCGGAGGGGGGTGAGGATTACTGCAGACACTGGGCCACGAACTGCACGCACCTGATGTTGAGGATCCAGCTGGGATAGGTGGTCTCGGACCTGATGCCATACTTGTCGTACTCGCTGGCGCAGACCTGGTTGCTGCTGCCAGACGCTGAGCCACATGTCCACGGTCTTGGCTGGCATCGCCACGGCAGGGTCCCCTCCTGGCGCTCTCAGGTCCAGGAGGGTAGTGAGGCATCGGCCTCTCGTGGCAGCAGCACAGATCTGACCGAGTCGGCGGCGGTGGGTTGTCAGCTGGTGGCCGAACATCCCGTGCACCTCGAAGCCGTAGGAGCCCGCAGGTTGGCAGCCATTGCGTTCCAGCCGCGTCGTAATCCCATACCGTCGAGTAGCTCGGCTGAATCTCCTCACCTTCTCGTTCATCGCTCCGTGCTTGATCTGTCTCTGCATCCTGGTGGCACGTCCCTGCTTGCCGCAACTGAAGTCCACCCCCAGGTACGGCGCCTGCGCCATGGCCCTGACTGGAAACCCTTGAGCCTGGCGGCCCTGGCTACAGCACGGGCGTCGTCGGGATTCGTGCACATGATCACTGACTTCTTGGCCAACTTGAGTCCTGCCTTGGCAAGCTCTTGGCCCGCCTTCACAACTCCGCGTATAAGGTTAGCCCTAACTGCCTGGCGTGAGCCCGTGATCTTCTGGCATATATCGTCTATCCAAACTCGATGGTTCATCCTGGGTGTCGCCGTAACCACCACCTGCATCACGAAATGGGTGAGTATCTTGGCGAATCTGGTTCCCCCTCGCAGCCCCTGGATGACTGACTGGCAGGGCTCGAAGGGGGTGCACACAGCTCCTTCCTGTGACAACGTCCGCATCGTGATGCACTGGAGGAGCTCCAAATATAAGATGACTGGTGGAAAGTGAAGCCTCAAGGCCGCCATCACCAGGGGCAGCCAAGGTATTGAGTCGTAAAATTCTTGAATGTCAAGCAATCCTTGTCCAAACTCCATTCGCATCCAGTGCGCAACTTCCTCGTCAATGGCATGAAGATATGCTTCGCGTAAACAACTATTCCCAGCAACTGCGGCATCCCATGCCTGTTCTTGATCTTTGCTCCATTGCTTAACTATAGGTTCTCTGACGTGGGACCAAAGGCGGCCTATCATTGATATCATACCTTTGCCTCTGTCTCCCTGGGATTTCTTGGGAGTCAAGAAGGTCACAATGAGCTGAGTCTGGGCTGGCCAGGCGAGCAGGGCTTCTGCGTTCTTCAGAATATCAGTGAATTCCTCGATGGCCTCGCGAGGGAGGCGTTGGAAGTCGACTGGGCTCAGGACGTCCACCCCCAGCCCTGCCTTAGCCTTCATGGCCTTGGCGCTGGCGTAGACCAGGTCTGGGGTAAGCTCAGGAAGATCCTCACCCTGGGCCGCCTCTCGAATGAGACGAAACACTTCCGTAATCTCGCTGGCGTCGGGGGGCCGTGGGGCCCACATCCGCTTGAAGGTCACCGCCTTGTGCTCCATGATGTCAGCTGGATGAACGAGGGTGCGATCCCCCACCTCCAGCTCGCTCGGCGGTAGTGGGTTCGCCTTCAGTGACTTGTGGAGGATGCCCACGGCCTCTGGTCGCATCACAAAGGTCTTAAAGTTGGAGATCGACTCGTGGACTGCCGCGCGCTGAGCCCTGCTGGCCACCCGCTTCGCTGCCAAGACATAGTTCTCCAGCACTGGGGTCGACAGCCGACTCGGGTCGCCGAGGACTGCCAACCACTGGTCCCACGGGGCCTCACGGCCCGCGTTCAGAAGGCTATGTACCCCTTCAGGCCTGGACTGCCGTAGGAGGGTACTGGCCTTGCCGTACTCCTGCTGCTGGCGCTGGCCGTTGTCCCTGCTCTGGTGCCTGAGGACTCCAGCGAGCACCGTGTGGACGCGAGTCCACCACTGGCTACGTTGATCATGAAGGGCGAGCTCCCGCACGTGAGCCGTGACCCTCATGGGCTTCTCGTGGATCCTGGGCCCCACGGCGCGCGTGGGCCCAGCAGGGGGCCTGACATGATGGTGAGTATGGAAAGCCTGCTCGACCGCCGTAACCCAAGTCGCGCACTGCCCCGTGAGGAGCTTTCCGCGAGCAGGTTCGAGCGAAAAGGCTACGGAGGAGGAAAGGAAAGGGGAAAGACTCGCCACGGCATCCGCTCCCGACCGAAAGCCCACCTGCAGTCGAGCCTCGGCCCACGTGGACGCGGGAATTTCAAACGGAGGGTCGGGCACATCTTCGACCACGGGGCACGAGGGAGCAACCTGCTGGGGGGGGTCGGGGCGATGCAACTGAGCACTACTATTACCAACGTTGCTGCTAACTGCGGGGTTACTTGAAACCGCCGAGGGGGGAAGGGGTTGGGCCTCGCATACCGACGAATTGACACTGACACTCACATTGACTGCATCGGGCTTTTTGTCCCCGACGGCCGATGCGCCGACCGCACCCGATCCATCAGACGACAGCTCGCCACCTAGGTGTGAGTCAGAACAAAAATTAAACTCGTGGGCCCAGGGGTCCTCCTCATCCTCAGGGAAGGCAAAAAAATCGTGGTCCAGATCAGGGTCCTGATCGGCCTCCTCGATTACCTGGGGACGCGCAGTCCCTATTTGCGCGGGTGGCTCCAAAACATCCCCGAAGGCCTCCTGGAACCCCTCGACCCTCTTGGCGTGAGCTTCCTGGCGCCTAACAGCCGCAGCGGACCTGGCCTGGCTGGACTTAGATCCAGGAGTGGGCTCACACCGAGGCCTCGGGAGTTGGGGCAACTTCGGGGGCAGTGAAATCTCACGCGTCCTAAGGGTCTGGCCTGAAGCTCGTAGGCTCAAGGCTAGCCCGAGATGAGGCTTCCACGGGACACTTCTGACTACTTCCAGACTCTGGATGAATGAGGACGCGGCAGCGCTCATATAAACAAAGTCGATGATTGTGTCAGGTCCTTTTTTCTGGGCACAAGTGCCCTCAACTCCAGCTGGTACTCGCACATGGCCTCCCGTCGCTCTGTGGAAGGCCGTGCGCATGAGCTCGTCTGGCGTCATGTTGAAGTCGCCGATGATCAGCCACGGGACTCGGAGTGAGCGGAGTAGCCCTCCGAGTCGGTTGAATCTCTCGATGTTCCTGCCCGTCATCTTGATGGACGGCAGCGCGTACAGGGCGACCACCACGATCGCGTAGCTGTGCTGCTGCAGTATCACTGGGCAGAATCCGTCGTACGCCGACTGCTTCGGCGCCTTGAGGTACTTGGCAGCCGCCCTCGCCTCGGGCAGCTGCTGGATCTGTAATGTCTAAAAACGGTTAAAAAAAATAATCTGGGGGGGACAGTTTAAAAAATAATTATTCGCGGCGCTGCAGTGCGCATATAGAAAACAAAAGGAAGGCCGGGCAAACCGGACCGCCGGGGACGTCCCCGCGACCGCCCTGGCACTCCGCGTCCAGGGGCAGATTCCTGCGTTGGGTTTGCGCGGGGGGGCATGTCTTTGGAGACCCCCCACGTCAACGACAATCGGCACCGACACCCGGCGCGTCAACGACGATCGACGCCGACACTTGGCACCGACGCTCGGCACCGACACTCGGCGCCGACACTCGGCAGTCACACTCGGCGCCGACATTCGGCACCGATACTCGGCGCGCGCACTCACCATGCGTGCACTCTCAACCCCATCGCCTCACCAGAGTGCACTCTGGGCATCCAAAGGGGGATGCCCAGAGCGCACTGACCCACGCATGGCGACTTTCCCATCGCAAACAATACACAAACCGCCACACGCCCGCGTCGGCACATTGTAGGCTGCACCGATAAACGAATACGTGAAGACCGCATTCCAACTTGGAAACCCAATCGGCAACCGCTGGAAAAGGTTCGCTTCAGTTCGCAGGCCAGCACGGCGACATTCGTATTGCGGGCAAAACAGGAACCGCCACGCGAACACGCGCGTCGGCGCATTGTAGGTTGCACCAATGGATGAAAACAAAACGGAAAATCCCATCGGCGACCGCTAAGGGTTCATTTCTAGTTCCCAGACCAGCATGGCGACGTTCCTATTGCGGGCTCCCAAGCCAGCATGGCGACTTGTCCAATTTCTGCCAATACAGAAACCGCCACGCGCGCGTGTCGGCGCATTGTAGGCTGCACCAATAGACGAAAGCGTAAAAACAGCATGTGAAGTTGGAAATCAAATCGGCAAGCGCTAAGGGTTCAAGCTAGTTCCAAGGCCAGCAAGGCGACTATCCTATTGCGGGCAAAACAGGAACCGCCACGCGAACGCGCGCGTCGGCGCATTGCAGGCTGCACCAAAGGACGAAAACAAAACGGAAAGACCGCATGTCAAGTGGGAAATTCAATCGGCAACGACAGCAAGTTCACGCCGCACGCGCGCGTGGGCGCGTCGGCGCATTGTAGGCTGCACCGATAGACGAAGACGTAAAGACCGCATGGTAAGTCGGAACACAAATCGGCAAACGCTGCAGGTTCACTTGAGCTCGCAGGCAGGCATGGCGACTTTCCGATTGAGGGCCGCCGCGCGCGCGCGCGCGGCGGGCCACGCGCATCTTGTATGGAGAAAAACACCATGCGCGAGACGCCAGAGACGCAGCGCGCGCCGCGGCCAACGCGCATCTTGTATGGGAAAACACAATGCGCGAGGAGCCATGGGCCGCCGCGCGCGCCGCGGACCACGCGCATCTTGTGTGGGTACACACAATGCGCGAGGGGCAATGGGCCGCCGCGCGCGCGGCGGCCCACGCGCATCTTGTGTGGAAAACACACCGCGCGAGGGGCCAGGGCCGCCGCGTGCGCGGCGGCCCACGCGCACCTTGTATGGAAAAACACCGTGCGCGAGGGGCCATGGGCCGCCGCGCGCGCGGCGCCTACGCCAATCTTTGTAGCAACAACAAAACACAATTCGCGATGGGCCCAGGCCGCCGCGCGTCGCGGGCTGCGCCCAGGCGCATCGTGAACGGAAGAACGCAATGCGCGGCCAGGGCCGCCCGCGCGCGGCGGCCCAGGCGCATCGTGTATGGAAATACACAATGCACGAGGGGCCATGAGCCGCCGCGGGAGCGATGGCCCACATGCACCTTGCATGGAAAAACTCAATGCGCGAGGGGCACAGGGCCGCCGCGCGCGCGGCGGCCCTGGCCCACGCGCACCTTGTATCCAAACACACCATGCGCGAGGGGCCATGGGCCACCGCGCGCGCGGCGGCCCAGGCGCATCTTGTATGGAACAACACAATGCGCGAAGGGCCGGGGCCGCCGCGCGCGCGGCGGCCCAGGCGCATCTTGGATGGAAAATACACAATGCGCGAGCGGGCAGGGCCGCGGCGCGCGCGGCGCCCCAGGCGCATCATGTATGGAAGAACACAATGCGCCAGGGCGGCCCAGGCACATCTTGTATGGAAAAACACAATGCGCGAGGGGCAAGGGCCGCCGCGCGCGCGGCGGCCCAAATGCATCTTGTATTGAAAAACACTGTGCGCGAGGGGCCAGGGCCGCCACGCGCGCGGCGGCACAGGCGAATCTTGCAAGGAAAAACACAATGCGCGAGGGGCAAGGGCCACGGCGCGCGCAGCGGCCCAGGCGCATCTTGTATGGAAATACATAATGCGCGAGGGGCCAGGGCCGCCGCGCGCGAGGCGGCCCAGGCGCATCTTGCATGGAGAAGCACAATGCGCGAGGGCAAGGGCCGCCGCGACATCGCGGGCCCCATGCGCATCTGCAAGGAAAATCGACAATGCGCGAGGCAAGGGCCGCGCGCGCGCGGCGGCCCAGGCGCATCGTTTATGGAAATACACAATCGCAGGGCCAGGCCGCCGCGCGCGCGGACGGACCCAAGCGCATCTTGTATGGAAAATCACAATTGCGCGAGGGGCCAGGGCCGCCGCGCGCGGCGGCCCAGGCGCATCTTGTATTGAAAAACACAATGCGCGAGGTGCCCATCTTGTATGAAGAAAACATAATGCGCGAGGGCGGCCCAGGCGCATCTTTTATGGAAAACACAACGCGCGAGGGGGGCAGGGCCGCCGCGCGCGCGGCGATGCCCAGTCCGCATCTTGTTATGGAAAAGCACAATGCGCGAGGCCAAGGCCGCCGCGCGCGCGGCGCCCAGGCGCATCTTTATGGAAAAAAAAACACCATGCGCGAGTGGCAGGGCCGCCGCGCCGCGCGCGCGGCCCAGCGCATCGTGAAATGGAAAAACAGTAATGCCGAGGCCAGGGCCGCCGCGCGCCGTCCGGGCCCAGCGCATCCTTGCATGGACAAAACACAATGCGCGAAGGGCCAGGGGCCGCCGCTGCGCGCGGCGGCCAGGCGCCAATCATGCATTGAAAAACACTATGCGAAGAGGGTTCCAGGGCCGCCGCGAACGCGCGCCGGCGGCCCCAGTCGCATCTTGTATGGAACAATAAAGCTCGAGGCCAGGGCCGCGCGCGCGCGGCGGCCCTGGCGCATTCTTGTGTGGAAAAACACCATGCGCGAGGGGGCAGGGCCGCCGCGCGCGCGGCGGCCCAGGCTGGATGGAAAAACACATGGGCGAGGGGCCAGGGGCGCCGCGCACGCGGCGGCCCTGTCACATCTTGTATGGGAAAACTAAACAAATGGGAAAAACACTATGCGCGAGGTGCACAATGCGCATCTTTTAAGGAAAATACACATGCTCGAGGGCCAGGGCCGCCGCGCGCGCGGCGGCCCCAGGCGCATCTTGTATGGAACAGTACAATGCGCGCGAGGGCCAGGGCCCGCCGCGTCGCAGCGCGGCCCTGGCGCATCTTGTGTGAAAAAAAAAAAAAAAAAAAAAAAAAAACAATGCGCGAGGGGACCGGGCCGCCGCCGCGCGGCGGCGGCCCAGGCATATCTTGTATGGAAAAAGCACAATGCGCGAGGGGCCAGGAATGCTGCGCGCGCGGCGCGCCCAGGCACATCTTGTATGGAAAAAACACAATGCGCGAGAGGCCAGGGCCGCCGCGCGCGCGGCGGGTCAGGCCCAACATGTATGTAAAAAACCAAGCGCCGAGGGGACACGCCGCGCGCGCCGCGCGGCGGCCCAGGCGCATCTTGTATGGAAAAACACAATGCACGAGGGGCAGCGCCGCCGCGCGCGCGGCGGCTCAAGCGCACCTTGTATGGAAAAGCATTATGCGCGAGGGGTCAGGGCCGCCGCGCGCGCGGCGGCTCAAGCGCACCTTGTATGGAAAAGCATTATGCGCGAGGGGTCAGGGCCGCCGCGCGCGCGGCGGCTCAGGCGCATCCTGTATGGAAAAACACAATGCGCGAGGGGCAGCACCGCCGCCCGCGAGGCGGCTCAGGCGCATGTTGTATGGAAAAACACAATGCGCGAGGGGCCAGGGCCGCCGCGCGCGAGGCGGCCCAGGCGCATTCTGGGAGGAAAGACAAACGCTGGAGGGGCCAGGGCCGCCCGCGCGCGCGGACGCCCCAGGCGCATTCTTGTCAAATATAAAATATGGAAAAACACAATGCGCGAGGGGGCAGGGCCGCCGCGCGCGCGGCAGGCCCAAGCGCATTATTGCACGGACAAGCACAGCGCGAGGGGGCCAGGGCCGCCGCCGCGCGAGGCGGCCCAGGCGATATGTATGGGAAAAACACCATAGCGCGAGGGGGGGCAGGGCCGCCGCGCGCGCGGCGGCCCAGGCGCATCTTGTGGGAAAAACACAATGCGCGAGGGGCAGGACCGCCGCGCGCGCGGCGGCCCAGGCGCATCTTGCATGGAACAACACAATGCGCGAGGGCGGCCCAATCGCATCTTGTATGCAAAAAAACACCATGCGCGAGGGGGCAGGGCCGCCGCGCGCGCGCGGCGGTCCAGGCACATCTTGTATTGAAAAACACTATGCGCGAGGGGGCCGGGGCCGCCGCGCGCGCGGCGGCCCAGCCGCATCTTGTGTGGAAAGAAAAAACTCAATGCGCGAGGGGCCAGGACCGCCGCGCGCGCGGCGGCCCAGGCGCACCTTGTATGGCAACGAACCCAATGCGCGAGGGGCCAGGGCCGCCGCGTGCATGGAGCATGGGGACTGAATGACTCAACAAGTGCGCGGGTGACACGTGTCACCCGCGCGCGCGCGCGATGGGTCCTCTATTGGTTTAATACAATCGCCACCCGTGTTAAGTTGAAAACCCAATGTTCAAAACCCAATGTAAAATTTCATTCTCTGGGTACAAGAAGCGGCCATACAACAGTGGGTCATAATAAACTATACAATATGACAAGAGAGCGCGCGCGATGCACCCTGTATTGGTTTTATACAAGCGGCCCCCATGCTAAGTTGAAAACTCATGGTTCAAAACCCACTGTAAAACTTCATTAGAAGCGGCCGTACAAACGTGGAATATGATAAAATATACAAACTGGCAGGAGAGCGCGCGCGATACATCCTGTATTGGTTTTATCCAACCGGCCCCCATGTTAAGTTGAAAACCAAATGTGCCGAACCCAATGTAAAATCATTCTCTGGGAACAAGAAGCTGCCATACAAACGTTGAATATAATAAATTATACGATATGACAGGAGAGCGCGCGCGCGGGTGACACGTGCCACGCGCTCGCGCGCGTGCGCGCGGGCCATACATCCTGTATTGATATTACACAGTCGACCCCCATGTCAAGTTGAAAATTCAATGTTCTCTGGGTACAAGAAGCGGCCATACAAACAGGGAATATAAGATTATACAACATGGCAGTAGAGCGCGCTCGCGCGTACGCGCGAATCTTTAAAACCAATACAGGATGCATCGCGCGCGCGTATGCGCGCGCGCTCTCCTGCCACATTGTATATTTTCTTATACTCCACGTTTGTATGGCCGCTTCTTGTACCCAGGGAATGATTTTTTACATTGTGTCTTGAACATTGAGTTTTCAATTTAACATGGGGGCCGATCGTATAAAACCAATAGATGATGCATCGCGCGCGCGTGCGCGCGCGGGTGGCACGTGCACCCGCGCGCGGGTGCATATTTTATTATATTCCACGTTTGTATGGCCGCTTATTGCACCCAGAGAACTGTTTTTACATTGGGTTTCGAACATTAGGTTTTCAACTCAACATGGGGGCGACTGTATAAAACCAATACAGGATGCATCGCGCGCGCGTACGCGCGCGCTCCCCTGCCATATGGTATTGATCATTATACTCCACGTTTGTATGTCCGCTTCTTGTACCCAGAGAATTGATTTTTTACATTGAATTTTGAACGCTTGGTTTTCAACTTAACATAGGGGCGATGATATAAAACCAATACAGTATGCATCGCGCGCGCGCGCGGCGGCCCACGCGCATCTTGTGTGGGAAAAACCAAGCGCGAGGGAGCGAGGACCGCCGCTCGCGCATCTTGTAAGGGAAAATACAAAGCGCAAGGGGCCATGGGCCGCCGCGCGCGGCCCACGCGCATCTTGTGTGGAAAACGCCAAGCGCGAGGCGCCGCGCGCGCGGCGGCCCACGCGCATCTTGTATGGGAAAATACAAAGCGCACAGGGGCCATGGGCCGCTGCGCGCGCGGTGGCCCACGCACAACTTGTGTGGAAAAGGCCAAGCGCGAGAAGGCGAGGGCCGCCGCCGCGCGCGGCGGCCCACGCGCATCTTGCATGGAAAAATACAAGGCGCAAGGGTCCTGCTGGGGACCTGCTAAGGCCCTGCGAGGGTCCTGCTTGGGTTCTGCAGGGGTCCTTCTGGAGCCTTCTAGGGTCCTGCTAGGGTCCTGCGAGGATCCTGCCAACGTCCTGCCAAGCTCCTGCTAGGGTACTGGGGGGGGGCTCGGGTCCTGCTAACTAGGGTCTTGCTAGGGTCCTGCTGGGGCCCTGTTAGGGCCCTGCTCGGGCCCTGCTAGGATCCTGCTAGGGCCCTGCCAAGGTCCTGCTAGGGTCCTGCCAGGGTCCTGTTTCGCGTTCGCGCCTTTTCTGCGTCACGACGTTCCAGGACGGCCCAAGAAGCCCCCAAGACCACCCCAAGACGACCGAAGAGGCCCCCAAGAGCGCCCCAATACCGCCCAAGAGAGCCCGAAGACGGCCCAAGAAAAGGAACACGAACCGAAAATCCTCCTCCTCCGGTATAGAACCCGGGGAAGGGGGGGCTACCCTAGGCCCTACCTAAGGCCCTAGGGTAGCCAGGGTGGGGCCTACCCAAGGGCCTAGGGTAGCCTTACGTAGGGTCTACCCAAGGCCCTAGGGTAGCCTAGGGTAAACCTACCCAAGGCCCTAGGGTAGCCTTGGGTAAGGCTTACCCAAGACCTACACGGTTACAATAGCACTCGTGCTGTACAAGTTAAACTTGGAAACGCATGGAACAGAAGGCCTACGGTAGGCCTAGGGGAAGGGCCTAGGGTAAGCCTAGGGTAGGCCAGGGGAAGGGCCTAGGGTAAGCCTAGGGTAGGCCTAGAATAAATCTAGGGTAAGCCTAGGGTAAGCCTAGGGAGGCCTAGGGAAGGCCTAGGGAAGGGCCTAGGGTAAGCCTAGGGTAGGCCTAGGGGCAGGGCCTAGGGTCCTAGGGTAGGCCTAGGGAAGGCTTAGGGGAAGCCTAGGGAAGGCCTAGGGGAAGGGCCTAGGGTAGGCCTAGGGAAGGCCTAGAGGAAGGGCCAATGGTAGGCTTAGTGAAGGCGTAAGGGAAGGGCCTAGGGTAGGCCTAGGGGAAGGGCTTGGGAATGCGCCCTGCGATTTGCGAAAGCTCTCAGAACACGATTCCTGGCACTTCTAGGCCACGACACTGTGTGAGGGGTGCGGCCTGCGATTCGCAAAAGCTCTCAGGACACCATTCCTGGCACTTCGAGGCCACGAATCCGTGGGAGGGGTGCGCCCTGCGATTTGACACGAATAGTGATGCTGATACTACTAGTAATACTAATACTGGTACTAATACTAATAATATTACTAATAATAATACTAATACTAATACTAATACTAATACGAATACTAACGCTAATACTAATAGCAATACTAATGTTAATACCACTACTAATAATAATACTAATACTGATATCAATACTACTACTCATACTAATGCTAATACGAAAATACAGCTAGTACTAATACTACTACTAATACCAATACTAATACTAATAATACTAATACTAGTACTAACACTAATAAAAATCCACATACTAGTACTAATACTAATACTACTACTAATAACAAATACTAACACTAATACTAATACTAATACTAATACGCATACGAATACAAATACTACTACTACGCAAACTAACACTAACACTAATACTAATACTAACACTAATGTTACTACCAATACTGACACTCATACTACGACGAATACTAATACTAATACGAATACTAATAGTAACAGAAATCGTGTAGTAATACTAATAGTAATACGCATACGAATACGAATACTGATACTAATACAACTACAAATACTGATACGAAAACTAAAACTACTACTAATAATACTAAGACTAATACTAACACGAATACTAATGCGAATACTAGTACTAATACGAATACGAATACGAATACTAATACTATTACTAATACCAATACTAATAAGCATGATAATATTTTTTCTACTACTACGACTTAAGACTAAGACTAACACTACTACTAATACGAATATGAATCCAAATACGAATACTAGTGTTAATACCAATACTAATACTACTACTAATACTAATACGAATGCTAATAATAATCCGAATACTAATACTAATACGAACACTAATACGAATAAAAAGACTAATGATAATCCGAATACTAATACGAATAATGAAAATAAAAATAATACGAATAAAATACTGATACCTAATACTAATACTAATACTGATACTAAGACTAATACTAAGACTCATACAAACACTAATACGAATACGGATATAAATAATAACAATAATACTACTAATACGAAAACTTATACTACTAATAATAATAAAATACTGCTAATACTACTACGACTACTACTAATAATAATAATACTAATACGAATACTAATACTAATACGAATACGAATACGAATACGAATAATAATACGACTACGGGCCTCCAAGAAGCCCGCGAGAAGCCTCCCAAGAGATCCCAGCGAACATCCAATAGGCCTCATTCCCACAACCACGGCACGGTGGCGGGATGGGCCGAAGGCATTAGATCCGCCTCCCCCTGTGGTCTTGCCACAGGGGTGCCTGGCCTGCTGGATCCTCTCGGTTTGGGTTTTGTTTCTTTTCCCAAAAGAACTCCCAAGTGGGCTTCGGCCCGTCCCGCCGGCCACCCGAAAGGCCCGCGATTCCCACAAAAACTCTCGTAACCTAAGGCGGCTCAAGATGGCTTTCAAAACCGCCCTGATGGCCTAACATGGCCTCCAAGATGCCTCCAAGAAGGCCAAGAAGCCCGTCAAGATGGTCAAGATGGCTCCAAGATGCATCCAAGACGGCCCAAGAGTGTCCAAGATACCTCCAAGTTCGCCCAAGAAGCCTCCAAGACGACCCAAGAGGCCTCCAAGAGGTTTTCCAGGAGGGCCCGAAAAGGCCAAAATCATTGTTTTCCAAAAATTATTGAAGGATTTTGGCATTTGCTTCTTTTTTGTTTTCCGACGGCTCCAGACGAACCAAGACGCCCCCAAGATCGCCCCAATATCGCCCACGAGGCCTCCAAGATGGCCCCATGACGGCCCAAGAGGTCCCCAAGACGGCCCCAAGAGGGCTCCAAGAGGCCTCGAAGACGGCCAAGATGGCCTCCAAGACAATTCAGATGGCCCCAAGATGTCTCCAAGACGGCCCAAGATGCACCCAAGACTGCCTAAGATGGCCCCAAGATGGCCGAAGACGGCCGAAGAGGCCTCCAAGAGGCCTCCAGGACGGCCCAAGAAGCCTTCAAGAGGTCCTCCAGGAGGGCCCGAAGAGGCCAAAGTCATTGATTTTCCTTAAATGTTTGAAAGATTTTGGCAGGATGGAGGGATGGAGGGATGGAGGGATGGAGGGATGGATGGAGGGATGGATGGAGGGATGGAGGGAGGAGATGGCGGGATGGATGGAGAGGAGGGATTGAGGGAGGAGGGATGGAGGGGATGGATGGAGGATGAGGGATGGGAGGGATGGATGGATGGAGGATGGAGGGTGGGAGAGATGGAGGGATGGAGGGATGGAAGGGGATGGAGGGATGGAGGGAGGGAGGGGGATGGAAGGAGGGATGGAAGGATGGAGGGAGGGAGGGATGGAGGGATGGAGGGATGGAGGGATGAGGGATGGAGGGATGGAGAGATGGAGGGATGGCGGGATGGAGGGATGGAGGGATGGAGGGATTGGAGGGAGGGGGATGGAGGGATGGGGGATGGAGGGATGGAAGGATGGAGGGATGGGAGGATGGATGGCGGGGATGGAGGGATGGAGGAGGGATAGAGGGATGGAGGGATGGAAGGATGGAGGGATGGAGGGATGGAGGGATGAGAGGGATGGAGGGATGGAGGATGGAGGGATGGAGGGATGGGGGGAATGAGGGATGGAAGGGATGGAGGGATGGAGGGATGGAGCTGGAGGGATGGAGGGATGGACGGATGGAGGGATGGAAGGATGGAGGGATGGAGGGAGGGATGGAGGGATGGAGAGAGGGATGGAGGGATGGAGGAATGGAGGGATGGAGGGATGGAGGGAAGGAGGGATGGAGGGATGGAGGGATGGAGGGATGGAGGGATAGAGGGATGGAGGGATGGAGGGATGGAGGGATGGCGGGATGGAGGGATGGATGGATGGAGGGATGGCGGGATGGAGGGATGGAGGGATGGAGGGATGGAGGAATGGAGAGATGGAGGGGCGGAGGGATGGAGGGATGGAGGGTGTGCCGATGGGTGTGCCGAAAAAGAGCTCCACCGAGGCTGCATTCCGGGACGCCCATCTCGGGGATCGTGGCCCTCGCCCCACAGGGAGCTTCACCGAAGCCTCATTTCGGGACCCCTCTCGAGGATCGTGGCACAGACCCCACAGGGACCTGCACCGAGGCCTCATGTCGGCACACCCTTCTCGAGGATCGTCAGGCGGCCCCGATTCGGCCCCTGCGACGGCGACGGCGGCCTGAGTGGGAGGAAACGGCCTGCTCGGACACGACACGCGCCAGGAAAATTCAAGGGGTCGGCGGATGTGGCGTAAGCCTATAGAATCATTGATTTCCCTTAAATGTTTGAAAGATTTTGGCATGTTCTTCTTTTCGGCATTCCGATCGTTCAAAACGGCCCAAGAGGACCCCAAGATCGCCCCAAGATCGCCCACGAGGCCTCCAAGATGGCCCATGACGGCCTAAGAGGCCCCCAAGACGGCCCCAAGAGGGCTCTAAGAGGCCTCCAAGACGGCCAATATGGCCTCCAAGATGGCTAAGATGGCCCCAAGATGCCGCCAAGACGGCCCAAGATGCACCCAAGACGGCCTAAGATGGCCTCAAGATGGCCCAAGACGGCCCAAGAGGCCCCCCAGAGGCCCCCAAGACGGCCCAAGAGGCCTCTAAGAGCTCCTCCAGGAAGGCCCGAAGAGGCCAAAATCATTGTTTTGTTTCTTGAAGTTTTGGAAAGATTTTGGCATCAGCTCTCCGACGGCCCAAGACGGCCCAAGAGGCCCCCAACATCGCCCCAAGAGCGCCGAAGAGGCCTACAAGATGGCCCCATGACGGCCCAAGGGGCCCCCAAGAAGGCCCCAAAAGGGCCCCAAGACGGCCCAAGAGGCCTCCAAGACGCTCAAGACTGCCTCCAAGACGGCCCTGAGGCGCCCCCTGAGGCCCCCAAGACGGCGTCAGACGGGCCAGGAAAACCCTAAGACGGCCAAAGAGGCCCCCAAGAAGCCCCCGAACGCCCCCAGCAGGCCCAAGGAGGCCCCCAAGAGGCCTCCAAGAGGCCTCCAGGAAGCTCCCAGCAAGCCCCAAGAGTGCCCCAAGAGGCTCCAAAAAACCTCTTTCTCCTCCTCCTCCTCCTCCTCCTCTCAGCGACTCAAGAACGCCTAATCATCCGATGGACAACTGACGCTCTACAACAAGAAGGGTGGACGACTCACAGACCTGGCCCAGTCGGGGGCTGAGGCAGGGGAAGGGGCGGCGGAGGGGGAAGGGGGAAGGAGGGCAAAGAGGAAAGAGGGAAAGACTGGCCAAGCCTGGAGGACGTCCCTGGCACAATGCCTCGCAGGAGCTTCGACCTCTCGGAGCTCTTCTTGGGGCGAGTGCAAGGATTGCGGAGCTTCTCCCCTCCTTTACAAGAGACGAAACCACCGCAAAGCACACAGTAAATCACACGTTGATATGATTCCTCCTCCCGCGCCCAGTGAAGCCAATGCTGAACTCCGGCGCCCCCTTGCAAGAGGGCCGCGAGGGTGGGGTTCAAATCCTCACAGGGGGGTGGAGCCAGGGGAGCCAGGATGCACAACCCTCAAACAACGCATGCACCTAAAGGCACCGCCATGGCGCACTGGGATATGAAGGCTCGCTGGGGTCCTAACCCTCGGGGCTCGAGGGGGCCTCGCGAGCTTGCCGTATTGCGATTCGCTCCTCCTCCTCCTCCTCCTACTCCTACTCTTGCTCTTCATATTCCTTTTCCTCTTCGTGATCATTTTCCCCCACATGTTACCCGAAGGCTTTCCGAACCGATTCGGGGAACACATGGCCGATAGCTTGGCAGACCTCTGGCCACAACGTTCGGCCACATCGGCGTTTCCAAACAGGCAGGGGGCGGCGGTGATTCGCTGTAGGCGTCTTCGATAATAGTGATGGTTTTGTTAGTTTCTCTTGGGCCCGCCCTAAGCAATTTCGAGCGCTTGCATCATGTCGACCGCACGCGGGCCAACCGAGCGCCGCCGGCCATTTGCACCCATTGCAACTCTGCGTCTCGCACAGCCCGCACGATGCGCTTACACCCTGCCAGATCGTGTCCGTGACTGATGTCCATGCCCCGGGCCATCCATACCCTCTGCGACATTGTTAACTTGCGCCATTGCGTGGAAAAATGCTGCATACCTCCGTCCAGCGGAGCTAAAATGGACAAGTTCGCCCTAACGACGTAATCTTCCAACGAAAGTGTTGTGGCCCCGGCCTGATTCGCCACGCTGAAGCCCCGAGCTCTGGCATGGTTACTGAAATCGTAATCGTCTGGTTTCCAAACGCCATTCCGACTCGGCCGCACTCCTTCTGCGAAATGGCACAGGTCGCACGGGTTGACCTGTAGATTATACAGCGCGTGGTTCACTCCGAAGCGGAGTTCGATGGCTGATCGCATTTCTCGCAATACCTCCAACACGCGGTCGTGAAGAATCTTCGACCGTACATTGCCGAGGAGCTCTGCGTACAGGTATCGGGGCGCTGGTCCGATGAACGTATGCGTCCGCATGATTAACTCCACTTTGGAGGAGTGCTCCCCGCTGTGCGACGATAACCACGACATGCTGGCGCTGAACTCGCCGGACCCAACGGGCCAGAAGCATGCTCGAATCTCGAATACTTGAACATTCAGGATGTTGACATCGCAACAGCCCCAAGAGGGCCACGAGAGAGTCCCAACAGCACCCCCCAAAAAAGAAACCAAGAAAGCAGTGTCAGCAGCAGCAGCACCACCACCAGCAGCGGCAGCACCACCACTGCAACCAGCACCGGCAGCAGCACCCCTAGCAAGAGCAGCAGCGCCACAGACAGCAGCATCAGCACTAGCACAGGCAGCAGCACCAGCAGTAGGACCGACAGCAGCAACAGCACCCGCATTGCACCATACCAGCAGCACCAGCAGCGCCAACAGCAGCACCAGCAGCAGCACCACCACCAGCAGCACCACCACCAGCAGCGGCAGCACTAGTGGCAGTAGCACCAGCGGCACCAGCAGCACCAGCAGCAGCAGCACCACCACCATCATCACCAACACCAGCAGCAGCACCATCAGCACCACGAGCAACAGCATCAGCAGCACCTGCAGCAGCACCAGGACCCCCAGCACTAACAGCACCAGGGGGCAGCATCAGCAGCAGCGCCAGCAGCAGGGCCAACAGCACGACCAGCAGCATCAGCACTAGCAGCAGCACCACCATCACCACCAGCGCCAACAGCAGCACCAGCAGCATCACCATCACCAGCAGCAACAGCACCACCAGCAGCAGCATCACCATCACCAGCAGCAACGGCAGCGGCAACACCAGCAGCAGTATTACTAACACTAACACTACCAGCATCAGCCCCCTGGCATCGCTTCTGGATGGGCTGGTGGGGATCCGCGAAGCGTAAACAATTATGTTCTTCCCTCTGCCAGAACCCTCCTTCTCCTATTTGGCGGCCCCTGCTCGCCACAATATGCCTGTGAACACCACGGCAGCCTGGGAGCGCTACAGGACGCCCGCCGTCGCCTCGCGCCCGCGATTGCACCGTCACCTGTCAACACTGGTGTGGCGGCATGAGCGAAGCAATCGAATAAGAACTTCGACCAGTAGCAGTGGATCGATGATAGGAAAAAGGTCCCGGTCTTTCCTCTTCGGTCGACCAATCAGAGGGAATTCCAACAGCGACATCATATACTCGCGGACGCGGCTCTCTATGCATTCGTCCGAACGCGGGAGGGCCGCTCGCAGCTCTGCGAGGCACGCAGCAGAGCGCATCGCGCAGGGCAACCACGTTCCGGCGACGTGCAGAAGGGAATCTAATGTCCGGCTGGAACACGCGACCACGGGCGACGACCCATCGGGCAAGCGTGTCCCATCTAAGGAGTTGAGCCACAGCTTGGCTGACGATCTGGTCAGAAAGTAAAATGTCAACCGATCGCGAACGCAACCAACCAGGTCGTCGTCGCTGCACTTCTTTGCCACCCACAACGAAATGGTCTCCATAGTTTTGTTCCTTTCCAAAGGGTGGCCGCCCAAGAGAACATCTTTCACGAACTTCGGGTTCCCGATGTAGTAACCAATAGCAACCAACCATAGCCACGCGCTCACCAAGGGGATCCACGACGCATCGGCGTCGCTTCCGACATTGCACTGGTCCTGCAATGCCCGAAATAACCCGGAGAATGCTGGCGCGCGCGACCGCTCTCGGGCGTCCATGGCCGGCTGGCACATTTTCATGCACGTTGTCTCAACGGGCGATAACTGCTTTGCTCCGGAGCGCCACCACGACGCCACATCGGCGGACACCACGTGCATCCCGCTCTCTCGAACGAGGCACTCCCCCAGAAAGTACACGTATGCCAAAAACAAATGCAACCGATTTTGCACAACCCCGATACGCGAAGCTAAAGTTAACGCCCAGTTCTTGACGTCGCCACCCAACCTGGTCGAAAAGAAAAGAAATTTCGCTTGCATGAAATTCAGACGCGCAGGTCGGGGCGGGCGTTTCTTGGAGAGGCGCATCTGGAGGAGTTCCGCCTCCAATACGCACGCAGGGAGGTCTCCGTCTGCGGGGCCGGTGTACACTACCAGAGCGCCTGCGTCCGCATCGCGCACGCAGTCGTCATCACACCCGTCTGGCAAGGCGTCCAAACCAGCCGCGTCGACGTCCTCTGTCGGCACGCCTTCTATGGCGCTCTCCCTCTCGACATCCGCCACCGTGCCCTCGGGCACGGAGTGGGCGCGACCTCAGGTCCTTTGCCTCATATCCCTGATCCTCAACACTTACACCCGAATAATATTCGAAGGGCGTGGGCCCGAGATCGCCAGACCTTTTGGGGCTGTCCGAATCATCCAGCGAGAATTTTTGGACCCAAGAAGGCCCCAAGATGGGCCAGGAGGACCCCAATGGGCCCCCGACACGGCACGCGTTTGCCCCTGCGGGGACACGCCGGTTGGCTCCCATGTCCTCCTGGCACATCCTTGTCCTCCTCCTCCTCCGCTCCCTCCTCCTTCTCCTTCTCCTCCTCTCTTCCCTCCTTCGTTATTGTTTCTTCCTTTTCCCCCTCTTCCTCCTCCTGGGGTCTCCTCGGGGATCCTCTTCGGGCCTCCTTGGGCCGTCCTGGGGGCTCGTTGGGCCATCTATCGGCCATATTGAGGTCACATTGAGTCGTATTGCGCCCATATGGGCCGTTTTCGGAACATCTTCGGGGCCTCCTGATGCCTCCTGGGGCCCGCTGGGGGTCGTCCTGGGGCCCTCTCGGGCCGGAGAACCGAATGAGAGGAAAAGGGGAGAGGATGAGAGGACGAGTGAGAAGGATTCCGCGGCATCACCACTTCCCGTCACGCTGGCACCCCGCGAGGAGATGCCCCCCGATCCGAGTGACTGGCGAGGGTCGAGGATTTGTTTTCCACGATTTGGTAATGCGTATGTTTTGATGGTGTATGAACTATGTTTCGCCATGTATTGATTACGTTTTATGCCTTGATTATTTATGCCTTGATTATTTATTGTCATGCCGTGCGTCTCGCCTTTTCGCCGAGACGACGCGTCAAGACGGCCCAAGAATCCCCAAAAACTGCCACGAGAGGCCTCCAAGAACGATCCAATACGGCCCATACCATATGGACCAGAGGACAGCCCATGAGGCGCTCAGGACGGCACGAATCCGGCCTCAGAGGCCCCATGGGGGGATTCAGAACTGAAAATCCGAGCCTTCCGCTCCAGGAAACGCCCGGGAGGCCCCATGCGCCCCGAAGAAGCCCCGAGTGGGCCCCAAGAAGCCCCCAATAACCCCCTAATAGGCCCGAAAGAAGCCGCAGGCCACAACAGGCCTCAGTGTTTCCTAGAGGCTCTGATGAAACTCCCACGAGATCCCAGCGAACAACGACGAGGCCTCATACCCACAACCCAGACACTGTGGTGGGACGAACGGAAGTTTATCACATACACTCCACTGCTTCTTTGTAGAAGTAACTCGTCTAGGATGGCATCCGCATTAGTGCCAGTAGCACTCACGGCCACGTGGTACTTATCGAGCAACTGAAGGAAGGAGGGCGGGGTAGTCTCCACTGCGTGCTTCTTGCAAGCATTCGGGTTCTCGAACGGGGCGCCGCGTTTCCCCAGTTCCAACCGATGCCATGGCCCAGCCTTCGTCGATGCTGCGTGCGTCAGCTTTAACCCAGTCGCATGATCCACGGACTTGCTCGACATCTCTTTGTGATGTATTCTCCGGACCCCCTCTGGCACAACATTGTCCTCCACAATGGACTGGTTCGCAAGTGGTGGCGGTAAAGTGACGAACCAGTTGCGGGTCCCGCGGGCCCCGTCCAGCGTGGGCCCTGACATGCCGAGCGCAAGCAACGGCACTGGCAATGGAGACAAAACGCCTACAGACCACTAGCTGTGAAAGCTGAGCTGGTAGACCTGGGCCGGCACGGAAACGGAAAGAGCGCTTCAGGAACTTGCCCGAGATGGCTCATGGCACCCCTCGCACTTGGGAGCCTTGGTGTCAAGGGCTGGTTACGTCACCGCTCGTTTCCGTGCTTTGGTGTTCAGAGATTGTTACGTTGCCTCTCGCCCTCGGGAGCCTTGTTGCCTCCCGAGGCCCCCATCGGGGGTCCTCTTCAAGGCCTCTTGGGCCGTCTTGGGACCCTCTTGGACCATCTTAAAGCCATCTGAGGCCACCTTGGAATGCTCTTGGGCGGTCTTGGGCTCTCTTCCGATTGCGGAAACCCTGCACCCCAAAATGTGGTCATCTCTTGGGAGGTCGACTTCTGCTTCCGCCGGCTTCCGTCGGCGGAGGCGGCCTCGTTTTACTTCCGCCGCCTTCTGCGGCGGAAGAGAGGACAACTCCTTCGATCCTCGCAGGCAGGGCCCATTTTTTGGAACGCCTCATGTGGCCACCGAGCCACCGACTGCTTCTCGGGGGCGTCCAAGAAGGTGGCTCCGGCGCAAATCATGGCCGGCAGCAAGCACGAAGAGCCGACATGAGATCTGGGGGGATATCATGGCGGGAGCCATGATATCTCCCCGCCCCCCGCTACTCTGGGGGAGGTGGTTTCGCTTGGGGAGGCTGGGCACGTGCTGTCGGAACGGGTGGAGGGGGGTTGGAGGAGGAGGAGGAGGAGGAGGAGGAGGAGGAGGAGGAGGAGGAGGAGGAGGAGGAAGAGGAGGCAGAGAAAAGAGGAGAGGAGCAAGGAGGAGGAAGGAGGAGGAAGGGGAGGAGGAGGGAGGAGGAAAAAGAAGGAGGAGGGGAAGGAGGAAAGGGAGCGAGGAGGTCCCCTATAAATTCCTCGTCGCCGCCTGTTCGAGGAGGGAAAGGAGGGGATGAGGAGGAGGAGGGGAAAAGGAGAGCGGAGGAGGAGGTAAGTAGGAGGAAGAGAGAGGGGAGGAGGAGTGAGGTGGAGGCGGAGGGGAGGGAGAAAGCAAGCGACGGAGGAGCTGGGGAGGATGGGCAAGCCCCCCATCCCCCGTGGGGAGAGGGGAGGGGCAGGGGCAAGGGTCTTCGTCGCCCACGCCCCCTCGATTTCCATGGACAACATCCCAACCAGCTACACGAAAAGTCTCTTTCACCCCCTCCTTGGCCCGCCCCCCCGCCGCCTGGGCGGCTCCCCCCTGCCCCCCCCCCCCGCCCCCACCCCCCCCCCGGGGTGCACCGGCAGCGGGGGAGAGAACCCCCCCCCCAACGTCATGGCAGGCTCCGCTGGCCTGCCCCCACCGCTCCGCTCCTGGGCGGCGACGCGTGCGGGCGCCAGAAGGCCCTCCAGGGGGGCGGAGGAAGCACCCCTCGGTCGGAAGAAGTGGGTAGAAGCATGAGAGGGCAAGAGATCCACCCCCCTTAATAACCACCCCGATAAGCGAGGCCGTTCAGCAAACGCACGCGAAGAAGGAATCGAACAGGGCAGGGCTGCTTAATCAACGCCTCAAGGCCGCTTAGCAAATGCCAATTATCGGGTCTGGGTGATATTTCCTCCCTTGAAACATGAATAGAAGAAGAAACAACAGTATACACAGAAACTTGAGGCGCTCCGCGCGGATTTCTCGGATCTGCGCTGACCAACCCTCCCTGGCGCGCGGAGCGCGCCACGGGCGGCGCCTCCAGGGCCGCCAAGGCCCCAGCGCGGATCCAAGAAATCCGCGCGGAGCGCCAAAGTTTATGTTTACGCCGTTGTTTTTCTCCTCGAATGAAGCAGGAGGGCGTTGGAAGTAGAGGTAGGTCGGGCGTGTCCCCCCCCCCACCCCACAGGCAGATTTGGGAAGAACAATAACACATAGTCAAACACATGCTCAAAAATTGCCAAACAGATAGTCGACAAGTCGTCCCCCGACAATTTGATTGACTATGTTTGAATATCCTCCTGTAGAGGGGCACGCCCGACTTGAAAGTAGAGTGGGCGTCCGCCCGCCCGCCAAAGGGGCAGGGGCGAGGGAAGACCGCTCGACTCGGTCCGAGGGAAGACCGCTGTGCTCCTCCTCCTCCTCCTCCTCCTCCTCCTCCTCCTCCTCCCTCCCTCCCTCCCTCCCTCCCTCCCTCCCTCCCTCCCCTCCTCTTCCTCCTCCACCTCCTCCTCCTCCTCCTGCAGAGTCTGGGGATGTGCGCGGCAAGGCCGCGAGGGCCTTGGGAAAGGCCACGTCCACACTCCGCGAGCGGGGCGCGGCGCGCGACGGCGGCCAAGGACGGGCCGAAGGGGAAGGATACAATGAACGGGCGAATAGCGGTATACGATACACTTCTTCGCTGTCGGGGGCGCCTGTCCCAGGGCGGCTGGAAAGCTAAACCCTCACGTTGGCGCGTCAAGGTAAAACTTTCCAGCCGCCCTGGGGCAGCGCCCCCGGCGACGGAGAAGACAATGTCATACCGCTCCTCGCCTGCTAATGCAAGGGCAACCTTGGAAAATCGTTCATCCCTACTGTGCGGGCTGAGTGTAAAAGAGCGGCTGCAGCAAATTGGGATCTGGGCATCCAGAAATACCTACACCGACTGGCGTGTACTAGGACGCCAGCACAGGAAACAACTGCTGGGAGGTCTTCGTAAAAACGACTACGGCAAGTTCGTGCGGCGTCGGCGCGCGCATAGGTTTTTGACACCGCACCGATCGTTCAACATTGAATCGTTCACGCCCCCGATCGTTCAAGGTTGAATTCCGTCGGGTCGTGTGGATGCGTGGATGTATGTGTATGCATGTACGTATACATGACTCTATGTATGGATGTGTGTATGAATATATGCATGCTTGTACATACGAACGTATGTTCATGTACAGTTGTATGAATGTAGGTATGTATGTATGTATGTGTATGTACATGTATTGTATGAATGTATGGATGTAAGAATGTATGTGTGTGAACGTATGTATGTATGTCTGTAAGTATGTAAGTATGTATGTGTGCATGCATGCATGCATACATGTATGTATGTATGTGTGTGTATGTATGCATGTATGTATGTATGTATATGTATAGGTATATATGTATGTATGTATGTCTGCATGTATGTATGTATGGATGGTTGTATGGATAAATGTGTGTATGTATGGATGGATGTGTGTATGCATGTATGTATGTGTATGTATGTATGTATGGATGTGTGTATGTGGTCACGAATGTATACATGTATGTATGTATGTATGTATGTATGTATGTATGCGTGTATGCATTAATACATGTATGCGTGTATGCATGCATGCATGTGTGCATGTATGTATGTATGTATGTATGTATGTATGTATGTGTGTATGTGCGTATGTATGTATGTATACATGCATGCATGCATGCATGCATGGGTGTGGGTATGTATGTATGTATGTATGTATGTATGTATGGATGGTTAGGTGTATGTATGTATGCGTGTGTGCATGTGTGTGTGCGCATACATATATGTATGTATGTAAGGAGGTATGTATGTATGGATGTATGTGTGCATCTGTGCACGTATGTATGCATGCATGCATGCATGGATGTATGTGTGTACGTGTGTATGCAAGTGTGTGTACATGTATGCATGCATATATGTATGCGTGTATGCATGTGATGTAAGCACTTCTCCTACACCGTAGATAATGTAAGCTCTGAAATGTAAGCTATGTGGTGCAAGCTGTCTGATGCAAGCTATGTGGTGTATTAGCTGTGTTGTGCGATGTGGTGTAAAAACGAACCGTCACAATGTCCCACTCGCAAGTTGAGGAGTGGTAGAGTGCAACATGCTGTCTTGTAGGGTTTGTGGAATTGATATTATACGCCACCCCTCCTGATCACACTCAGGGACGTGCATCCGCCACCCTGTCGTACGCAAACAGCAAAGGCTCCGCGCACCCAAGACCAAGATCCTTCAAACAAAAACGTGGACGGCCCAGGTGGCCCCAAGGCTTCCAAGTTTGTCATGTGAGGGACCACCTTGCTTGGGGCCTTCTTGGGGGCCTCCTTGGGCCGTCTTGGGGCGATCGTTGAGGCCTCTTGGGCCGTCTTGGGCCGTTCTTAGGCCGAAAAAACGAGAACCCTCAAAACTATCAAAAACCTCTGGGAAATCAATGATCGTTGCCTCCCGAGGCCCCCATCGGGGGTCCTCTTCAAGGCCTCTTGGGCCGTCTTGGGACCCTCTTGGACCATCTTAAAGCCATCTGAGGCCACCTTGGAATGCTCTTGGGCGGTCTTGGGCTCTCTTGGAGCGCTGGGCCGTCTTGGGCGTTTCTTGGGGCGTCTTGGGCGCCTCTTGGGCCGTCTCAGGGGGGGGGTCCGGCCATTACGCCCGATCGTTCACCCAACCCCCCTCCCCTGGACCCCTTCCTAGAGGGCTTCGCCCCACACCAGAACGTCATCATCACTCGCACCTCGCTCTTTCCGTAGACAAAACGCCTACAGACCATTAGATGCGAAAGCTGAGCTGGTAGACCTCCTCCTCCCCCTCCTCCTCCTCCAC
>CAUYUJ010018558.1:0-10000 GCA_963575745.1 Prorocentrum cordatum
TACTACTACTACTACTACTACCTACCATACTACTACACTACTACTACTACTACTACTACTACTACCACTACTACTACTACTACTACTACTACTACTACTACTACTACTACTACTACTACTACTACTACTACCACTACTACTACTACGACTATGAACAACAATTAAAATTACTCGACCCCCTCGCCCACCTCCTCCCCCTGCGTTCCCACCCTTCTCTCCCTGCTCCTCGCCCGCTTCGTACGATCCTTCTCCTACCACGCCCCTCCTCCTCCTCCTTCTCCTCCTCTTCCTCCTCTTCCTCCTCCTCCTCCTCACCATCATCATTATTATCCTCCTCCTCCTCCCTCCCCCTCCTCCTCCAATCAGCCCCGACAACAAAAGTAGCCTGTCGAAGAATCCAACCATATGCAGTTGTGAGTACCGCAAAGGCAAATACGATATGCAGTGAAACGCCCTATGGGGCAACGCCCGCGTGCGGGCTGCGCCGCTGGGGCGCAATCGGTGGACTTCACGGTGGCCTGTGGAGCGACGAAACATGTGAGGGGTGTGCCGAAAAGGGGGTGTCGCCCAAATGCGGGCTGCGCCACTGGGACCGTAGGTGGAGCTCTCTGTGGGGCCACGAAACGTGTGGGGGGCGCGTTGGGAAAAGGATGACTCGCCCACACGCGGGCTACGCCACTGGGCCTTAGGTGGAGCTCCCCGTGGGGCCACGAAAGGTGTGAGGGGTGTGCCGAAACGAGGTTGTCGCCCACATGCGAACGGTGCCACTTGGGCATTAGCGGGAGCTCCCTGTTGAGGCCACAAAACGTCTGAGGGGTGTGCCGAAAAGGGGGTGACGCCCACATGCGAACGGTGCCACTGGGGCCTTAGCTGGAGCACCCTATGGGTCCACGAAACGTGTGACAGGTGTGCCGAAAGGGGGGTGACGCCCACATGCGAACGGTGCCACTGGGGCCGTAGGTGGAGCTCCCTATGGGGCCACGAAACGTGTGAGGGGTGTGCCGACACGGGAGTGACGCCAACATGCGAACGGTGCCACTGGGGCCTTAGCTGGAGCTCCCAATGGGCCAAGAAACGTGTGACAGGTGTGCCGAAAACGGGGTGACGCCCACATGCGAACGGTGCCACTGGGGCCGTAGGTGGTGATCCCTATGGGGCTACGAAACGTGTGAAGGGTTGATGACGATGATGATGGGAGGAGGGAGGAGGGGGAGGAATGTGAGGCGGGAGGAGGAGGAGGAAGGAGGAGGAGAACACGGGGTGCTGTCTCTCCAGAACGAGAATCAAACGGGCAGATCGGGTTGGTATACCCTAAGAGGCGGGTCGGGAAGACGGGCCCAAGCGACCAGGTCGAACAGGGGGGTTGCTGAAGCGTGCGCCCTGCGAGCAGGCGGGTTGCTGAAGCGTGCGTCCTGCATGAACGAGTCTCGAGCGATAGCGCGATTCCCAAGTAAATCGTGGGATAGGCCAAAGCCGAGAGCGTGATTCCTGAGTCGAGAGCGCTGCGTCTGAATAAATTGCGAAATGGTCCCACGCGAGAGTACGATTTCTGTACAAATTGTGAGGACGTCCCGCGCGAGAGCGCGATTTGGGAATAAAGTGTGAGGAAGTTTCACGCGGGAGTCGCTGTTGTTGAGCTCGGGGGCCAGGGGCCCGATTCTGAGACCCAAGACTTTCCAGGACAAAAACCAGGTGCGAGCCCCGGGAAAGGAACTTCAGTTGACAAAAATACAGTGTGCCCTGGAGGGGGGGGATCAACAATACCTAATTCCTCAGCAGCGAGAGCTCTACAACAAAAACTCCTTTCCACGGCCCGCCGAGCGGGTCTGGGCTTGAACCGCCTGTGCGGCCGAGCGAGCGAGCGAACAGCCTGACGTCCACCCCCTGCCGCTGGGAGCGCCCCCAGCTCGCAGCAAAGAGAGACTGCCTGCGCAGGCCGTGGGTGGTGAGACGTGCTGTGCGCACGACTCGGGTGTTGAAGAATCGTTCTGGTCTCGCCGCGAGCTCGGCAGCTCCTCGGTGGAGCCCAGGCAGAGAGCCGAGGAGCCAGAGAGGGGCGCAGGAGAGGGAGAGGCGAGGGGAAGAGGACGAGCGGAGGGCGACCAAGAGGCAGGGAGCAGGGCGGCGGACAGGCGGTGGGGTCCTCCTTGTCGCCGCCAGCCGCGTCGAAGATGGCCTCGGCCAGCAGACCGCAGTACGCGTGCGCGTCGCGGCGCGCCGCTTCGCAGGCCGCGGCCCGGATCTGCGCCAGCCGGCCGGCGACCTCCTCGGCGCGGCGGTCGAGTCCCGCGGCCTTCGGCGGACGACGACGCCGACGACGCCGGCGGCGACGACGCTGGCGCACACGACACCACACCGACACAGGCGGACGACGGCGACGGCCGCGCTGTCAGCGGCGTCGACGCCAGCGCACGACGACGCAGGTGGCGACTGCAAGGACGACGACGGCGACGGCGGCTGCGACGACGACGCCGGCAACACTGGTGGCGACGTCGCCGGCGAGACGACAGCGGCGGCGGCGACAACAACGACGACGCTGGCGACGCTGGCGGCGACGTCGCTGGCGGCAGCCGCGACGGCGACGACGGCAGCGACGTCAGCGACATCGACGGCGGTAATGCCGGCGGCAACGACGCAGACGACGCAGACGACGACGACGACGACGACGACGACGACGACGACGACGACGACGACGCCAGCGATCGACGACGGCGGCGGCGGCGACGACGACGCCAGCGACGCCGGCGGCAACGCCGCCGGCAGCGACGACAACGACGACGACGGCGGCGACGACGGCAGCGGCGGCGACTGCAACGACGACGGCGGCGACGTTGCCGGCGCGGCGGCTACACCGACGACAACGTGGACGACGCTGGCGGCGGCGCTGGCGGCGACGTCGACGACGACGACAACGACGCCGACGATGCCGACTGCGACGAAGCCGACGACAGCGACGACGACGACGACGACGCCTGCGGTCGACGGCGGCGACGGCGACGACGCCGACGACGCCAGCGGCGACGACGACGACGACGACGACAACGACGCCAGCGATCGACGACGGCGGCGGCGACGACGGCGGCGGCGGCGACGACAACGCCAGCGACGCCGGCGGCAACGCCGCCGGCAACGACGACGACGACGGCGGCGACGACGACGGCGGCGGCGGCGGCGACTGCAACGACGACGACGACGGCGACGTTGCCGGCGGCGGCGACACCGACGACGACGTGGACGACGCTGGCGGCGGCGGCGGCGGCGACGGCGACGACGACGACGCTGACGATGCCAACAACGACGAAGCCGACGACAGCGACGACGACGACGACGACGACGACGACGACGACGACGCCTGCGGTCGACGGCGGCGGCGACGGCGACGACGCCGACGGTGACGACGTCGACGACGACGCCGGCGGTCGACGACGGCGACGGCGGCGGGGACGGTGGCGGCGGTGAGGGCCCAGTGGGGGTGGCTACCGTTTCACACCAGGCGTTTCTCGCCCAGGTTCTAGAACGACACTGACGTCATGATACGATTGGCTCAAGGTTCGTTCCAAGAACTGCGGAGGTTCTAGCGGTCCTCCTTTCTGGAGTTCGCGAGGATGAGCAGGAAATCTTCAAACTCTTGGAACGCATCATTCACATGACTTCTTGTTACTCTGAGCTTCGGCCCCAGGACCCTCGCGGATCGACCGGGCCAAAAAAATACTCGAGAAAGACAAGGCTCCAGGGATCCAGTCGTTGTTTCGCGACATTTGACGTCAAGTGTTGCGGCGTTTGACGTCAGGGTTGTCGCCTTCGATTCGTTGTTGCTTGAGCGTGCCTGGAGGCTACGGTGATATCATTGGATAAGGAACCCTTGGAGACGGAATCCAAGGTCTGGAAGCCGGTGGAACACCATGTAAGGCTTGGCCATTCACTTCACCACCGCCTTCATCAGATAAGCCTAGGCACATTCCTTGAGGAACGCCCCCATCGTATCATCGCCACGGCTGGGCGCAGCTCGAAAACTGGAAGGGGTCCAGGGACCGACGTTTAGAAGATTTAGCCACCCGGCATCTCACGAACTTGCCGCACACCCTGGTACGGCCGCAGGCTTGCCCCGCCACTCCTGGTTTGCCACCCGTGTGGGCCTGTGTGCTTCGGCGCACACACACACAACATCTTTCACGCTCTGAGCGTGCTCCGCCCCCCGCGGCTTCCCTCCTCCCTCCGCGCCCCTCCTTCCTCCCGCTGCGCCTCGTGAGGCTCCGAAGTGTCACTCGGCCGTCCCGATCGCGTCTTGGACCCAAGACGCCGCTGACAAAGGTGTACCGGATCTGGGTCCGAGAAGCTCCTGGGCCTGCCGTTTCGCGCAGCTCTCCTCAGCTCCCAGGAGGCCCCCTTGGGGCCTCGCGGAGGGCGCCCCACCCCCGACGCCACCGCACGGGGGCCTCCCTGCAGGAGCCAGGGGCCTCCTCGGGGCAGCGGCCACCCCCGGCAGCACCCCAACCCAGGCCTCCGGAGTCGTGATCTTTCTGGGGAAATCTGGGAAATCTCGAAAATCCTAGGAAAATCTGGGAAATCTCGAAAATCCCAGGAAAATCTTGGAAATCTCGAAAATCCCAGGAAAATCTGGGAAATCTCGAAAATCCTGGGAAAATCTGGGAGACGTCGCAAATCCTGGGAAAATCTGGGGAAAACGTAGCGAGGGTGTAATTGCCTTTGGACACGGGCAGGTGGCGACATCCGCTGGGGAGCCGGTCTCGGGTACCCCAGCGGCCTGGCCCCAGCGGCCCTAGCAGGCTTGAGTCGGAGCGAGGCGCGGAAGCTCGGGGCCAGAGCGAGGCGCAGCGAAGCCTAGGGGCCTGGGAGGAAGGAACAAAAAGAAAACATAGATGGAAAACGCGTCCAGACTGAGGAAGGAACAACAGATCATAGATGGGGCCGAACCTCACCCACCAGCGATTCTCCTGAATCGATGGGAGGCGGGGGCAGGGTTCGGATTTCTCCACGTGCTCGACGAATTCCGAGCCCTATCCCCGCCGCACATCGAGTTGCCCGAATCCCTCATCAGCGAAGGTACGGTTCGGATTTCGCCGCCGAACGGGGCGCCCCGACCTCTTTTTCTTTCCTCCCAGGCCGCCTTTGACGGCCCTAGGGCCTGGGAGCGGCCTCTGGCGCTCAAAAACAAAAACCAAAAAACGATGCCTTCAGGGCCCCTGTTCTGTATGTAAAACTGGGCCTCCCAGGATGTCGAGACGGATTCAGTCGTGGCGACCCAAAAAAAATCCCGGAGGCCCGCGAAGAACATAAGAAAAGCTATACATTCGTTCCTCGACACAGGCTCTTCATCCCGAGTCATTATTTGACGGCCCTGGGGCCCTGCGAGGGCCCACAGAAGCCGAAAACGACGAGAAACCGAAGCCCACATCGTTGCCAATACGCCAGAATTCTCCAGGGCGTTCCTCCGCACACCCGCGGCCTCCTCCTCCTCCTCCTCCTCCTCCTCCTCCTCCTCCTCCTCCTCCTCCTCCTCCTCCTCCTCCTCCTCCTCCTCCTCCTCGTGCCCCGCTGGCCTCCGGCTCCGGCGCCGCGGCCGCCGCCCGCCTGCGCCGCAGCAGCCCCACCGACATCTCCAGCAGCGCGGCGCCGTGCGCGGCCAGCAGCGCCCCGCACGGGCCCGCGCCCGGGGTGGGCAGCGGCGTGGCCACGGCCCCGCAGAAGTCGTGGCCTCGGGCGCAGCACAGGGAGTTTGAAAAAACAAGGGTTTAAAAAGAACAAGGATTTTTGAATTCTGAGTTGTCGCGTAGAATTTGGAGCGCCGCGCCGGGGCGAGCCACAAAACTATGGTTTTTTATATACACATATATAGTATGTGTTCCATTTTAACCCGAAAACACACAAACACACATACACACACACAAACAAAAAAAAAAAAAACGCAATGACGCGGCACTAAACAAGGGTTTTAAAGATATGGTTTTAGAGTAGGTCCGCGAGGCTGAGCCCGGGCATGCCGACCTAGGTTTTGTTGAACTCCCTGTACAGTCAACCCGTATAGTAAGGATGCGGGATAAGGATGCCAAGGGCCTCGGAGGGCCATTTCGAAGCTCTTCGAGCACAGCGCGGCCAGCGAAACTGGCCAAGGATGGACCGAGGAGGCAGGGATGCAAGGGTACCCTTGGGAAGGTTGCCCACCCTTGCTGTGCGGGTTGACTGTCGTAGAGGGCGGGAAATCCACCCCCATCCTGATCGCCCCGACACGCGGAGCCGTTTAGTGAACGCACCCAGAGAAGGAATCCATCAGGGCAGGGTTGCTTGGTAAACGCCCAAGGCCGTTTAGTAAACGCCAATTGTCGGGTCCGGGTGGTTTTTCCGCCCCTGAAGTCAGACGAAACCAGGACGTGGACAAAATCGGGTGAGGGTACACCGAGGATCTCTGAGATGCGGCGGTCTGGAGGATGCCTGGGGCGCCGCGGCCTTCTCAGAGCGCTCCAGACAGCTCTGAGAGCGTTCCAGAACGCCCTGGAACGAATTGATCTTCGTCCTAGCCCCACCCGATCAGACCGTGATTGTGCGGGTTGAGACCCTGACTACATCTTCTGTTGAGAGTGAAGAAATTCACGCTAAGAACATTGCCTTCACTAAAACAATGCCCCGAGACCAAATACACGCAGACTTTACGAAGGAACGGGGCTCCTTGAAAACGCCCAGGGTGGAGTCCAGATTCTCGGTTTTCTTGAACAAGCTCTGGAGCCCATGGACCGTATGCGGAACATCCTGGAGGGCTCGCGCGGCAGCTTGAGGCCTGGTTTCCCGCAAGTCTACGTCGGCTTTATGTCGGGTTCACGCCGGACTTGCATCGGATTCAGGTCGGGTTCACGTCGGACTTACGCCAGCGCATCGCCGTCCAAACGTCATCCCAGATCTGACGGGGCGGACGCGCGGACTAGATGATACGACTATTGCGCGCCGCGAGAGGCCTCCAGGATCTTGTTCATTGGACATCCTCGCGCCGTGAAGAAGAACTCACGAAGACATGGTTATTGGCCGTCTTCGGCATGCCCTGCTCGGCCCCAGGACCGTCAACAAAACGGCTCGGAACGAAGAGCTGGCCCGAAGGAAGGCGCACAGAGCCCTGGGGGGAACCCTGCGGTGGAGCAGCTGGCTGCACGCAAGAGTGGCCCCAGGCAGCGCGACGTTCGGGGGCCGTGGGGAGACCACGCCAGAGCGCGCCCGCACCAAAGGCCCCTCCGGCGAAGGGGCCACTCTCTTACGCGCAGCCGAACAACAGAGGGCAGAACAGCCACGCCCAGGACTGATCGCCCCGACGCGCGAAGCCGTGCAGCAAAAACGCACCCGCACAGAAGGCATCGACCCGGGCAGGGCCGTGCAGTCCAACGCACAGGGCCGCTCCGTGAGCGCCAAGTCGTCAGGCCCCGGTGGTCTTTCCTCCCTGGAAACAGGGCACGACGTCGGGCGTCTGGGGCCGAGAAGGGACCGCGGCGGGGAGCCTCTGTGCGGCGTGCCGTGGCGGCGGTCCCTCGTGGGCGGTGGGCAGATCCACACTCCGCGGCCTCGCGGCCCAGCCTCCTCGGCCCTGGCCTTCGGTCGGGCATGTCCCCCTGCAGGCGGATGTTGGACGGAAAAGGAAAAAATCAAAAAAAAATCCGCAGGTGGTCAAAGATAGTCCAAAAATCGTCCCCAGCCTACTGTTTGACTATTTCTGGACATTCCTCCTGTGGAGCGACACGCCCGACTTCCCCCTGGCCCCCATGGTGCATGGCGAGTCTGCGCGGATGCCGTCGTCGTCGCGGTCGTCGTTGTCGTCGTCGTCGTCATCGTCGTTGCTCGTCTTCGTCGTCGTCTTCGTCGCCGTCGTCGTCGTCGTTGTCGTCGTCGCCGTCGTCGCCGTCGCCGTCGCCGTCGCCGTCGCATGCCATCGCGCATCCACGGGCTCGCGCCCCCAGAGGCCAGCACGTGAGGGCAGGGGCACGGGTGTGCTCCTCTCGCTCGCGAGTCCGTGCGACGCGCTGTGCCCGGCAAGCTGTGCTTTCCATGAAAATAAAAGGGCCCCAGGACACACAAATAAATACACACACAAATAAACAGATTCCCCATATTTTCCCATATTTTCTGGGTTTTCGTCTTCCCCCCCACTTCCCATATTTTCCCATATTTTCTGGGGAATCGCAGATTCATTGTGTCTGTGTGTTTCTTTCCCTCCTGAGAAAAGGCAGCCCCGCACATCATACTCTCACGCGTACGCCGGCGCAGTGGCACAAGTCGACCTGCCAAGATGAGGAGCAACAAAGAGGGACGAGTGGGCAGCGCAGCAGCCCAATTGATGCCCGCGCAGACCAGGAAGCAAGCCGACGGCGTGTCACGCGAGTTCGTGGCACGGGAGGCGCGCGCGGACATCCAAGAAATCAGCGCGGACCTGCGAAAGCCAATGCTTGTTGAGTTTCGTTCTTCTTCGAGAAACAACCCCCGCAGGCTTGAATTTTCGAGGCGGGAAGTTATTCACATCCACCACCTGAGGAACCGACTTCCTGGGACCCCAGGCGGCGGTGGATACGTGTGGACATAGTTGTTACCCCAGGGGGGCTGAAGTCCACCGCCTGCCGAGGTCCCTGAAGATCGATCCCTCCAGGCGGTGGTTATGAACAAACCCCCGCCTCGGAGAACTAAAGAAAAATCGCGGGGAATTAAAAAAGCTTCGCCACACGGCCAGAGTCGGAGAAGATCAGCACCGTGTGCCATGAGGCCTGGGCCACGAGGCGGCCACCGACGACAAGGTGGCGAAACCTCACCAGACCCACCCAGCGCACGAGGCGGTCCTCCCTGAATCCCTGAGTGGCACAAGTAAGAACCCCTAACTGCAGGCACCGTCTGTGGGAAGACCAAGCGGTACCGATACCGCTACTCCAGGATCTCTCCCTGGGCGCGTTCTGACCAGAATTTCGAGGCGAACCCAGCGGTGGCGACGAGGGCCTCCCAGGAGGCCCACGGAGGCGCAAACGAGGCAAGGGCAGCGGCATCGGTATCGGTACCATTTCCTTCCCTCAGTCTTGAGGGGGGGAAGAAAGGTCCGCCAAAGGGCCTGGGTCCGAGAGCATGAGCACCGGGGCCACCGCGGCGCCCACGGCGAAGCCGAACGATTCCCAGGCGTTCCGCCGCCGGCGCTCCTCGGGGGCGCCGCCGCCGCAGCCCGCGGTGAGCCTGCACGCGGCGCCGACCAGGGCGGAGCGCATGGCGTCGACGTGGCGCAGCCGCAGCCCCGCGTGCCTCTCGCGCAATTATCGCCTACACGCAGGAGCAAGCCTGGGTAAGAGTGACCTCTGGTGCGCGGCTTTTTGGGGGGCGCGGGGGGGCCAAACCTGGGCGCGCACGCCGCTGCCCCTGCTCCGTTTTCAGCCATCCGGGGACCCATCTGCGCCCGCACCAGAGGTCACTCCGGCGAAAGGTCACTCTTACGTCTAGTCGACTCCAAGCTCAGACCCCCGACGTCATGAATTTTTCATGACGTCGACCCCCAGAGGTCTGGACCCATTCCCTGGGACCAGTTTTTCGTCCTGAATCGTTTTTTGACGGTCCCGAGGGCCGGCAAGGGCCCCCAGAGGTCAAAAATCATGAACAACTTCCCGTCGTGATTTTTCTAGTCGAAATTACGAGAACGAGCGCCCACACACCGCACACCATGTTTGGACTCCCTTTCGGCCCCGCTCCAGCGAGGTGCGGTGCACAGTGGGTCGGCCCTGGGGGCCTCGGGAACCACACGCGCCGCAGCCTTCCTGGGCACAGAGGGTCGCCGGCGCTTCGGCAGGCGCCGGCGCGGCACGGTGCACGCGGGTCGTCCCCGGATCTCGGCACGTCCGAGAGCGAATCCGCACGTCACTGGGTGGCGTGGGCGATGATAGGGCGACGAGATCTATGCATATCCACTGCTCCTGGCCAGGCCCATCCTGGGCCCAGGAGCGGTGTATATGCGTCCCTGGCCAAGCCAGGAGGGCGT
>CAUYUJ010018558.1:15000-43765 GCA_963575745.1 Prorocentrum cordatum
TCCGCGCATGCTCGCGCGCGCAGCGTCCAGCTAGTTTGGCGCGACCGACGCAGCCGCGGTGACGCTGACCGCTGGACACTGCCCAGCGGGCATTTCAATGCGAGTCGGCGACTTGGGCGGGCGCGGTATCATGGCAACGTCGACAACGGCGCACGCGCGGATGATGGTGGCGATGATGGCAACGACGACGGCAAGGCCAGTGACGGCACCGATGCTGATCACGCCGACGACGATGACAGCGTCCTCGCGTCGGTGACGTAAGTTTAAGAAGGCGTTCGACATGCGCGCGCGGCCGACGAGCGAGTGGGCCGCATGGCATTATTTGAAACGGATCGTGCCCCCCCCCCAAAGCACGCGCGCAAGGGCGTCCGAATGACTTCGACATGCGGCGCGAGAGGCCCTTTAGGCAGAATGGAATGGCAATGTTTAAAACATCTATGGTAGACCTAAGATTTTGCAAGACCGCGAGGGCAGGCTTTGGTTGAGAACTGGCGTTGCAAAACACATGTGCGTTTTATATATATATATATATATATATATATATATATGTGCTGTCGGGGCATTTGATTTTGATGCCCTGACGATACCTAAGATTTTGAAAGATGTCGGCGTGCGCGCGCGACGACGCGCACGTGTGCGCTTCGTCCCATGGATTGCAAGGGTTTCTTGCGACAGCACGCGCGCAGGGCGCCTGAACGATTTCGACATGCGCGCGCGAGAGGCCCGTTTGGTAGCATGTCATGAAGATGTAGAAAGCCCGATGGTTTTCTTAAGAATACATCAGAGCACGTGCGCAAGTTGTGCTTGACAATTCCTGATGTGAAACCATGTGTTCACAAATCTTCGGGACACTCGAAGTTGAAATCCTTGCGAAACCAGAGAAGTGTTTGAAGGATTTTGGCATGCGCGCACGACGACGCGCGCGTGTGCACTTCGTCCCGTCTGTTGCAAGGGATTTCGGAAACGGCTGGTTTTTGATAAACGGGTGCGCGCGCATATTTGCTTTCTTGCAGGTTATGCAGGGGGGGGCCGATATTGGCCTGCCTGGGACGGTATGAACTCAAAGTTGGGATGGACGATGGGGCAGAATCACATGCAAGTTGCAGTGCGAAAGGGGAGGGGGAGTCGTTAAATCCGGGAGAGGGGGGGGGGGGGGAAATCCTATCACTCTCTTGGGAAGGAGACCCCACGTGATGCCATCTGTTTGGCGAGATCTGTTGCAGTCGATTGCCATCGACTGCAATGCAATGGGAAAGGGGGTGCAACGGGGCGGGGCGGCGGCGGCGGGCGACGGACGGCGGCAGCCGAGCGCGGCGACCGACGCCCAGGCCCAGAAGCAGCGGCGACGGACGGCGGCGACGGACGGCGGCGACGGCGGCAGCCAAGCGCGGCCTCCGACGCCCAGGCCCGGAAGCAGCGGGCGACGGACGGCGGCGACGGGCGGCGACGGCGGCAGCCAAGCGCGGCCTCCGACGCCCAGGCCCAGAAGCAGCGGCGACGGACGGCGGCGACGGGCGGCGGCGACGGCGGCAGCCGAGCGTGGTGACCGACACCCAGGCCTAGAAGCAGCGGCGACGGACGGCGGCGACGGGCGGCGGCGACGGCAGCAACATAGCCGCCAGACCAACACCTGGGCCCAGTCCCATAGGATTGAAGTGAGAAGCCCTGGGTGCAAGCACTGCTTGGGGAATAAAAACATGTTTGACGTCGAGCTTTGCGCCCCCTGAGCTGCCCCTAGGCTGTGGGCGGCCCCAGGGCCATCGGGGGATATAGTGAGGAATTTTTGCTGAGCGTTTCGCGGCGGCGGCCCCAGCGACACGCTGTGCCCTGCGAGCGGAGAGCGTATCACTCACTCTGCTCCGCGGGGCGGTAAGCTGGGAAAAGCTCGGGACTTTGACGCCTGGAACCAGGACGTGGATAAAGTGTCGGGCTCAAGCATGGTGGGCTAGAACCGGAGGACCGAGCTAAGCCAAAACTCCTGACACTTAAGAAACTTCCGTGCGGCACCTGCTGACAGGCCCGTTCCTTATTTAACGTGCCTGCCGTATCTACGTGGCGCCATCCGAATCCTACCCCCACCAACCATCGATTATCCTGGAAAAGATGAGGCGAGGGTAGAGGTTAGATTTAGCCATGAGTTCGACGAATTCCGAACTCTGCCCCCGCCGCCCATCGAGATGCCTGAATCGTTGATGGGCGAGGGTATGACGAACGAACAACGCACACCCATACTCATAGGGGGGACGGAGCAGGCTACGGGTGCGTGTTGTTGGATGGGGGTCCCCGCTCGAACGGGAGCCTCCCCCGCGGTCCGACAACCTGCACCGATGCCCATAGCCAGACCTCCTCCCTCCGATCCCCGTGGATATGGGTGTGCGTGTGTGTTGTTCGCTCGTCTGGGTAGGTTTCGGAATTCGCCGTCGAGTATCCCCCAGTTCGTCCGCCCCGAGCCTCTGAGACAGCGCGGTGGCGGCGCGCAGCACCGCATGCAGGCGCTGGGCAGCTGCCTTCGGGGGCTCAGCGCGGCCGGCCATGAGGTCGATGAGAAGCTGCACCAGCCTCGAGACGTTCCTTCATGAGCGGCGAACCCGCGGATACGCGGTCGCACAGATGCGTTCCGCGTGGGGTATCCGCGAAGCAACGCCCCGTATCCGCGGGGTCGTGGCCCAAGGGGTACGGAAATGTTCTTCGCCCACGAGCTCCTCGCGCGGCACACCGGGTAATTCAGCACCAGCCCGAGGTCGCACGCAAAGGCGGGATCGGCACGGAGCTCCTCGCGGCCGGGGCCGGCGCGCGCTGCCCGGCAAGGCGGCTCCGAGGAGGCAGCCTGGTCTGGCCCCCGAACAGGCCGCCACCGAGGTCAGTCCAGGCTGTCTCAACACCCACGCGCTGCTTCCCCTCAGATCCGGGCGCTGCCTTGTTTCGGGCCCCAGGACCATCCCAGATCGAGCCGGAGGAATGCACCCCAGAAAGAGATGGGGTCTGGGGCTCCGACTTGATGTTTTCGCGATTCTGCATGTTTTTCAGCTTTTGACGGTCCCGCGGCCCGGCGAGGTCCCCTAGGGGCCGAACTTTGCGAAAAACCTCCGTCTTGATTTCTCCCATGCGTTGGATCTCTGGGCTGGGGCACTCTGCGCCCCAGGGCTGGGGTACCGAGACCGCCCCCCGCGCTGCAGTGGGGGTTCGCCTGCCGAGGCCCGCCAGGGGCGGGCAGCCTCGGAGGTCCGCCTGTGTCCGCAGCACCGCAATGCCCACGCCTCCAGCGGCGGGAGCCTGTCGAGTCGCTGCCCCCCGGTGGCTCGTCGACGGCCCCGGGGGTGGGCCTGGGGAGCCCTGGGCCTGAGAGCGGCCTCACCGAGGCCGAACACTGTGAGGAGAAGCTCGGGCACGTGGTGCGTCCGTGTGTGTGTGTTGTGTGTGTGTTGTGTGTGTGTGGTGTTTGTTGCTGTGTGTTGTGTCTTGTGTGCTGTGTGTTGTGCGTTGTGTTTTGTGCGTGATGCGTTAAGTGGTGCGTGTTGTGTGCTGAGCATGTTGTGTTGTGTTGTGTGTGTTGTGTGTTGCGTGTTGTGTGTTGTGTTTTGTGGGTTGTGTGCTGTATGTTGTGTGATGTGAATTGTGTGTTGCGTGCTGTGTAGTCTGCGTTGTGCGTTGTGTGTTGTGTGCTGTGTGTTGTGTGTTGTGTGTTGTGCAGTGTGCTTTGTGCGATGTGTGTTGTGTTTGGGTTGTGTGCTGTGTGCTGTATGTTGTGCGGAGCTTGTTGCGTGTTGTGTGTCGTGTGTGCGTGTTGTGTGGTGCATGTTGGGTGCTGTGTTGCCTGGTGTGCGTTGTGTGTTGTGTGTTGTGTGTTGTGTGTTGCATTGTTGTGGGGTGTGTCGTATCTTCAGTGCTGTGTGCTGTATGCTGTATGTTGTGTGGTGTGTGGGGTGTGTTGTGTGCTGGATGTGCTGTGTGTTGTAAATTATATGCTGCGTGTTGTGTGTGTTGCGTGTTGTTTGGTATGCGTGTTGTCCGTTGTGTGTTGCATGTTGTGTGGTGTGTGGTGTGTGATGTATGTTGTGTGGTGCTGTGTGTTGTATGCTGCGTGTTGTGGGCGTTGTGTGTTGCGTGTTGTGTGCTGTGTGTTGTATGTTGTGTGCTGTGTGTTGTGTTGTATGTTGAGTGTTGTCTGCTGCGTGTTGTGTATTGTGTGTTGCGCGTTGCGTGTTGTGTCTTGTGCGTTGTGTGCAGTGTCTTGTGACTTGTGTGCTGTATGTTGTGTGATGTGTGTTGCACGTTTAGTGTTGTGTGGTATGCGTTGTGTGTTGTGTGTTGAATGTTCCCCAACCAGTGCAAGGGGTCCTAGCGGAGATGGAAAGATTTGGCGAAAATGCTGGGGCGATTTTGGTAGGCCACCGGGTTCGCGGGTTCCCGGTTCTGGGTTCCCGGACTCCCGGTTTCGGGTTCTGGGCCGATTTCGGTGGGCGGCGGGATTCCCAGATTTATGGGTTCCTGGGATCCTGGTCGATTTCCTGATCGATCGGTCTCACCATCGATCTCATTACCCACACCTCTCTGTCGATCTCAAAATTGATCTCACTATCGATCTCGCTATCGATCTCACTATCGATCTCACTATAGATCGCACGAGCGATCTCACGATCGATCTCACGATCGATCTCACGGAATCGACATCACTATCGCAGCCCCCAGGAGGTAGGAGGGAGGCAGAACAGAGGTGTGGTGCAGGCAGGAGGTGGGAGGCAAGAGGAGGAAAGGAGGGAGGAAGAGACGGGGAATGAAGACCCGGGAGGGGAAGAGCACGAGGACGAGGAGAAGGGACGCTATAACAATGAATCCAATACGGGAGGGTTGGGGAGAAACCGCGCGGCGCTCCTCGTACCAGGCCTCCCCGAAGCTGCCGAGGCCCCCGCGCTCGGCCTCCGCCCACGTCTCCGCGAGCAGGGCTACGGTGGGCGCCGAGGGGCGCGGCACGGCGTCGGGAGCCTCGGGGGGGGGAGGTCGGGAACCAGAGCTGCTGCAGAGCAACGCTTCGGGAACCTCGGGGAGGGGGGGATGGCGGGAGGTTGGGGGGGGGAAGGTGGGGAGGTGGAGGAGGGGGGAGGAGGGGAGGAAACAGAAGGGGGGGAGGGGGGGGCGGTCCCCAAGCTACCCCCATGTGACCGCACTGGAGCCCGTTTGCGCGCGCCGCAGATAACTCTCCGCCTCGTCCTCCTTCTCGCCCCCTCCCCCTCGCCCCCTCCTCCTCGACCCCTCCTCCGTCCCTCCTCGCCCTGGAACCTCCTCCCCCTCGCCCCCCCCGCCCTCGGCCTCCTCTTCGCCTCCCCCGCCCCCCTCGCCCCATCCCTCCTCGCCCCATCCCCCCTCGACCCCCACCCCTCCTCGCCCTCTCGCCCTTGCCGTCCTACGCCTTGCCCTCCCCCCCTTGCCCTCCCCCCCCTCCCTCCCCCCCCAACACCCGAGAGGCTGCCGCCTCTCCACCGCCGAGGGTGTCCTCGCCGCCCGCGAGCTCGGCCCTGGCGATGGCCTCCACCGCGCACCTGGCGGACCACGACGACGACGACGACGACGCCGACGACGCCGACGACGACGACGACGACGACGACGACGACAGCTACGGCGACGGCGACTACGACGGCAACGGCGACGGCGACGGCGACGACGACGACGCCGACGCCGACGCCGACGACGTTGACGACGTTGACGACGACGGCGATAGCTACGGCGACGGCGACTACGACGGCAACGGCGGCGACGACGACGACGACGACGACGACGACGACGACGACGACGACGGCGGCGGCGACGAGGACGACGACGACGACGACGACGACGAAGAGGACGAGGGCGAGGACGACGACGAGGGGAGCCCAGGTGAACAAAGAAGCGCAGGGCACAAAGGACGGACCAAGGCAGAGCAGGGGGCGGAGCCGTGGAGCGGCCACGGCACGAAACCCACCTCTTCCTCCCGCTCCTCCTCCTCCTCCTCCTCCTCCTCCTCCTCCTCCTCCTCCTCCTCCTCCTCCTCCTCCTTCTCCTCCCCCTCCTCCTCCTCCTCCTCCTCCTCCTCCTCCTCCTCCTCCTCCTCCTCCTCCTCCTCCTCCTCCTACGCCTCCTCCTAAGTATCCTCCTCCTCCTCCTCCTCCTTTTCCTCCTCCTCCTCCTCCGACTGGTCCGCATCCTCCTCCGCCCATTACAGACTTAAGGAGGAGGAGGAAGAGGCGAAGTGTGAACCCAAGACGCATCAACGATGATGCAAGACACCCGCCCTTCATATGTCCCGCCAGCAGGAGCTTAACCTAACTTGTTCAGTCGGGGAAGTGGTCCATTAGACGACAACCGTCTGAGAATCCTCAATCGTGCCCAAAAACCGCCACTGGGACTGCAACGCCGCTGATTAACGTGACTGCTGCGTCCTGGCAATCCCAATTCGTGCCAGAACACCGCTGCTAGGACTTCAACACGTTGAATGAACTTTACTGTTGTGCAATGGCATTTCGAAGCCGTGCGAGACGAATGTGCACAACGCTTAGGCGAATGTTGAAAGCCACCCGCACTCCATCCGCACAACTGTTGCAAACATTTACGAACGGATGCGCGCGGCGCTCTGGCGAGAGCCACAGATTGGAAACTACCCGCCCTCGATTTCTGAAGCTGCTACAACCCGTTAAAACGAATGCGCGCGGCGCTACGGCGACAACCACATTTAAAAAAACGCTCCGCCCTCCGTCCGTGAATGCGCTGCGACCTTTCAGGGCGAATGTGCGCGGCGCTGAATCGACAGCGACACATTGCAAACGACCCGCCCTCCATCCTTTTTGACACGAATGTGCGCGGCGCTGAAGCGAGGGCCACATTTTGAAAAGGACTCGCCCTGCATTCGTGAATATGTTGCAGAACTCTATATTGAGGATCATAAGCGGCGGGGATATCCCAGCGAAACGCCCTGACCGCCCTACCGACACGTCTTGGGGTGCGACAAGGAAGAATTACATATTCTAGCGGCTTCACGTAACCCCACCAGCCCAACCAGAATCGATGCCCCGGCAAGTTGCCTTGACCAGCAATGTGGAGAAGCATGCAGTGGAGAAGAAGATTGGGGAAGTCGTCATACCCAAAGAGGTGGAGGGTGGAGGGGGAATCGGTAAAGGACGAGGAAGTGGAAGGGGCAGGGAGGAGGAGGGAGGAGGAGGAACAGGCGGATGAGGGCGAGGATGAGGAGTGCGAGCAGACAGGCCAGAGGCCTCTTGGATATCTCTTCGGATGCTTCTTGAACATTTCTTAAAGTCCTCTTGGGGAGTCTCGGGGGCCTCTCGGCGGTCCCGGGGGCTTCTTGGAGCGTCTTGACAATCTTGGGTGCATCGGGGAAGCCTCTTGGGACCTCTTGGGGATCTCTTAGGGACAAATTGGGTACCTCTTGGGAGCCTTTTGCGGCCGCCAGGGCGCATCTTGGGGCCCTTTTCTGGCACTCTTGGGAGCCTTGGAGGCCACCTTGGTGCCGTCTTGGAGGAGCTCGATCAAAGACGGGGGTGCACTCAATTGACATCGCCCGCCCCCCAGGAGGCCAAAATTTGTCCACAATTATAATTGGATCCATGGTTATCGATTTTTCGTTTGAACCTTTTTGGGCGCCCCGAGGGGTCGCGGGGCACCCCGTCCAGGTCCAAGGAGAGGAGGTAGGGGGAAGGGTCAAAACACTCCCCGCCCGCAAGCCGTCTCGCTCACTCCCACCGGCCCTCCCAACACATCAGTAGCACCCGAGCCTCAGCATGTTCAGCGGTCGTTTGTGGATGAACACCTACAGGGAACCAAAACAGACCCTATGTGCGCGACGCTGGGGCGAAGTGCGCCACGCGTGCCAAGCGCACCACGCGCGCCGGGTGCGCCAGCCACCCCTGGGGCCCAAGCGTGCCAGGAACGCCTGGTGCGCCAAATGCTGCACGTGCACCACGTGCGCCACGTGTGCCGCATGCTCCAGCCGCGCCAGGTGCGCCACGTTCGGGGCACGCGCAAAGTGTGCCAGGTGTTCCGGCACACGTAACAGCACACATCGTGAAACATGTTGGCCTCCACCATCCTTGTCGGAAACCAATGCGCAATTTCGGCGGGGTGGCCATCATGGTGTCCAGTGGGCCTTTACACAGCAGGCAGTACGCATCGCGGGGTGGCCGCGCATGATCCAGATTTTGTAGCGTGTGTGTGTGTGTGTGTGTCTTGTTGGTTGTCTGGGATGGTGGCCCTTTCTTTTTTTCTTTTCACGGGATGGTGGGCCTGCCCACAGCAGGCAACATGCTGGCCTCCCCAAAGTGGTCGCGGGGCCCACGAGCACGACCAACGATTTCGCCCGAACATCTAATTTGTCATGTTTTTTGAGCGGGGTGGTGGGAGCGGGGTCGACATGGGGACGGGCTTGCTGCCAGTCGCATAGGGAACCGCGATCAAGTTCCCAGCGGGAACGCCGCACGTCTCCACCCGCCCTCCCAGTCGACAACCGTCGGCAACCGATACAGACGCCGGCCAAGTGCGCGACGCCCGCGAGGTGCGCCGCACGTGCAGGGTGCGCCACGCGCACCTGGTGCGCCGCACTGGGCAACAGGTCGACCCCACACCGCCTCTGTCAGAAACCCGTGCACAGTGACAGCGCGTTTGCTGGCACTGTGTGCACTGCGTGTGCGCGTGCGCCCGCAATCCATTTGTGACTGTTTTCGGCAGGGCTAGCGGGCCTGCACGCAGCACGCAATATGCCCGCCCCTCCGCCCGACCCTGTCAAAAAACAGTGCCAAAGTGATCGCGGGGCGCCCGCGCACGATCCTGATTGCGGTACCAAGTGAATGCTGTATTGTTGTTGCAGTGGCTGGTGTGGGGGGGGAGGGGGGGGCATTGCACACAGCAAGCAACATTCCGCCCCAGCCCCCCGTCAGTGTCAAAAACCAATGCAAAGTGATCACGGGGCGGCCGCGCATGATCTAGAGTTTGGTGCAGCATGTACTTTGTACTGCTTCTTGTTCAATGGATGGTGGGGGGGAGCCCGCATTGGACACAACAGGCAACTTCTCGCCCCCCCCCCCACCCAATCCCTTTCAAAAACATGGTCGACCCACGAATCCAGAAAGGAACATAGAAATATGAGGCATAGCAACGTGTGCAAGACACCTGATCTGGCGACGGGCAATTGCATTGCTGCGTGCATCGATCTTGGTGTACCTTGCCAAGGGCTGTGCTGTGCTGCGCCGTGCTGAATTGCGATGTGCCCTGCCGCGATTGTGCTCTATAGCGACGTGGATCGAATCCTCCTTTGCATCCGAGTCCTGACCGACCTGATCTGGATCTTAAGCTCGAGCTGCCTGAGCAAATAGTAGCTGCCCAAAATGTAATTGAAGTGGAAACGTGCGGGACGCTCAATCAACTCGACCTCAGAATCCGATTCAGCTCCGACAAGGAACGACACGACACCAGACACAGGCTCACGGACGCGCCACAGGAAGTGCCAGGGGCGCAATAGGGGATGCGCCGGGGGGCGTGTCAGGGGACGTATCGGGGGACGTGCTCTGGACGTGTCCGGGACCTGCCACGCGACGTGCCAAAGCGCGCGTCATGGGGCGGCCAGAGGTCATGCCAAGGGGGGAGGAAGCTGACTATTTCCCTAAGTCGGCCCACCCGAGCGTCCCAAATCGTGACAACCAGTGCGTCCGCGGTCCCGTCTTAGACCAGAAAGGGCCAAACAGTGCACGACGAAGAAGACCAGGCTTCCAAAAGTGCGCCAGGCGGGCAAGTTCCTCCAAGAGGACCTCCAAGACAGATCCCAAGGGCTTCAACGACGTTCCCAGATGCCCCAGCGGCCTCCCAGGGATATTCCCCCGGGAGGCAGAGACCACTCAACCACTTGAACTTCATGACCTGGACCTTCTCGCCTGTCCCGCCTCCCTGCGGCTGCTGTGGCCACCGGGGCCCGACGAGAGCCCCGGAAGAGGCCAGCAGGATCGAGGAAGATCGAGGAGGATCGAGGAGGAGGAGGAGGGGGAGGAGGAGGAGGAGGAGGAGGAGGAGGAGGAGGAGGAGGAGGAGGGGGAGGGGGAGGAGGAGGAGGAGGAAGGGGAGGAGGAGGAGGAGGAGGAGGAGGACCTGGGGGCGCCCGAAGGAGGCCAGGAGCACCCGGCCATCGCCTCCACGCCCGGAGGAGGCCGGAAGCGGCCATTGGAGGAGGCCGAAGGAGGCCAGGCGCCCGAGCGAGGGCCGAAGGACCCGGAGGCCAGGAAGCCCTGCGAGGTTCTTATTTTATGGTTTTCCTCCTCCTTCTCCTCCCTTTTTCTTCGGTCTGTCTGTCACGTCTCCTGTCTTCGCAAGTGCTCCTCACCAGCCGGCGGCTCCTGGAGCGATGTTCCCGTGGATGACGCCAGGAGAATCCAGCCAGGCAACTTCACACCTGGCCGCTGCCCGGCGAGGGCGGGCAGTGGGAGGGAAGAGCGAAGAAAGACGGATGCCGACAGAACAAGGAGGACGGAGGAGGGGAGGAAGAGGGAGGGTGGCCGAGGAAAGGAGAGAGGTAGGAGGAAAGGAGGAGGAGGAGGAGGAGGAGGAGGAGGAGGAGGAGGAGGAGGAGGAGGAGAGGAGGAGAGGAGGAGGGGGACGAGGAGGAGGAGAATGGAGGCAAAGGGTAGAAGGAGAGAAAGAGAAAGGAGGAATGAGGAGAAAAAGGGAAGAGGAAGAGGAGGAGGAGGAGGAGGAGGAGGAGGAGGAGAAGAGAGGAGGAGGCAGGGAACCAGAGGGAGGGAAGCAGGATGGAAGCGAGAGGAGGGTGAACAAGGGAAGAGGGAGGGCAGGAAGCCCTCGGAGTTTCCTTCCCGCCCCCCCCCCCACCCCACGCCCTCCGCCACCCCCGTCCTTCCGAGGCGCTGGCACCCGAGCATCCGCGGCGAGTACTCCAGGCTCAGCGCCTCTCGCCGCGCGTGGAGGGGCAGGGCAAACAGGAAGCGGGGAGAAGTAGGGCGGAAGTTCGGGAGAGGGCGAAGGTGAAAACGAGAGGGAAGCCTGGAGGGGGGAGAGCGCGGGTGAACACATTAGGGGAGGGGAAGAGGAAGAGGAGGAGGAGGAGGAGGAGGAGGAGGAGAAAAAGGAATTCGTGAACCTAGAAGATGAAGCATTCTGCAATTACGTTCGAAAACGGCCACCGAGCCCATCCCGCCTCCAGCATCCACTGCTCCCCGACCTTCCTCCAATCTGCGTCCCCGTCCCAGTGAGGCAGACGAAGTCCATGGCGGGCCTGCAACGCGACTTCGACGAGACGATCGGAGAAAGCGCACATGGGATTATTCTGCAGCACCGAAACACTACAGAATTCCTCCCAGAACGAATTGGCTCAGACGGCCGACAGCTGCCATCCATACTGTGCTCCAGAGACTAAATTCCGGTAGTATCCGAGGCACATTAAGAGCAACATAACAAAACGCAGCGACATCATGCGAGTGCGGGGAGGGTAAGGCCAGTAGCAGTGTGCACCGTGTGTTTGGGCACATGGAGGCGGAGGAGGAGGAAGAGGAGCAGGAACATAACCTGGAGGAGGAACAGGAGGAGCAGAAGGAGCAGGAGGACTCGATGTCCTAGGGTGGCCTGCGTCCTACGTGCCGATAAAGTGGAGCAAGAAGAGGAGGTGGAGGAGGAAGGGAAAAAGGAGGAGGACCAGTGTGAACCCAAGACGCATCAACGATATTGCAATACATATACCCTGCTTGCAGCTTCCTGTTCACAGGCCCTACAAGTATTCATGTTCACTGACAGAAGTGCCCCGTTGGACAACAACCGAATGAACATCTTGAACTCCACGAGCCCACGTTACGGTTGCGTCTTGACGATGATGAATCGCGTCAAAACGCCATCCCTAGGATTTCAACACCATTTTACACCAGACAAACACCCCAACCAATGGATGGTTTTAAAATTTTGTGCGAGCATGAGAACGATCGTGAAATCGACAGTGAATCCCATGGTGCGATCGGTAGCGAGATCGAAAAAAAACATGATATCACTCTATCGACCGATCGAACCCGGAACCGAAAACCCGGGAACCCCGCGATCGGGAACGCGGAACCGGGAACCCGGGAACCAAGAACCCGGAACAGGGAACCCAGGAACCCGGGAACCCGGAACCCGGGAACCCGGCGGCCTTCCGAAAGTGGCCGTCCCCTTTCGTCAAATCCTTCAAGATCCGCTCGGACCCATTCAGTGCAATCACTGGTTGGGGGAAATCCATGTAACTTCTGCGCCTTGGCAATCGGACATCTTTCCAAAACACCCATCTGGGATGTTCACCCTGAGAATCCAAGACCTGCTGTCAGCTCTTAAAACGAATGCGCGCGGCGCTTAGGCGAGGGCCACAGTTTGAAAAGGAACCGCCCTTCATCCGCGAAGCTCCTGCCCTTTCTTTACACGAGTATGCGCGGCGCTGAGGCGAGAGCCACATTTTGAAAACCACCTGCCCCCATCTGTGAAACCCTTGCCATGTCTTATGACGGATGTGCGCGGTGCTAAGACGAGAGCCGCATTGTGAATAAGGCACGCCCTCCACCCGTGAAACATTTGCAGCTGTTCACAACGAATGTGAGCGGCGCTAAAGCGAGAGCCAAATCGTGAAAACGACCTGGCATCCATCCGTGAAGCTGTTGCAGATTTCAGCTTCCGTAGCATGAGTGGTGAGGAAGTCTTGAGCAAAACGCCCGACCCGCCCTTTCGACCGGCCTCGGGGTGCGACAGGGAGGAGTTACTCATAAGAGAATGAATAGAGGAGGAGGGGGAGGAGGAGCAGGAGAAGGAGGAGGAGGACGCAGGAGCGAAGAGGGAGGATGGAGAGAGAGGAAGACTAAGGGAAAGAGAGAGCGAGAGACAGTGAGAGAGAAGAAAAACAGAAAGGGACAAAGAGAAGGGGGAACAATGATGAAGGGAAGAAGAGCAAAGATGGCGGAAGGAAGGGGAGGAGGGAAGAAGGAGGACCGTTTAAAAACAATGTAATTAAAGGAGAATGGAGGACGGAAGAAGGGGTAGGAATCTGGTCCTCCCCCTCTCCCTGCCCCTGCCCCTCCTCCTCTTCCTCCTCCTCCTCTTCCTCCTCCTTCGTTTGCTCCTCGTTGTAAATCCTCCTCCCCCTTGAAAGTTGCAGCAGTTTCAAGCAGGAAGGGCGGTTGGTTTTCAAACTGTGGCTTCGCACCGCGCGCATTCGCATTAAAAGTTGGGAACAGCTTCCGGTATGGAGGGGCGGTTCCTTTTCAAAATGTGGCTCTAGCCGTAGCTCCGCGGAAACTCGTCTCAAAAGTTCGCAACAGTTTCAAGGATGCAGGGCGGGTGGTTTTCAACATGTGGCCCTCGCCTTGGCGCCGCCCCAGTTGCTCCTAAAAGTTCGCAACCGTTTCAAAGTTGCATGGCGGTTCCTTTTGAAAACTTGGCTGTCCCATTAGTGCCGCGACCATTCGAGCCGCTGGATGCAGGCCCCCACCCTTCCTTAGCGGTGTCCGTGGGACTTGCTTGGCACGGCCCCTTGCCTTGGGACGAGGCTGCTGGTCGAGACGAGGCTCTGCTGCTCGTGCCTGCGGAGCACCCCGCCTGAAAGGCGGGCGCCCCGTGGGCATCCCGCGCATGGCGGAACTGTGGCTCGGCTGCTTCCCCACAGCGCCAGTGTGCCCGCTCTCCCTCGCCACCCCCTTCCCTGCCCTGCCGCGGCCCGCGCTCCTCCGCGTGGGCCAGGCGGGACATCCTCTTCCACGCCGCGGCCACGACGTCCACCTCGGGGCCCGCCGGAGAGGGAGGGGCGGGCGCGGCCAGCGAGGGCACGGGGGCGGGGAAGCAGGGCGAGGGGGCGAGGGGGCGAGGGCAAGTGGGAGGGGAGGAGGGCTGCGCGCTCGACGATGGACCCCTTGCTGCCCACCAGCCCTGGGCGGTTTTCGGCGGCTTTCAGGGGTCCTCGTGCTGTCTTCGGCGGTCTTCGGCGGTCTTCGGCGATTTTCTGACAGTCTTCGGCGGCGTGCGTCGGCTCCAAGCATTTGTTCTATGGACTTCGGCGCGAAAGCTGGACAGTTGCGGTTAACCAAGGGTCCGTGATCGAAGTCCTAAGGGAGAGGGGAGAGGGAGGGCAATCTTTTTGAGCACATCCGGTGCGCTGCATACTTCAAGCACACCGAAAGCGTCAGAAAGAAGAGCGGCTCCGTTCTCTTTCGGGTGGGGGTCCCCTGCAAATTCTGCTCCAACTGGCCTGGCTGTGCTTGCGATTTCCCGTCCTAGAGTCGAAACGAGGGCCGGAGAGGGATGGCGAGCGGAATGAGGAAGGAAGGAAGGGGAGGGGGAAGGGAGAGAAGGGGAACAGACCTCCTCTCGCTACGAAAGAAAAGAAAACATATCAGGATCGTCAGTTTCTTGTGTCTCATCAACTCTACAACCGTCATCACGAGCTGGCCCAAACTCACGATACTGTAAGAGCCTAGGCTGGAGGGTATATACCCAAAAAATTGCCTGCGCGATCCAAAAGAAAACTACGAGGTTCGGCGAAACATATGTAGGAGGCAGTGGGGGGAGAGACTTGAGCGAGACGTGTACGGAGAGAACACGGAGCATCTTCTATTCCTAACCTCCAGGCTTTGTTTCGCACTGACGTTCGGATCGTCATGTTCAGATAAGTTTGTGTCTCGTCAACCCTACCTCTGTCATCACGAGCTGGCCCACACACACACACGCGATACTGTAAGAGAAAAGGCTGGAGGGTGTATACCCAAGATAACAGACTGCCTGATCCCAAGTCGTCCCAAGGATGTGAGCTTATGAATTAAGAGGGGTATACAGACTTCGTTGACGAACGGTCTTGGTACATAGAGTTGTTGCCAGCAACTGCGAGAGCTTGGCGGGGTAGTCTGGGCCCGTGATGTCTGTTGTCACAAGCCCGATTCGTTTTCGATCTTATCCTCCTACCTTCCTTACCTGCCACGCGTAGTTGGCGCAGCTCCTAAAACAGGGGAAGGGAGGGAGAAGGGAAGAGCAACGCGGGAGGGAGAAGGATGGAGCACGAGGGGGACATTCGAGAGGGTCAGGAGCAGGAGCACAAGCAGCAGAACCAGACGGACGGGTCAGGCGGGCGAACCCTCACAGGCGGGTCGGGCGGGTGGGCCTAGGCGGCCGGGTCAAGCTGAAGCGTCAATCCAAGATAAATCGCGAGGAACATGCGAGCGATACAGTCGGACCTAGACAAGAAGAAAATCCCTCAAGAACACGAGGTCCTCCGCTGGCCAAACCGCACACAACATACAAGGGTACCCTCCCCAGGGTGCACGAGAACATCCAACAAACACGAAGAACATTGGGGTACCCTGCACCCGAACAGACCTCGACCTTATACCTCGGTCCGACTGTAGCACGATTCCCTAGTAAATCGTGAGGAAGTCCAGGGCGAAAGCGTGATCCCTGAATGACGAAGGCGCGGCGCAGTACCACGCGAGAGCGCGACTCCTGGACAGAGCCGTTGTGGCTGCAGCTCGGGGGCCTACAGCGCATCCTGACGCCCTAGAACTTCCCTGGTCAAGAACAAGGCACGAGCCCCAGGATGAGCACCTGGATTGGAAGACACAACAGGCACCCGGCCGGGGGGGGGACCAACAATATTCCTGCTCTGAAGCTGCAACTCTTGAGCAGGGGCCGACCGCCCCGGCATTCCTACAGTCCTACCACGACAGGTTCTTATGAAGGGGCCCCAGGACACACAAATAAATACACACAAATAAAATATTCCCCATATTTTCCCATATTTTCTGGGTTTCTGTCTTCCCTCCCACTTCCCATGTTTTCCTATATTTTCTGGGGAATCGACGAATAATTGTGTCTGTGTGTTTTTTCCCCTCCTGATTTTAGAACCCAAAAATGTTCGACAAAACAGAAGCAATGTTGTTAGAGCATAAGCCCGCTGTGTGAAAACAAGACAGTCCCAGTAAGAGATGTTCGAAGAACATGTCGTACAGACCACACGATTAAGGTTCTTAGAACATACTTTGGTAGGCCTATAGGAGAGCTAGGACGCTTCGCCACTGCTTGAAAATTGAACCAAAAGAGAGGGGAGGGCAGCAGGCAGGAAGGCAGGCGGGGAGGCAGTGGCGCGGAGACGCGCGGAGGAGCGGGGACGGGCAGGGGTGGGACACGCGGCCGCGGAGGCAACAGCGGTGGCGAACAGCCGGGAGGCTTCACTGGCATGTTTCGGGGATCTTCTGACCCGGGTCAATCCAGACCCGTGTCAGTCAGGACTCGTAGGATCCTGCAGGATCCTGCAGGATCCTGCGCCCAAGCCCGGGTCAATGCCGCCCTGGCTCTGAAGGATCCTACAAGGTCGGGCGCTCTGGCTGACACCCGTTTGCATGGACCCCCGCCTCTCTCAAGCCCCGAGCATGCCGGCTCCAGCCACGGCCGGACAAGCGGCGTGGCCCGTTCAGGCAACAGCGTGTGAGCCCTACCCCTGCGGGTCAAGTTCCTAAGAAAACGGCCAGGGCTCAGGGTTCGAGTGAGGATGTCTGCAGCCGCGCGAAGCCCAGCGGGGGTGTCACACACCCCAGCGTCGATGGAACCCGAAGGGGTGGGGCTCGCAAGGGGTCGAAGACGGGTAAAGGTGTGGTCTGGATCTTGTTCCTGCGACAGTCCGTTTCCGGTGCAGGTACTGGCTGCACGAAGAGATCCAATCGGAAAACTGAAAGCAGATTCACAGACCAACCTCGCCTACAGTGTCGTATCGCACCGTGCCAGTACGGGCCACACCGTGTGCCCGCCTTCTATGAGAGACGGGAAGCATCATTGGTATGCCAGCTCCACCGTCAAGACGGATGGCGCAAACGCGGGCGGACGCTGGAGGCGGCGACGGCAGTAGCCACCACGATGTCGACCACAGTGATGCCAATGACGATTCGTGGTCGGCTTCCAGCTTCCAGCGCGGCGCGGCGCTGATGTTGCATCCAGCAGCGACGGCGTGACGGCAACTGCGACACACAGCGAAGAAAAGCACATGCGCGAGGGCAGTGGCAGCTTTTGGGCGATCGGCCAATCGAGTCGCTATTATGCAATGGAGGTCGGATGTTCTGGAAGAGCAGGGGTGGACTACAGGCGACGCGCTAGATCGAGAAGGAGGATAAAGGGAGTGAAGCCTTTCCAGAGCCCCAAGCGCCTCAGGACAGCCCAGGAGAGCCCAAACGAAGCGCCAAGACAGTCCAAGAAAGCGTTGCGATGACCCAAAATAGCACCACGGCGATCGAAGCTGGCTTCGAGACGGCCCACGACGCGCCCAAGACGGCCCACCAATGCTCTGAGAGAACCGCCGAGAGAGCCCCACGAAACGAAAATCGCCCAATGCACGTGGGAAAGCGTAGCATACCTGTTGCGTCTCCACAGCGCCCAAGACGGCTCAAGAGCTCCCAAGATCGTCCCGCGTCCGCCCGGAAACGGCCCAGGAGGGTCCCAAGACGGCCCAAGAAGTTCCCAAAACAAATGGAGAGAGCCGCAAGATAGGCCCAAGGCGGCCTGAGGGGCTCCCAAGACGGGCCAAGAGAGCCCCAAGAGGCTCCCAAGAGGCCCCCAAAGGTTCCAAAAGGCTCCCAGATGCCTCGACAATCGTTCCACGAGGCTGCCGAGAGGCATCCCAGGATACTCCAACATGCCTCCAATAGTCGCCTCAAAAGCTTCCCCAGCAACACACAACCATCCAAGAAACCCCTGTCCCACAGGCCCAAGGTGGTGGGCCACAAGGACCTGCAGAATTATCACACGTCTGTTCCATTGTGATCGCTTCTTCCCTTCCCCAGCTTCCGACCCCACACCACGACCAGCAAATGGCGCTCGCTATTTCGGAACAACCCGACACGCCGTGTCGCGTCGTCTCCCTCCTCATGTTCACTTTGCGCGTCTTCCCTCGAAGAGGCCTCCGAGAGGTTTCCCACGAGCCCCTTCATATGCATCCCAGAAGCTCCTGACACACTAGATAACTTCCAAGATCGTCGCAAACACGCGCTGCTTCGTGGAATGGCGTAAGCACCCTGGGCAAAGGGAATGGGAAGGAGGACGATGAGGATGAGGAGGAGCAGCAGCAGCAACAACAAGAGCAGGATTCTCCTCCTCCCTCGCCCGTCCTTCCTCCCTCCCCTTTCCAACTCAAGCCTTAGATGGCTACAGGTGGTAGTCTTCCCCCCTGTATCCCCACCCCACCCCCACAGTTTCCTCTCAGATCCCATTACACTTCTGCCCCATCCCCACGCATCCATCATCCATCTGTGCTCCCTCCTCCCGGCCCCCCCCTCCCCCTCCTCATCGTGTTCCCCCTCCTTGTCCATGATTGTGCCCTATAAGTAATTCTTCCCTGACACCCACGCGTCGCGAGTTGGCAAGGCACCGGGGCGTTTCCTGTGAGACCTCCCCATCAATTGTGATCCTAAAACTTTACATTTACAGCCAATACAAGGATGGAGGGCGGGACGCTTTCAAGATGTGGTTCGCCCCGTATCGCCGCGCACATTCGTCTTAAACGCTGCCGACATTTACAAGGATGGAGCGCGGGTCGCTATCATGATGTGATGTTCGCCTGAGCGCTGCGCACAATCATTCCCTACCTAAGCTCTGCCTAGAAGGGTTCTTACCATCTTAGCTTAAAGGGGCCGGACAGTGCAAAGCGCCCCGGGCGGTTCCCCCAGTCCCCGCCCCGCGGTTCCCCCAGTTGCGCCCCCTGGGTTCACCCAGCTTAGCTTAGCTTAGCTTAGCTTAGCTTAGCTTAGCTTAGCTTAGCTTAGTGTAGCTTAGCTTATATCATCTTAGCTTAGCTTAGCTTAGCTTGGCTTAGCGTTGCCCAGCCTAGCTTAGCTTAGCTTAGCTTCGCCTACCTCATATTAGCGTATCTCACCTTAGCTTAGCTTAGCTTGGCTTAGCTTTGCTTAGCTTAGCTTAGCCTGGCTGAGCTTACCTTAGCTTAGCTTAGCATAGCTTAGCTTACCTTAGCTTAGCTTAGCGCAGCATAGCGCAGCGCAGCATCAGCATATCATAGCATAGTATAGCCAAGCATAGCCAAGCATAGCATAGCATAGCATAGCATAGCATAGCTCAGCATGGCATAGCATAGCGCAGTATAGCATAGCATCGCATAGCATAGCATTGCTTAGTATAGCACAGCGCAGCGCGTGTGTGTGTCTGTGCGCAGGCAACGCAAAACCACAATCAAGCAAAAGCAAGAACAAAAGCAAAGCAAAAGCAACATCAAAAACAACAACAAAAGGCAAAGGCAAACGCACAGGCAAGAGCAAAAGCAAAGGCACTGCAAAGCAACAGCAACACAAATGCGAAAGTGTAAATGTAGATGTAGATGTAGATGTAGGTGTTGATGTGGATGTAGGTGTATATGTATATGTAAATGTATATGTAGATGTAGATGTTTGTGTAGATGTAGATGTAGGTGTGAATCTCGCTGTTGATGTTGATGTAGATATAGGTGCAGGTGTAGATGTTAATGTAGCTGTCGGTGTCGATGTAGACGCTGCTTTCCTAAATGCTCAAACTCCTAGGTAATGGAAACAGCCAGCTTACAAGTGTGCACTTCTGTTTCCAGCATACCGCTTGGAAGACGATGGCTGGCAGAGAAAGCTTTTGGCAGGAGACACTGCCCCCTCTAGACAAAGGCATGGAGGAGGCTGCATGCTGGCACTGGGGGCCAGGAAGACTATAGAACGGACGTAACGGATCTGTGAGGACAACGTCGTTGGAAAACGTTCATGCGTTTTTTTCCCGTATACTGTTCTGAAGACGACGCATGGTAAAGGGAGGTTTGGGCAGCAGACGCTGCAGAGATCAACGCCTGAATACATATCTCCACATCAAGCACTGAGCTGGTTTAGCTACGCATTAACATTCTCTACGCGAGAATACTTTGCTGACGATACCTTGGGAGAAGACTGAGGACAATTAATTGGGCGCGCAACGCGTCAGGGCAAGAGGCCTTCTGACGCGTCCTGAGCGGCGCCGCTGCGTTTGCCAAAGAGCTCGAAGTGGGGTTGCCGCGCGTAGTCGCAAAGGCCCCGACCGCGGCATATATTTTTCACGAGGGCGGGAGCAAGAGGACAGAACTGGAGGTGAGACTTGGCCTGAGCTTCGAAACGCCGACCGGCAGCACAGTGGTCGGCGACGATTTCCTGACTGCGCGGACAAGACTATCTGCGCAATCCGTCGGGCAAAAGCCGCGGCCAGCTAATGATGGGGCTCTCTTCGCCGACCGGGATACCGCACTCACGGGCCAGGCCCGAGACTTGGCCCGCGCGGGCTGCCAGAAGATTGCCACGACCAAGGTCGGCACGATTGGCGGCGGACAAATCGGGAAGACCGAAGGAATGAGAAGCATCGCGGAGGCGCCTGGGCATGCGAGAGGTAAAACCGCCGCGCCTGGCCTGAGACAAGGATTCGCACGGCGCGCCCACGAACACAACACTACTTTTGCCGCTCACAATGCACCCGCGCAACGCGGCCAGGAGGCATCTCAAGTGAAATCAAACTCAGGTCCGCCCGCGCCGTCGAGCGTCGTCAGCATGTGGGTGATCCCGTTCACTGCCTCGCACTCCTTGTCGGAGACCACGGCCAGGTTGTCGATGAAGCAGAGCTTGGAGGGGCCCTCGCACGCGGGCGTCGCCGGCACCTTGCCCCTCACCCACGGGGTCGAGGATAAACGCGAGGAAAGCAGGTGCTCGTGAGCTCTCTGAATAAAGCGCACCGCCCACGCCCAGCCCACTGGCACGACTCGCGCCTGGAAGGCGCACTCCACGTCGCCCCCTGCAAGCCCCAGCCTCTCGCACCACCTGGCGGGCAGGTAGCGCGCCAAAATCGGCGGGGGCACGAAGAGGGGCCGAAAGCTGGCGGGCAGCTCGCACTGGTAGAAGCAGACCTCGATACCGGCGGAAGCCACCCAGAGTCGCGCTCCAGGCTCGCTCTCGAGGTCCGCCAGTGACTCACCGCTGGCCAGCGAAGTGCACGGAGGAGGAGTAAAGTGGCAGTTACTCCGTCGCGTGTCAAAGATCAGCCTCAGCAAGCCATCCTTACGCTTGACGAAGAAAGCCCCCGAGGTCTCCTTGACGACGGCGGCCTTCTCCAAGATGCCCTTGCCCAGGAGCTCCGCCAGGAAGCACCCGCACATGAAGCCCTTCAGCCTCGGCACGGGGTCCAAGGCAATGGCGGGCCCGAGCTCGCGCAGCGCCGCCTGCGCCTCCGCGGGATCGCGGAAAAGGCCGCTGCCCTCTGACAGCATGCACTGCAAGTCGTCTGGGACCACGTCGCACAGCGGCAGAGCCCCAGCACGTGACTGCGGCAGGGAGATCCTGCCAGGCTGGTAGGTTGCATCCAAACTGTCGGCCACACTCGAATCGACGCAGCCGCCACCGCTACCCTGGAGCACCTTCCATGCTCCCAGGGGGTCAACGTCAGTCGGTGGAGGTCCGCGCCCACCATCGAGCTTGGCCAGAGAGCGCGCCGCCGAAGCCTGGGCGGCGGTCACCTGGGCATCGCTGGACGCCCTGCGGCCACCGCCAAGCTCGCTCAGCGCGTCCAGGCCCGCACGGAGCCACACCTCCTCGCCCCGGCGCCGCCTGGCCTTCCGCTTGCCCGCTACGGAGAGCCCGCCGCCCGCCGTGCCGAGGAGCAGCTCGTCGAGGGCCCGCCCGCCGGGGAAGGGCAGCAGGTCGCGAGGGCGGTCGCCAGGAGGCTGAGGACCAAACGCCATGCCCGAGCCGACCACCAATGGCTGCGGGCGCAAAAGCGCCGGCGACCTCTCCCGGAGAGGCCCACCGGCGGAGTGAGTGAGCTTCAAGAGCGGCCTCACCGGCCGCGGCCGCGCGCCTTCGCGCGCGCGCCGCTGCCGCGGGCCTCGCCCGGCTGCTGCTGGGCCTGATTGCCTGCTGCGGCCCCATGCGCGAGCCACTTCTCCTCCCTCCCCTTGCGCTTCTCCTCGAGGATGGCGCTCTCCTGGGCAAGCTCGCCCGCCGCGTGCCCCTCGAGCCTCGGGCAGACCAGCGCCGCACCCTTGCTCCGCGAGCTCCCAAGGAACATGCGGCGCTCGTCGAGCCAGGAGCCGTCGCCCTCCTCGCCCGCCTTGGCCGCAGGGAGCTCAGGTGCGTACAGCTCCTCCCAGAGCTGGTAGCGCCTCGAGAGGACTTCGAACGTCTCCAGCTCGGAGCAGTTGAGCTGGTCGAAGACGCAGGCCCTCTCCAGCACTTCTGAGATGTAGGCATGCTCCTCCACGCCTGCGTCGCTGGGCGAGACCTGCAGCAGGTTGCGCCACCAGAAGTGGCGCTGCGTGGGAGTCCAGCTGGAGGAGCCACTTGGGAGCGTGCGCAGGTCCCCCATCGCCGGCACCTGGCGCGAGAGACCCCGCCACGGCCACGCAGAGGGACCCCACGCCAGGCACCGTGAGCACGCCGCGGTCACCTGAGGCCAGCAGCTGGCCAACCGCGTCGACCGCCTGGCCGTGGGTGAAGCCGTGGCGGGACTCGGCGGCCACCCAGGCCAGCCCGGCGGCAGCCCCTGGGAGGGCCGCGGCAGCAACGCCTGCCGCGCCGGGGGCGTGCGCAGCGCCAGGGCCACCGCCGCCGCGAGGAGGAAGCACGTGCTGTGCCACGAGGACCTGGCGAGCCTCGGCCTCGATATCGAGGTCGCCCTCGTTATCGCGGGCGTAGTCCTCGCAGGACTCGAGCAGCTCGCGCTTCTCCTGCGCCGTGAGGTTGACGAACCGGAAGACCTCGACGTTCGCCATGCCCGCCCCGAGGCCGCCCAGCGGGCCCACGCGATGGACCCCGTCGCTCTCCATGAGGTCCTCGTCGTAGACGTCGCCGCTAGGCGTCGCCATTACCCACCGTGATGGCGCCAAGCGGGCGCCCACCAGCCGCTCGTGCCACAGTGGGTACCCCTCGTACCGCACCAGGACTCGAGACCCCCGCTGGAGCTGTGAGAACCACTCCGGCCGCGCTTCGCCTGGGCGCCAGCCATCCTGCGTGTCGAGAGCCGATCACGAGGCACGAGCCGAAGAGCACGCCCGTGAAGAAGAGCCCCACGCCGACGAGGGCCAGGGTGGCCACCGGCGGGGGCGGAAGGGCGGGGCACACCTGCCCGTGGAGCTGCTCAGGGCCGCAGCGGTCCAGCTGCCGCTGCAGCAGCTGGAGGAGGCCCTGGTCCGGGGCCGCCGCCCACTCGCAGTGGCAGTCGCAGCGCCCGCCCGCGGCCAGTCCGCCTCTGGCGCCGGCGACGACCGAACTGGTGACGGAAGAGGCGCTCTGAAGCACGCTGGTCAGCCAGGCCATCCACTCTGGGCCCAGCCTGAACCAGAAAAAGGGCTACAGAGATGGGAGTGCACGGCGAATCAGAAACGAAAAGCGTAGGCAACGGAATATTGCTTTCTCGCCTTTTCGCTTCCGATGGACATTCGAGGCCTTAAGATAGCTCCAAGATGGCCCAAGAGAGCCCTAAGAGGGGCCCAAGGGAGCCCCAAGACGGCCCCAAGAGCGCCCAAGAGCGCTCCAAGAGCGCCTCAGGGACGGTCAAAAAGGCGACTTGGGGGGCCCCCGAGGGGCAAGGCTAATAAAGGGAGCCCCCTTCTTTGATCGATGTCCTCCAAGAAGCGCCCAGGAGGCCCCAACAGGCCCCAAGATGGCCCCAAGATGGCCCCAAGAGGCCCCCAAGAGGCCCCCAGGAGGCCCCCAAGAGGACCCCAAGCGGCCCCAAGAGGCCCCCTCCGAGGCACCCAAGACGCCCAAGAGCCTCTCAGGACCACCAAGAGACCCTCAAGACGTCCCAAGAGGCCACCAAGAAGCGCCTAAGAGGTATCCCAAGAAGCTCCTAGAGGCATCCAAGAGACCTCTGGCCATTTTGCTTTCCCTCCTCCTCCTGCTCCTCCTTCCTCCTCCTCCTCCTCCTCCTCCTCCTCCTCCTCCTCCTCCTCCTCCTCCTCCTCCTCCTCCTCCTCCTCCTTCTCTTCTTCCTCCTCCTCCTCCTCCTCCTCCTTCTCCTCCTCCTCATCCTATTCATCCTCGTTCTCCCCACTCCCTTATCCATCCATCCAGCCTCTTCCTTCTCCTCCTCCCTCCTTCGCACGGTTTGGCAGTCCCCCTCGTTGCTCCCGCACTTCCCTGATCACCTCAACTCGCCTGGACATCGTTTCTGGATGGGCTGGTGGGGATACGTTTTTTGTTCGCGAGCGCGCAGGAGAAAGCCAGGCGCCGTCAGAAAACTGGTGGGGATGCGCGAAGCGTCTAGAATCAGAAAAGCGAGCGCGGCGCCGAGGGGAAAGAGATATTTCGGCCTTCCGCGCGGGATGTGCGCCGTGTCCCACTCCTGCCACGCATGCTGCAGCGTGGACGACAGAATGTGCACGTTGACCAAAAAAAACTGTTTGCCCACTGCTGCTGGCAAAATACATGGGGGCCCGGATCCCGTCGCTATCAGCCGGCTGCGCGGCGGAGCCTGAGCACGAGCACAACCGGACCTGGGACAGAAGAAAACCCTTCAAGAACACGAGACCCTCCGCCTGCCAAAATGAAGAACGTTCGAAGGTGCCCCCCCCCCAGAATGCACCAGAGCATCCAACAAGCACGAAGAACATTCCGGCACCCGCCCCGAACCGACCTCGATCTCATACTTCGGCCCGACCGCAGATGGATCGAAGCTCCGAGCGGGCCGCGGGAGCCCGAGGCTCCAGGTACGTGCAGCAGAGCGGAAGGGGAAGCGGCAGGATCCCGTCGAAGGAGGAGGGGGAAGAGGACGAGAAGGAGGAGGAGGAGGAGGAGGAGGAGGAGGAGGAGGAGGAGGAGGAGGAGGAGGAGGAGGAGGGGGAGGAAAAGAGGAGGGAAGGAGGAGGAGGAGGAGGAGGAGGAGAAGGAGGAGAGAGGAGGGAGGGATGAGAGAGGGAGGAAAGGAGGGAAGGGAGGAGAGGGGAGGGGGAGGAGAGGGGAGGAGAGGGAGGAAGGCGCCCCCGGCTTGCGTCACTGCTTGGCCGCGGAGGGCGCCGCCACGGCCCAATCGAGCGCACCCCGACGGACTGGGGGCTGAGCATGACCTCCGGGCGGCACGAGGAGGTGTTCCGTCCTCTTCCCTCATCATCATACTCTCCCTCCCCCTCCTTCCCTACCTGCCCCTCCTTCCACATCATCATCATCATCATCATCATCATCATCATCATCATCATCATCATCATCATCATCAGCATCATCATCATCAGCAGCATCATCATCATCAACAGCATCATCATCGTCGTCGTCGCAATCATCAGCATCATCATCACAATACCTATACGACCGCCCTGCGGGCGATAAGGAGGTTGGGGGGGATTGAGATCAAATGCCCACCCTGACTGACCTCCAGCCTGTCACCTTGATCTCATCTCTCTGTGGAAGATATGGATTGGATAAGATAAGATAGGTTGGATTGGAAGAGATGGATTGGATTAGACAAGATGGATTGGATTGGCCAACCGCAGGCGCAGAAACAAATGAATTGATGGATTGGATTGGATGGATTGGATTGGGTGGGATAAGGTAAGATGGGACAAGATGGGTTGGATAAGATAAGGAAAGCCCGCCGCAGGCGCCGAAAAAAATGAATTATGAAATTAGCGACATGCGTTAGCGCTGGGACGCCCGGGACACCCGGGACACCCGGGACACCGCCCGGCCCAACTGGGACACCTCCCGGCCGCCGGCGGACGGGAAACAGACTTTCGCTCGCGACACCCGGGACACCGCCCGGCCCAACCGGCCACCGGCGGACGGGCGCACGGACTTTCGCTCCTACTTCGGCCTAGCTACAGGAGGATCACGCGCAGCTTCGCCTCACCCGCACGCACGACACGAACACGAAACCGACCCCGATTTCCCGGTGGGGGGTCTCCGTTTCACTGCGATCTCACCCCCCAACATCAGCACCAACATCAGCATCATCAGCAGCATCAGCATCATGTTCACCATCATCAGCACCATCAACATCAACATCATCATCATCATCATCATCATCAGCAGCAGCAGCAGCAGCAGCATCGCCATGAGCATCATCATAATCATCATCACCATCATCACCGTCATCATCACCATCGTCATCCGCATCATCCACAGCATCCGCAGCATCATAAGCATCATCATCATCCTGACCATCATCACCGTCATCACCAGCATCATCAACGTCATCGTCATCAGCAACATCATCACCAACATCATCAACAATATCACCATCAGCATCAGCATCATCATCACCGTCATCAGCATCATCCGCAGGATCCTCATCATCCTCCTCACCATCATCGTCACCAGCATCATCAACATCATCAGCAACAGCATCATCAGCAGCACCACCATCACATCATCATTATCATCATCAGGATCATGAGAATGATCATCATCAGCATCGTCAGCACCATCATCCTCATAACCAGCAGCAGCATCATCATGATCGTCATAAGCACCACAGTCATCAGAAGCAGCGAAAAACCATCATCATCATCATCAGCAGCAGCAGCAGCATCGTCGTCATCGTCATCATGAACCATCATCATCGCCATCATCATCATCATAATCATCAGCATCGTCATCGGTATCGTCATCGGCATCGTCCTCGTCCTCGTCTTCGACGTTGTCCTCGTCATCGTCATCGTCATTTTCACCATCGCCCTCATCATTATCAGAATCAGCAGCACTCCCACCATCATCAACATCATCATCATATCATCATATCACCATCATCATCACCATCAGCATCACGATTCTTCATTGTCCTCCTCCTCGCCATTATCCTCATCCTCGTCCTTCTCCTCGTGCTCCTCGATCTAGCCTCCCCCGTGCTCTTCCTCCTCCTCCTCTTCCTCCCCATCCTCATTGTCCTCCTCCATGTTCCTCATTGTCGTCCTTGTCCTCCTCCGTTTCATCCTGATTGTCATCCTCCTCCTGCTCCTCATCCTCATCTTCTTTATCCTCCTCCTCATCCTCCATCGTTTTCCCTGCTGCATGACATGTTGGCTCAGGCGGTTGCATGCCCGCCGCGCCGCCGTCCATCGCGATGCCTGCTGCGCGGGCTAGAGGGGCCCTCCCGACGCTCGACGGCGCGGCGCTCGTCGCCGCCGCCGTCCGCGCCGCTGTGGACGGCCGCGCCCCTCGGCGTACCATCGCCGCTGTCGCCCGTGCGGCGGTGGCTGCTGCGGCATCGGCCGCGGCGGCCGCACCGCCCGTGCCGACAACTGGCGATGCTGGCGCTGAGGTGCACGACGACAAGATGCCGAAGGTGATTTCAGCTGCGAGGGCGGAGCGGCGGCGGCGCCGTCGCCGCCGCCTGGCGGAGCGGCGCGCCGCGGGGCGCGCTGGGCCGCCTGCCGCTGGAAACAGCGACGGCGACGGCCCGGGCACGGACGTCGAGAGCCTCGACGACGCTTGGGCGGGCGGCGATGGCGGCCCGCTTGCGGCGCAGGCGGGCGCCGTCGCCAGGGTTGCGGCTGCTCCTGGCGGCGGCGGGCCAGGCTCTGGTCAGCTGGCGGTGGCGGCGGTCGCGGCGGTGCCCCCCATCCGAGGTGGCTGCGGCGGCCGCTCCTGCGCAGGGGCCGCTCGCATGCGGCCGCGCGGGCACGGAAGGCGGGCGAGCTCGTCCGCAGCATGACGGGCACGCACGCGGGGCGTGCGGGAAGCGTCATCGGCTGCGGCACGGAGACCGTCCGAGTTCGGCTCGGCGGCCGTGGTGGGGTCGCCCACGAGCCCTTCGACAGCGTCGTGGCGTCGCACGAGCGCGCAGCGGACGCTGGCGCGCGCGGGGCGGCTTCCGGAGGGCCGGGGGGAGGGCGATGATGCTGTGCCCGAGCATGGCCGTCCTCCCCCCACAACGCCGTCGACGACGGCGTTCCCCTCCTGTTCGGCAGCGTCGTCTTCGAGCTCTTCTGAGGGCTCCCCGTTCGCCATGAGGCTGGACCGCCGCTCGGCGTCGCTCTTCTTCTCCCTACTGCATGACTCCTCTCTGGCGAACCCCCAGACGTGTCGGTAAGGCGGGCCTTGCGCTTCGTCTGAAATCTCCTCACCAGTTATGACCCTGAAGCTTGGTAGTTGCAACAAGCTAACGGATGGAGGGCGGGCGGTTGTCAGAATGTGGTTCTCTTCTCAGCGCCAAACACATTCGTCCTAGAAGCGTGCAACAGCTTCAAGGAAGGATGGCGGGTCGTGTTCAAAACGTGGTTCTCGTCATAGCGCCGCGCACTTTCGTCGTCAAAGGCTGCAGGATTTTAGCAGTTTCAATAATGGAGGGCGGTACTGTCTCGAAGCAGAGGTTATCGCAACATCGTTGATGCGTCTTGGGTTTTCTCTGGTCCTCCTCCTCCTCCTCCTCCTCCTCCTCCTCCTCCTCCTCTTCTGTTTCCTCCTCCTACCCCGTCCTCCTCCTCATCCTCCTCCTTGTCCTCCTGCTCCTCCTCCTCCTCCTCCTCCTCCTCCTCTTCCTCCTCCTCCTCCTCCTCCTCCTCCTCCTCCTCCTCCTCCTCCTCCTCCTCCTCCTCCTCCTCCGCTCCCGGAACTGCAGCGGATTATCCCAGAATCGGGGCCGCCGAAACCAGCGCGCCGCGCGCGCCGCCGCGGCCGAGCCACGGGGCGCTCACAGCGCGAGGCGGACCCTTCTGAGCGGGCGGCCTGGTGCTTGCTAGCCAGCTCCCCCGCCGTTCGTCGGCCAAACCACCCTCATCCGTTTCCTCCTCCACCTCCTTCCCCTCCTTTTCCTCCTCCTCGTCCTCCTC
>CAUYUJ010018558.1:43865-73865 GCA_963575745.1 Prorocentrum cordatum
TCCCTCCTCCTCCTCTCCCTCCTCCTCCGCCTCCATTATGAAATCCTGGCATCGCAACTTTATCGCCGCGGGCAATCCTTCACGGATCGATCTGGTTCGGAAATGTGTGGCGAAGGATAGGGTCCAGGGCCCGGGTCGAGGTTTCCGACGATGCTGCATGTTTTCGTGACGTCAGATCGCAAGGCTCTCCTCCTCCCGCATACAGTCGGACCTGGGCCAACAGAACATCCTTCCAGAACATGAGACCCCCCGTCGGCAAAAAACACGCAGAACAGCCAAGGGCCACCCCCGCAGGATGCACGAGAACATCCCACAAACACGAAGAACTCTAATTGCACCCTCCCGGAACCGACCTCGACCTTCTGCTTCGGTCCGACCGCACTCCTCCGTCATCTCTCTCTACCGATCACCCCCATCCGCTCGCCTCCTCTCCTCTGCCCCCAGTACTCGGGAGGGGGTGGGGCCGATCCGGGCGCGCAGGCCGCGCTGGGGGGACACCCCTGCGAGCCCGCACCGGCTGCCACTCCAGCGGGGGGCCACTGTTGCGAGGGGGAACGTCAGGAGGGGACCAGTTCCCAGAGATCCGATGTCGTGATTTTCTCAAGACGGGTCCCGAGAAGTCTCGACCCATTCCCCAAGACCGGTGTTTCGTCCTTAATCGTTTTTTGACGGTCCCGGGGCCCCGGCGAGGGCCCCTAGGGGCCGAAACTAGCGAAAAACCTGCGTCTTGATTTTTCAATGCGTTCGATCTCTGGCTTCGGAAGGGGAGGAGGAGGAGGAGGAGGATTATCAGCGAGAAGGGGGGTGAGAGGAATCAACGCCCTAGCTGCAATCTTTGACTCGTGGTGGCGGGGGAAGCTTGGTACTCCGTATCAGGAATCCCACATGTGGCAATGGGTTCTCTGATCGGCCAAACAACACCCCCCGCAAAGAGCACGGGGACAGGGACTTCCCGCGCGAGACCTGGACCCAGGACTGTCGCCGGCTGTAGCTGGGCAGGCCAGGCCGGACGGAGCCCAAGGAGGTGAGGCCCAACCGGTTGCTTGGCATGCCGGCATAAAGGGCAACGAACATCAGCGCTACAGCCGACGAGGTGGCGTATCAAGGGGACGGGGGTGGGGAAACGAAAACCCTCGCCTGCGCACCCCTCGGGCCGAGAGGGCTGCGACGAGGTACACACTCCCATCTGATGATAATCCCCATCAGCACCTACCCTGCCTTCCCAAAACTGATCGGAGCGATTATCAGCGAGAAGGGGGGGTGAGAGGAATCAACGCCCTAGCTGCAATCTTTGACTCGTGGTGGCGGGGGAAGCTTGGTACTCCGTATCAGGAATCCCACATGTGGCAATGGGTTCTCTGATCGGCCAAACAACACCCAACGCTGAGAAAGATAAGTCCCCAAGCACCCCCAACGCTGTGGAATATAACAAAAGAAATGGTCAAAGATCAGCTGAGAGGCAGGCGTTCCTTGCACGCCTTGGCGCCTGTGTTTTTTTTTCTCCCGCGACCAGTCAGGGAGGCGAGGCAAACAGGCGGTCGAAATCTAAGGCGGCTACAGGAGGCTCTCGTGGTGAGAACGCCTCCCACCGAGCAGCACGGATGTGAGACAATACGACGGGATCGTCGTACCCGGCGCGGCTCAGGACGTCTGCGGGGTTGTCGGAAGACGGGATCCGTTCGAACCACGGCCTGGCTCCAAGAGCCGTCAGTGCCGCTGTGGCCACGAGGGCCAGGCGACACATCGACTCAGTAGGTGACCCCGCCTTGACTAAAGCGGTTTCTGCTGCCTGGTTGTCAATGAACCATAACACGTCCCTGTTCTGCAGCAGGGATGGCATGGACCACACCAGGAGAGGGGCAGCTAGCAATTCTGCCTGGTTGATCACATGGCCTCCCTCTGAACCCAGGTGGGCAGACATATTTTTGGATACATCATAAACAAGGCAAGCAGGCGCACGTCCAGAAACGAATACAAGAGCACCAAGACGCGGGGGCCTTCCACTGTCCGCAGACGCATCTGTGTAGACTACCACTGGTGGAAGCGGGTCACACGCAATGGCTAACGACCTGGGCGCAGCGTGTCGTGCTACGGAGGATAAGTACTGGAGGCAACACCGAAGGTTCGGGGTGATCTCTACAGTGTCCTCGTAGTATTGGCGCGCAATGAGGGCGGATAAAGCCCCGACACGGCCGGCCAGCAAGCGAGGTGTCAAGCCATGTGCTGATGCTGCGCAGATGTGCGGCTTCGCCAGACTGGAGACGCCCAGCCAGCAAAACTTGGTTCACCTCATCCAAGAAACGGTCACGCGTTCCTAACTTAGGCTCGAAACTGACCGCCGAATCGGTTTGGATGCGGCTTAGGTCGTTCAAATGTCCCAAGAAAGGCAGCATTGACGTCGGTGGCACGCGCTTTCCGTCCGAGAGCGCCACGCCAAGCAAGCGCGCGAGTTCCTGGAAGGCCTGTTGGGCGTCCCCCTTAGACAGCGCAAAATCTACGATAACGTTATCGTCGACGTAATGTCCGCCCATCACGTACAGCAAGCGGCGAGCGGCGGCTGTGAGGAGGAGCGGGACCCGGTTGAATTGGTTCACCGCTGACCCCAGGCCAAAAGGCAACCCACGCAGCACGCTGTACAGGCACTCGTGCGTGGTGGGGTGGAGGAGGGCAACCACGACAAACCCCATGTCCCTGCGAGTGGGGAATAATTGGCGGTACCCTTTCCACCAATCCTCCACTGACGCGACGACTTGGAACCACTCAGGAAGCGAGTGGCCGTCTTGCGAAACCTGGAGGGCCAACGCGCGGGCAATGAGAAGCGGCAGCTCTGGCGGAATAGTTACGAGCGTCTCTGATAGGAACGATAAGGCGTTGGTGCGAGCCCTTTTCCCATCATCGAAACGAAAACCCTCGCCTGCGCACCCCTCGGGCCGAGAGGGCTGCGACGAGGTACACACTCCCATCTGATGATAATCCCCATCAGCACCTACCCTGCCTTCCCAAAACTGATCGGAGCGAGGAGGAGGAGGAGGAAGGAGGGAGAAGAGGCCTCGAGCTCGCGGTGCCGACACCTGACGCTGACCCTTCCTCATCCTCCTGAGATCCGACGTCACGAAAAATGCATTTACGACCATCCTTCGGGTGATAAGGACGTAGGGAGGTGGGGAGGAAGAAGCAACAGCTGGCGAATGCGATGGGTGTGATGATGAAGAAGCTGACGAAACACCCTCGAATTAGCGACGACGCGTGATGACGAGATTGCGATGCGATGTACTGTCGCTATCGTGCCCGCTTTCAATCTCACTCGATCGATCCCACTATCGACCTCACAGGATCGATCACATTCGATCCAGATCTTTGTAGATATCACGATCGATATCACTATAGAGTTCACTACAGATCTCGCTCTCGATCTCACTATCAATTCCACGAACGATACCACTACCGAGTATTTGGTCGATCTCACGATCGATCTCACTATCGATATCACAGCCAATGTCGCAAATCAACCTCACTGTCGATCTCACGTCTGATCTCACTGTCTCCCAGTCCAGCGATCTCATTATCGATGCCATTATCGACTTCACTATCGATACCAAGGCGGGACATCCCCGGCCATCGCCTGCCCACCGCCGTCGGAGCACCGACGGGACCCCAGCGGTACACCCACGGGACACCACGGCGGAACACCCTACGGCAGGTTCGTGTCGTGCCGACCCCAGCGTTGGTTTTTGACACCGCAGGGATCGTTCAACCTTGAATGATCGGCCGCTGCCGCAACGTCCGATCGTTCAACATCGATCGATTCTGGGTCGCCGGCGGCGTTCAACCTTGAACGCCCGCGCTGGGGTCGCCGCTGGTCGACACGACGCAAACCTACCGTAGGCCACCCCGCGCCCCCCCGGGGGCGGAGGGGCGGCCCACTGCGTCCGAATAGCCCTGGCGGCGGGCGTATTCCTCCCGCGCGCTCACGCAACTTCGCCTCGCACGCACGTGCGACGCGACCGCGAAACCGAAGCCCGTGTCTTGGACAGGGGCTCTTTGTTCCACTGCGATCTCACCCCCCTAACCTTCGACATCACCGTGCAGCCAGAGACCTGGACCGCGTCTTGTTGCGGCATTATACGAGCTAGATCGACCGGCGAGGGCCCCAGGGCCCGAAACAGAGCAGACTCGCCCGTTGCGAAAAACTGCAAATGAGGAGGTTGGATGAGGGGAGGGAGGGTGGAGGTTGGAGGGAGGCTGGAGGGAGGGGGCGTGGGCGAGCGAGCATGCAGCAGCGTAGTCGAAGGCACGATAGCGCCGAGCATCAGAAGGGTGGGTGAAAGGCGGGTTCGATCAAGAACCGAGCCCGCAGCAAATAGATGTCGGCGCCCTGGGCCTCAACGGGTTACGAGGCCAGGACGCCGAGCCAACTAATCGGAGCTCCCCGAGTCCCAACCCGCCTCCAACGCCTCCGACCCCCCAGATAGCGACGGCGCCTCCTCGAGGCGGTGGGCCTGCGCCTCGGACGGCGGCAGGCTCGGAAGTGCGGCACCTGACGGGTGCCTCCCTCGACGGGCGCACTCTAGACGTCTGAGATGGGCGTCTCGTGCGGTCTCTTCCTCAGAGACTCCTTTGCACACCGCCTTGAGTCCACGACAGCGGCCGCCAGGGAGCACAAGAAAACAGGCGCACTCAATGCATGGAATGGCACGGCCAGAGCGAGCAGGGCGGTGTTCCCCGGAACACATCAAGGCCATCATCATGGGCCGAGCTCCCAGGGGCAACACCCGAGGAGAGCGGCGGCCCTCCTCCTCCTCCTCCTCCTCCTCCTCCTCCTCCTCATCCTCCTTTTCCTCCTCCTCCCCCTCCTCCTCCTCCCTCTTTCCTCTCCTCCTCCTCCTCCTCCTCCTCCTCCTCCTCCTCCTCCTCCTCCTCCTCCTCCTCCTCCTCCTCCTCCTCCTCCTCCTGGGGATCGTCAAAAGCTTGATCGCGATCCTGCTGGGCCACAGGCGCAGCAGTCTCGGCAGGAGACGGGCCCTGCTCAACATGTTGATGGGGCCCGCGCCCGACAGGGCACCGACGCCCTCTGGCCTCGGGTACCCAGGCGGACCCAGGGGAGAGGGGGAGGAGGAGTCCTCGGGAGAGGGCGGACCCAGGACCACAGAAGCAGCAGCAAAGGCAACCTGGGCCGAGGGCTCACCTGGGGCAGCTTCGAATTGCTGGAAGATCTCATGGGCTCACCAGGCTCTCATGGGGTCAGGCTGGCACCTCCTGCTGGCCCCAGAACGCAGCCCTGTTGAACGTGTGCTCTGTGGTAGCAGACATGTTAGACTTATGGCACTTCCATTCGTATCTAGACGGAGCCTGGGCCATCTGATGCTCGACGATCGACGCCGCCGACCTCTCTCCCACATCGCGCGGCAGCGGTGGCGAGGGCTCGATCAGCTGGGCCGCAACCCCACGCACCCGGACTGCCATGGAAAGAAAGCCCCATGTCGTCTTAAGCTCGGTGGTATACGCGCGGTTGACATGGACTGCCACGCCAGAAACTCCGTGCGCGCAAGAGCCGACGCGAGCAAAATAATCAGCCCAGGGGTTGCCGCACAAATCCTGACTGACTACCTGCCACAAGACCCGAATTTCGGGCTGGGGGGGGGGCATGGGCTCCATAGGTGTTTTTCGATGTTCCCCGACCCCCCCCCCCCCACTGGAAATGGAAGGCAGATTGAAGCCCTTCGGGGTGGGTTGGGGCGGTTTGGTGGGCGGTGAAATCCCAGACCTCACGCCGAGCCAGAAGAACCGCGCCTTCCAGCCCACGACGGGCAGGCACCCACTTGAACTCGGGCCCGGGTTGGCCCTCCGCGCGCACAACAAATCCCACGTCCGGAAGAGGAAACGGGGCCCCGACGAGTGGCGAATCCCAAGGAGGCCCCCTTCTCGACAAAAAGCAAGGCGGCCACTGCACACCCCGACGCCTGGGGGTGCAACCGCGAACGCCCACGCGCCCGCGAAACGCTCAGCGCGGGGCGCAATCTGGCGCCCGGGGGGGGCGAAGAGGACCCTCGCAGGGGCCCCGCTAGGGCCGACCTCCGCCACAGACCATCCACGCCGTCTAAGTTCGGGACTGGCCCTGACCAGTCCCAAAACGTCGGTATAGACGCGCCGCCCCCGCTCCGGGTGGGTTGCGCCCCACTGGAGCACAGGGAACTCCGGCGCCGAGGGGGGGCTCGGAGGATGAACAGGGAGCCCATGCGACAGCTCGAGGGCATCCCAATCGGCCGACGCACCCTGATACCCCTCGCACCCCAAAGCGGCCCCGTGCTCCAAGACGTCGCCTGGGAAGGCCCCTCGAGAACGTCAGGGGGGGGGGGGGTAAGAAGGGCAGTCGTACAGCGGATGGCCGATGGTAGCATTCTGAGCTGGGCAAAAATCATGTCTTGGCGAGGCGCGCAAATTGGCGAGGTGCTTCTTCGCAGGGGCCCAGCAACCTGAGCCCAGCGGCAGTCGGGCACGTCCGCGTCGGACAGGATCTCAAATGCCGAAGACACTTATCCGCAGAGCCCTGCGCCACGCCTGCTCGCTGCCAAACACCTCTGGGACATGGCCCAGGGCCCGCGGCATCTGCCACCCGCCAACACTATCCATAAACATCTGCGTGGACTCTGGCGACGGCGCCGTCAGCAGGTCGACGGCGCCACCCTGACCAGTAACAGAAACGCGCGAGGGCGCTGCGTGCCAGCCGACCCTCTGCAATGTCAAAACGAAAAATGATAGCGGGCCCACGCGCATGCCACGGTGGAGCACCATTGAACCTGCTCACCATGGCCACGCATGCACGCCGTAATTCTGCGAAAGAAACTGTCAGCTCCCGAGCATTGCTCATTGCTGGCGAATCCCACTGCCAGGCTGGTGGCCGAATCAAACATAGGATCGCACGGACTGTCCTTCTGGGTGCTGAGCCAAGCTGTGATCGAGACATGCGAGCGTACCCCAATAAGCGTAACCGCGAGTGGCCGCAACTGGTTCATGGCTGCCCCGGCCACTCCACTTACCTCAGCTCCGTGAGCAGCCGAGGGGCGCAGCCATGTCCTCCACAGGGTACGCACCCTCTCCTTGGCCCCACGCGCAAGGGCCTGCAGTTTGGAACGTTTGGCCACCAGCGCGCGAAGTCTCTTGCGTCCCTGGATTTTCCTGACAGGGCCGCCATCGAGCTCGTGGCCCAGGTTGCACATGTGCTTGTAGACCTAGACCTTGAACATCAGCCCCTTCGTCTGCTTGGTCACCGACCTGCGCGCTGCATACCCCGTGCCCGCGCGGCCCGACTTGGACGCCTGGAAGATCCGACCACACTAAAGGACCTGCTCCGTGCACCAGCGGACTGCAGCCAATAGCACCATCACTCCGTCGGTGGATGGCCCAATCCACTGGACGCTGGCGTCGTCCATCAAAGGCCTGAGAATAACGCAGGCGCGCGCGCGCAACCTCCTGCCGCGAAAATCACCACGCCCACCCTGCCCAAAATGCGTTGGGCCTCATCGGCAAACGCAGCGGCACAAAAGGGTGGCATGGAGGTCTCTGGCGAACTCGCGATCCTCGACGCGCAGTAGATTGGGCACCCACCTGTTGCGATGAACTCTGGAAGGAATCGTGGAGGTCCCAGGCCAACTTTGTAAATGGCTGGGCCTCATCATTTGCAAGCTCCTCCTCCTCCAGAGCCATATGTTGCTGAAAAGAATCAAAAGTACTGAGGGCCGGGGCCCCATCCATAGCGCGATGCAGCCTGATTCCCGACACTGGCAACATGCACGGACGAAAATGCCCTGGCTGTGGGAGAGCCTCTCTTGCAGTACTTCAACACATCGGATCATCCGCAACTTCATGGCTCTCACGCGCCTTGCCCACCTGCCAAGTAGCTCTTAATCTTTGCGGCTCTCGAAGACCAGGGGCCTGGACACGGCGCCATTCCCAATCCGGTGGCCCCGCTCTTCTCCGCACTGCGCGCGCTGCCTCGGCTCGACCGCGTCGCATCGACCCAGTATCTCGCACTCCAATCGCACGAGCACCGCGCCCCATGCAACAGCCTATTGTTGGCTATCCTGACCTTGATAAATGAGCCCCTGAACTACGCCCCACTCACGCAGCGGCGGGAACCTGGCGCAGTCTGGTTTCGGGACCGGGTCGACCGACATCGGCTGGACCGTGGCGCGGACCCACATATCCTGCCCTGCGTGGTGTAGGCGCACAGCCACGGGTAGGCGCGGAAAGAGATCAATATTTCTCAGAACCTCGCAAGGCCCTGTCCTCTTATTCCAGGGTGGATGACATGCAAGCATAGTCCAAAAACGACCCTGGCTTACTCTGCAAACGCGCGGGGCAGGACGGATGCAACACTACGCCATGGAGACGGTTAAAGAAAGGCCGCTTCAGGTGAACGCCGACCTTCCAATCACCAGCAATCATCCACGAACGGTCTTGCACCACTAACAACTGTATGCGTTCCGCAACCTGGGACAGGATATCGATATTCTCGTCGCTAAGGCCCTCGCTGTCTCGGAGGCACACGCTGATCATTGTGGCCCCGCCCTTGGGTCCCCAGTGCACTTGTGCTGCCGTGCCTCTGGCAGGCGCTACTGTCGCCAGCCCGCCCAACGCGCCGCCCCTGTCAATAGCTGGCGCCGAGGCCCAAACGCCTCCAAGCCCTGCTCGAACGGCCTGATGCTGGACGCCAGCGAGTTTGGGGGCCTCAACACGATGCTCCTGAATCCGCAAGATACTGCCAGCCGCCCAAGGGTACTAGCGCATCTCAATCCATGGCCCGTTCGAGCTGACATTGGCGACGACGACCTGCACGATGCCTGTCGTCTTGTCCCCAGTACTCTCGGCTTGCCAGATGCACCTGCCACTGTGTGCGTCAGACTGGAGCTGCTGTCGTCTGTGGCCCTGGCGTTGCTCATGCTCGGGCCGAGGAGAAGCCACCTGAGCACGCGCGACGCATGTCTCGAGCCCGCGCAGTCAGGCCCCTCGCCACGAGAGGGAGGGCGGCGGGTCCCTGGGGCCACAGAGGGGGCTCTCGGCATCGCCTCAGCGGGCCCAGGAGGACAGACCTCGTCGCGACCTCCGAAGAGCCCCTGACGGGCTGCCACTCACAGGGGCCCTGAGGCCCCTCACGAGGCGCGTTCTGACGGGGAACGTGGCGACTCGGATCGGCGCGCAGCCTGGATCCGATGTTAGATCCATCAGGCCACCCATGGCGAACTTGGCCCGAACGTTGGAGCTCGCGCCGACGCTGTGGCAGTCGCTGCCCACCACGAAGTTGACGCCAGCGGTCGATTGGACCTCCGCTGGCAAAAAAGTTGAGCAGGTAGACCACGCACAGCATGACACCCTAATTCAACTGAAGGTAGGGAGGGAGGAAGAGGATGGAGGTCTGAGGAGGTTCCGTTCCCCATTCCCCATTCCCCAATCCCCACCTCATCCCTCATTGCCCTCCCTTCGGGCTCGCGGTAAGGCCAACTAACGACCCTCCCCCATCCCCCCACCTCGTCCTCGTCCTCGTCCTCGTCGTGGCCATCCTACTCCTGTTCGTCTCGCTCCTCCTGCTCGCCCTGTGCAATTATTCCTCCTCCTCCTCCTCCTCGTCCTCCTCCTCCTGCTTGTCCTGCTTGTCCTCCTCCACATCCCCCTCCACCTCCTCCTCGAGTTCATCCTCGTCCTCCTGGTCGTCCCCCGCTCTCCCACCTGCAGGCGGGGGGGAAGAGGGGGGGCGAACGCGCGCTCACCGTGCCGTCAGCGCCACTGCCGGCGGCGACGCCAGCCTCACCGATAAGACAGCCCGGCAGCGGCGGCGACAGCAAAGTCCTCATAAACAACGTGTTCTCCTCATCTTCCTCCTCCTCCTCCTCCTCCTCCTCCTCCAACTCCTCCTGCTGCTGCTCGTCGTCTTCTTCCTCCTCGTCATCCTCCTCCTCTTCGACCCTCCGTCCTCGTCGTCGTCGTCCTCCCCCTCCTCCAGCCTACTCCTTTTCCTCGTCCTCCTCCTCGTCCTCCACCTCATCCTCCTCCTCCTCCTCCTCCTCCTCATCATCATCCTCTTCATCCTGCTCCTGCTGCTGCTGCCGCCCCTCCTCCTCGTCCTCCTCCTCCTCCTCCTCCTCAATTGCTCTTCCTTCTGGATAACGTCTCCCTGTCGCACCCCGAAGCCATGTGTTAGGGCGGACCGGGCGTTTCGCCTGAGTCTCCCTGTGCAGTTACAACCCTGAAGCCAAGCATTGGCAACAGTTTCACAGATGGAGGGCGGATGGTTTTCAAACGGTGGCTCTCGCTTTAGCGCCGCGTACATTCGTTTCAAATGTTGTCCAGTTTGACGAATTCAGGGCGGTTGGTTTTCAAAATGTGGCTATCACCTTAGCGCCGCGCACATTCGTCTGCAATGTTTGCAATGGGTTTGACGGATTCAGGGCGGTTAGTTTTCAAAATGTTCAAAATGTGGCTCTCGCTGTAGCGCCGCGCAGATTCGGTTTCACAACTTGCAAGACCTTCACGGATTCAGGGCGGATGGTCTTCAGAATGTGGCTCTCGCCTCTGCGCCGCTCACATTCGCTCCCAACATGTGCAAGAAGGTCACGGATTCAGGGCGGGTGGTTTTCAAAATGCGGCTCTCGCCTTCGCGCCGCGCACATTCGCTCTCAACATGTGCAAGAGCTTCACGGATTCAGTGCGGTTCTTTTTCAACATGTGGTTCCCGCCTTCGTGCCGCGCGCATTCTTGCTAATCAGCGCCAGCTTATTTTTCACGGGTCCCCATGATCGACGTACAAGAACTTGTGATTTGGAAAGGTTCACGATTATGAGGGCGCAACACTTACGATGATCCGCGCTGTTGAAGTCCCAGGGATGGCTTTTCTGGCACGGTTCGGGATCACCAACACGCAACAGTCAGGTTTACCCCCGTTGCGTTGGAATATCGAGAACAATGTTCTGGCATGCTTCAGGGTCTTCAAACGGTTGTCTTCCAACGAGGCAGGTCCCCCCTGTGGAAATGAACCGTTGTAGGGGCCTATGAAGAGGGAGAATGGGGGAAGGGCTTATTCCAACATCGTTGGTGACTCTTGGGTTTACACTGGTCCTCCTCCTCCTTCTCTCCCTCCTCCTCTCCCTCCTCCCCCTCCTCCACCTCCGCCTCCTCCTCCGCCTCCTCCTCTCCTCCCCTCCTCCTCCTCCTCCTCCTCCCCCCCTCCTCCACCTCCTCCTCCTTCCTCCTCCCCTCCTCCTCCTCCTCATCATCCTCCTCCTCCTCCTCCTCTCTCCCTCCTCCTCCTCCTCCTCCTCCTCCTGCTCCTCCTCCTGCTCCTCCTCCTCTTCCTGCTCACCCACCCTTTTGCTGCTGCTCCTCCTCCTCCTCCTCTTCCTCCTCCTCCTTTTTCCCTCCTCGTCCTCCTCCTCTTGCTCCCCCTCCTCCTCCTGCTCCTCCTCCTCCTCCTCCTCCTCGTGCTCGTCCTCCTCCTCGTCCTCCTCCCACTCCCCTTCCTCGTCCTCCTCCTCCTCATCCTCCTGCGCTGCGCGATGGTGTGGAGCGTTGGGCTCCGAGTACTACTGGGCTCGAGCGTTGCGCCTCGCGATTCTGGCCCTCCCCGCGGGTGGCCGGCAGGGGTCGCTCCGTGCGCTCTGGTCTGGACGGTTGTGGCCACCAGCTTGCAAGCATGCGGCTGGGCTCGCCCCGTCTGCTGCTTGCACTGTCTGCCAGGCCCCCCACGGCACAGGCGGGGACGGGGATGAGGCGGGCAGCATGGGTTTTCCCGACAATGTTTGGGCGCGTAGGCAGGCCTTGCGGGAAAAAAAGTACGATGTCAACATCGGTTTCCTCATTGGGATCGCGTTTCTCTTCTCTACGAGCTCCCCTCGCTCCGCATCCAATTGCCCCCTCCCTCAGCTCGGCCGCTGGTTCTCACCTTGGGTCTTGCGGACGGTCCCTAGGGTAGATATAGGTTCACTGACGGGTCGGGGCTGCACAGTGCGGTGCCCGAAGCCACTCGAAGTGGCTGGAGCGTTGTCGAGATTTCCCGAAGACGGCTGGCCCTTGAGAATCAGGTTCGGAGGGTTCCCAGGGCGCTTCCAGTCGGTCCCTCGGTCAGAAAGGTGGGCGCTCGGCCCAGTCTGGCTTTCGGGCCTTGCCAATGCTAGGCTTCCCAGGTCGGGTCCAAGCAAGTGGGGTCGGAGGATCGCGCCGCATCGCCGATGCATCGGCGATGCATCGGCGATGCGGCGAAAGGCCAGGCGACAGTGGCCCAGGACTATTTGCCCTCACATTCAGGGAAGGCACGGCCTTCCCTAGGGAGGCAGGACCGCACGGGCATGGATGCCCATCCGTGTCGATGGACAGTCACGGGCACCCGCATCCAGTGACTGAGGCAAGGGCAGCAGTGCCAGCGATGGCGCATCCGCAGATTCTGCGCGTTCGCCTTCGTCGCGAAGCAGTCGCCGCAAGGACACCGCCCGGCGGCAAGGCTGGCGGTCCTACACGCTCACATCTCCCTGGTTCTCGCACTTCGCCTGGCGACAACGACAGTTTGCGTACATCGCTGAGTCTGCACGCCTGCCCCCGTCGCGAGCAAGGACGTCGCCTGGCGGCAAGGCCGGCGGTCCTGCAGACTCAATTCCCCCTGGTCCTCGCACCTCGTTTCCTGTGGGCACTGCCTGGCGGTCACGCCAGTTTGCGTGCGCCAGCTGAGTCTGCACGCCTGCCCCCGTCGCGAGGCAGACGCCTCAAGGACGCTGCCCGGCGGCAAGGCCGGCGGTCCTGCACCCTTCCACGTCGGACCGTTACCAAGGTTCGTCCTCTTTGAAACGCTGGCTGGCGGCAGTGCAAGCCATCGCGCGTCCGCAGATTATCCATCGCGAGGCAGACGCCTCAAGGACGTTGGACGTTGCCCGGCGGCAAAGCCGGCGGTCCTGGTCCTCACATGTGGGCGCTGCCTGGGGGTCACGCCAGCTTGCGTGCACCAGCTGAGTCTGCACGCCTGCCCCCGTCGCGAGGCAGACGCCTCAAGGACGTGGTCCTGCGCAACGACCCCACCTACGTACGTGGCAAGCGCTTTCGGGGCACAGCCTGGCGGAAGCGCCCGTGCTCTCGTTCACTTTCGACACGTCAGAAGTTCTGGCCGGACACAGCCGGGCGGCAATGCCGGCGATCCCGCACAGTTACCCCGCCCACGAGGCATGCGTCTCTTGGACACAGCCTGTTGTCTTCATTCGGTCCGTTGGAAGGTTCAACCTTCGGGGCATAGCCTGGTGGCAATGCCGGCGGTCCTGCATACTGACCCCACTCATGAGTCATGCTTTTCTCTGACACAGCCTGTTGTGTCCTTCGATTCGCCGGAGGTTTTAACCTCTGGGACATACCTCGGCGGCAATGCCGGCGGTCCTGCACACCTACCCCACCTACGAGACAAGCGTTTATGGACACAGACTGGCGGTAATGCCAAAGGTTTTTTTCTTAAGGACATCAGCACTACACTGCAATCGTCCCCCCCTCCCTTACAGCTCACACCTGCTAGCTAGAAAGTCATTATGACGCATTTCACTACTGGTTCCCGTCCGTAGGTCCCGATGCACTCCAGGGCAACATGAAGGTCCGCATCAACAACACCATACGTGGTGCAAGCTCTCGTGTTTAAAGGTCCTGCTGCTTGGGAGATAGCTTTCGACACTTCACCACCAAATTGTTGTTGGCCACGCGCGGGACAAACGCAACACCACATGCCAGAGCAACCCGTTGTTGCGGCCACTGTGGATTTACTCTTGGATGTACCAGCGTATCTGTGAATACATGCCGCACCGCGCCCCAAAAAAGGAACGCACATTTTGCTCACCCAAACGACCACAAATCGTCAACACGGGAACTCGCAACTACCCAAATGTTAAGCGTACTGTCCCATCCGTTATCCCCCCACGCCACGCAAGACGCTACAAATGTCACGGGGACGATGCGACGCAGCAGGCGTTAAAACTGTTAAAGCAGATTGCGCCCAAACTGGCGTTAACCATGGTAAAGCAATTTTGGCTGAAGGGATCGCGCGTATGGGCAGCGCGTGCCGTACGATGCAACACAACAAATTACATTGGACACTTAGGTCTGACAACCGTTTTCCCCCGATCCAACGAAGAGTTGTTGGGCTCTGGGGAGGTCCAGTTCTTCCTGTCACCCCTAGGGTGGCCTGCTGTGGCGCATGTCCCCCTATCAACCCTGGGGTGGAGATGGCCACAGGCCAGATCACATGGGGTAGAGGCACCCCTTAAGCCATATCACTTCAAGTCCTCCTCCTCCTCCTCCGTCGCCTCCTCCTCCTCCTCCTGCTACTCCTCGTACTCGTACTCGTACTCGTCCTCCTCCTCGTCATCCTCCCCATCCCCTTCCTCCTCCCCCCCCCTGAACCACCTCCTCCTCCTCCTCCTCCTCCTCTTCCCCCTCCTCCTCCTCCTCCTGATCCTCCTCCTCCTCCTCCTCCTCCGCCTCCTCCTTCTCCTCGTACTCGTACTCGTCCTCCTGCTCGTACTCGTCCTCCTGCTCGTACTCGTACTCGTCCTCCTCCTCGTCCAACTCCCCATCCCCTTCTTCCTCCTCCTCCTCCTCCTGCTCCTCTCCCTCCTCCTCCTCCTCCTCCTCCTCCTCCTCCTCCTCCTCCTCCGCCTCCTTCTCCTCCTCCTCTCCTCCTCCTCCTCCTCCTCCTCCTCCCCTCCTTCCTCCTCCTCCTCCTCCTCCTCCTCCTCCTCCTCCTCCTCCTCCTCCTCATCTCATCATCATCATCATCATCCATCATCATCATCATCATCATCATCATCATCATCATCATCATCATCACATCAGCATCATCATCAGCATCATCATCTCATCATCATCATCATCATCATTCATCATCATCATCAACATCATCATCATCATCATCATCATCATCATCATCTCATCATCATCATCATCATCATCATCACAGCATCATCAGCATCATCATCCTCGTCCTCCTCCTCCTCCTCATCATCGTACTCATACTCCTCCTTGTACTCGTATTCGTCCTCTTCCCTCCTCCTCCTCCTACTCCTCCTCGTCCTCCGCCTACTCCTCCTCCGCCTCCTCCTCCTCCTTCCTCCCCTTCTCCTCCTCTCCTCCTCCTCCTCCTCCTCCTGCTCCTCCTCCCTCCTCCTCCTCCTCCTCCTCCTCCTCCTCCTCATCATCTCATCATCATCATCATCATCATCCTCATCATCATCCTCATCCTCCTCCTCCTCCCCCCCCTCCTCCTCCTTTCATCACTCCTCCTCCTCCTCCTCCTCCTCCTCCTCCTCGTCGTACTCGCATTCGTACTCGTACTCGTACTCCTACTCGTACTCGTACTCGTACTCATACGCGTACTCGTACTCGTACTCGTATTCGTCCTCCCCCTCCCATTCCTCACCCACCCTCACCCTCACCCTCACCCTCACCCTCACTCCTCCTCCTCCTCCTCCTCCTCCTCCTCCTCCTCCTCCTCCTCCTACTCATTGTCCCTCCCTCCTCCTCGTCGTCCTCCTCCTCCCCCTCGGTCTTGTCGTCCGTCTAATCCTACGAGACGTTCGAAGATCGTTGATATGAGTATATGTAGTTTGTTCGAGGATCGTGGCTTGCGCTTTTGTGGTTATGCATTGCGTCTGACACCTCGATTCTTGGAGCTTCTCATGCTTTCCAGCGGCTGACGCGCCGAAGGCGTTCCGGGTGTGCCATGATCGTCCCGAGCGGCCGCCCGAGGCACGAGTCACAGCAGGATCGATGGATGGAAGTTCGAGGATTGAAGTCTGTCAAGGCTGTTGGGCCTCCGGGGAGGCTTCTCGTCACCACGGCCAGGTTCCCCTTGCAATTCTGGTCAGAACGCCACCCAGAAGAGGCCAAGAGGTCGAGGTCTTACCACCAAGCCCACACACACACACACACACACACACACACACACACACACACACACACACACGCACACACACTCACACACACACACACACACACACACACACTCGCGTCGTCAACAAGTCACGACGAAATCGGTTGGCAGCTCTCTGCCCATGGGGGCCCCTCCAAGGCTCCTGGCCATCAAAAAACAACCCAGGATGTATGAACGTCAATGTTTGAAGCGGCACAACACCACGTCGGAGGCCTGAGGAGGATCGATCCGAAATCGATCGATCGAGCTGCTTCTCCCTCTTCGGCCTCCTGGGACCGCTTCCGGGCCCGTGGGGGCCGTCATCAAGAGATCGGGGGCGCACAGAGAGCATACAGCGAGTGGGGTCAAGTGAGACTTCTGCAGCGCGTGATCGTCGTCGTCGCAGTCGCCGTCTCCGCCGCCACCGCCGTTGTTGTTGTTGTCGTCGACTCCGCCGCCGCCGTCGTCGTCGTCATCGTCGTTGTCGCCGCAACCACCGTCGCTGACGACGGGCCGCCGCCGTCGCTTCCGCCGCCCTGCCGTCGTCGTCATCGTCGTCTTCGTGAAAAAGTCTTGGACACCCGGATGATCCAGAATAGACCTGGTCCAGGTGGGGCCCGAGATCCTAGAAAGCCCTGACACATATTGACCCGGGAAAACTCCTGTTTCGGGAGAGTGCTGCACAGATCTGCATGGGGCAGAATGCGATTTGGGGAAATCTGGGAATGCTCTGGCGTGTCGGGGAAACGTGAGGTCCGAATCAGGAGCTACCCCCCTAACCACCGCCTGACCTGCTCTGACCATACCCTGCCCGATGCATCATCCCCCCCCTGAACCAATCCCCCTACGTCGCCCCTGGCGCCATCGCGTGGCCGACGCCATCGCCCTCCTCCTCCTCCTCCTCCTCCTCCTCCTCCTCCTCCTCCTCCTCCTCCTACTGCTCCTCCTCCTCCTCCTGCTCCTCCTCCTCCTCCTCCTCTCCTCCTCCTCCTCCTCAATCATCATCATCATCATCATATCATCATCAGTATCATCATATCATCATCATCATCATCATCATCATCATCATCATCATCATCAGCATCATCATCATCATCATCAGTCATCATCATCATCATCATCATCATCATCATCATCATCATCATCATCATCATCATCATCATCATCACATCATCATCATCATCATCATCATCATCATCATCATCATCATCATCATCATCATCATCATCATCCTCATCATCATCATCATCATCATCATCATCATCATCATCATCATCATCATCATCACCATCATCCTCATCCTCCTCCTCCTCCTCATCCTCATCCTTCTCCTCCTCTCCACCCTAACCGATCCCCCGCTATCGTTGCCCTTTAACGTCATCGCGCGGCCGCCGCCCGCCGCCGTCGCTCTGGGCCTGCCAGTGCCCGCCGGGAGGTTCGGCAACCGCACGGTGGAATCGGCCGCTTTGCTGCCTCCTGAGCATAGGGTCGGAGATCTACTGGCCTGGGCCAATCCAAACCCAGGTCAGTCTGGCCATGCAGGATCCTGCCAGATCCTGCACCCAAACCCGGGTCAGTGCGAACCTGGCTCTGCAGGATCCTGCAAGATGCGGCCGCCCCAGCTGACCCCCGTTTGCACTGACCCCCGTCTCTTGAGCCCCGAGGAAGGTCGCCCCCGCACAGTCCTGGCGCTCTTCGGGTCAGCGCTCCGGCAACATCTGCGGACGTCAGGCAAGGGAGGGGGTAGCAAAGGGGGGGTTAGAGAATCAGCTCACGTAGTTCGGCGGCGAGCCCAGGGGGGAGTGAGAAGGAAAAGGCCTTCTCAAAAGGCTCGGAAGTCCCCTCGGCCTTCTGATAAATTTTCTAAGCCTCCCCGAAGGCGCGGAACATGTTCCAGAAGGCGCGAGGGCTTCTGAGAAGCCCCGCCGCCTTCTGAGACGGCCTTCTCCTTCACATTTACCCCCCTCGCCAGGGGGCTTCCGAAAACTTCTCTCGGCGGTGGGCATACCTCCCCTTGAGCAAACCACCCTCTAGTGGAAACGGCCTAGCGGCCTAGGACAGAAACCGACGGACCTGGACCCGCGAAAATGCCGGCCGCGACGCCCCCCCGCGAACCGAAAACGGCAAATTCGCTACTCAACGTGTCAGGGTAGGAGGTCTACCAGCCTCCGAGTAGCAGAAGGCCGGGGGACTCCCGAGCCTTCTGGGAAGGCGCCGCCCCTTCCCACTTTCGGGAGCGGCCAAGAGGGGGGTGTACAAGAGGGGGGGGTGCAAATTCTGACCGGCGGCACGTGCGCGGCCCAGCGGGGGGGCCAGGGACGTAATGAAGCAAGAAGAGGCGCCGTGAAATCTGGGAAAATACCATGGCCCCACCATGATATCCACCCCCCCTAGTCATCACCCCCCTCTTTGCCGCCCCTTCCGACTTCCCCCCAAGGCTCGCCGCCGAACGCCAACACGACCCTGGGCCGGCCAAGGCCACGCCGTGAATCCTGGCTGGCCACGAAGGGGCCCCGCGGGCAGCCGCACAGACTGAAGGGGCCCTGGGACACACAAAGAAATACACACAAATAACAGGATCCCCCATAGTTTCCCATTTTTTCTGGGTTTTTGTCGTCCCCCCCACTTCCCATATGTTCCTATATTTTCCTGGGTGTCGACGATTAATTGTGTCTGTGTGTTTCCTCCCCTCCTGACAGACATCGTCTGATTTGTGGGGCTGTCCGCCTCGCAGATCCCTGGCCAAAGCGCATCCTGTCCGGGGCACCAGTGCACACGCTTCCTCCGGCCAACCCAGGACTCGCCTTCGCTCGGACGTCCATTCCCCCTTCCTGTTTCGGTTTCGTGCGTGCATGCTCGCAAGATGGCCTGAAATGCTGGTCCGAGCGATGCCAGGAGGAGGGCGCACACATGGGTCCTGAGCCCAGGATGGGCCTGGCCAGGACGGGCATCGGCGTAGACAATCAAAATACACAATTCGGGTGAGGCGGGAAAGATGCAAGATCCCTGGACCCCGAAGCTGCAACTAACTGATCGAGCAGCGCACGGCCGAAAAGCTTAAAAGGATGCTAGGATACATCAGGGAATGCTGCTCATCCTTACTTTGGACTTCTACTCATGCTGGGCTCAAGATGGGTCTGGCCACGATCAGTGTGGGTGCGTGCCCAGACCTCCGACATCTCATCCGCGAAATCACGCGCTGTTTCCGCGCGGTCCCGGCCCCGGAGCCCGGCCCGCGAAGCCGCGGACACAGATCTGGTTCTCGCCAGCGATCGTTCCCTGACGACGATGAGGGACCCAGGGGGGACCCCATCGGAGGCCGAAGACATCCAACAATACTTCACGCGTGTGTGTGTGCATTTGTTTGTGCGTGTGCGTGTGGGTGTGTGTGTGTGCGTGTGTTTGTGTGTTTGTGTGTGCGTGTGCGTGTGCGTGTGGGCGTGCGTGTGCGTGTGCGTGTGCGTGTGCATGTGCGTGCGCGTGCGAGTGTGCGAGTGTGCGTGTGTGCGAGTGTGCGAGTGTGCAAGTGTGCGAGTGTGCGAGTGCGCGAGTGTGCGCGTGCGCGTGCGCGTGCGCGTGCGCGTGCGTGCGTGCGCGTGCGTGCGTGCGCGTGCGTGCGTGCGCGTGCGTGCGTGCGTGCGCTTGTGTGTGTAAGTGTGTGTGTGTGCGTGTGTGTGTATAAGTGTATGTATATAAGTGTGTGTGTGCGTGCGTGTGTGTGTGTGTGCGTGTGTGCGTGTGTGTGTGTTTGTATGTGTGTTTGTGTTTGTGCGTGCGTGCGTGTGTGAGTGTGTGAGTGTGTGCTGTGTGTTGTGCGTGTGTGTGTGTGTTTTGTGTGTGTGTTTGTATGTGTGTGTGTGTGTGTGCGTGCGTGCGTGTGTGTGTGTTGTGTGTTGTGTGTTGTGTGTGTTGTGTGTGTGTGTGTGTGTTTGTATGTGTGTGTGCGTGCGTGCGTGTGTGAGTGTGTGTGTGTGCCGCGTGCGTGTGCGTTGCGTGTGCGCGTGCGTGTGCGTGTGCGCGTGCGTGTGCGCGTGCGCGTGCGCGTGCGTGTGCGTGTGCGTGTGCGTGTGCGCGTGCGCGTGCGCGTGCGTGTGCGTGTGCGTGTGCGTGTGCGTGTGCGTGTGCGTGTGCGTGTGCGTGAGCGCGTGCGTGTGCGTGTGCGTGTGCGTGTGCGTGTGCGTGTGCGTGTGCGTGTGCGTGTGCGTGTGCGTGTGCGTGTGCGTGTGCGTGTGCGTGTGCGTGTGCGTGTGCGTGTGCGTGTGCGTGTGCGTGTGCGTGTGCTGTGTGAGTGTGTGCTGTGAGTTGTGCGTGTGTGTGTGCGTGTTGTTGTGTGTGTGTTGTGTGTGTGTGTGTGTGTGTGTGCGTGCGTGCGTGTGTTGTGTGTGTGTGTGTGTGTGTGTGTTGTGTGTGAGTGTGTGTGTGTGTGTGTGTGTGTGTGTGTTGTGTGTGTGTGTGTGTGTGTGCGTGTGTTGTGTGTGTGTGTGTGTGTTGTGTGTGTGTGCGTGTGTGTGTGTGTGGTGTGTGTGTGCGTGCGTGCGTGATGTGATGTGTGTGGTGTGGGTTGTGTGTTGTGTGCGTGTGTGTGTGTGGTGTGTGTGTGTTTGGTGTGTGTGTGTGTGCGTGCTGTGCGTGTTGTGTGTTGTGTGTGTGTGTGTGTGTGTAGTGGTGTGTTGTGTGGTGTTTGTATGTGTGTGTGTAGTGCGTGTGTGAGTATGTGTGTGTGTGTGTTGTGTGTTGTGTGGCGTGCGTGTGTGTGTGTGTTGTGTGTGTGTTGTATGTGTGTGTGTGTTGCGTGCGTGCGTGTTGTGTGAGTGTGTGTGTGTGTGTGTTGTGTGTTGTGTGCGTGTGTGTGTGTGTTGTGTGTGTTTGTATGTGTGTGTGTGTGCGTGCGTGTGTGAGTGTGTGTGTGTTGTGTATTGTGTGCGTGTGTGTGTGTGTGTTGTGTGTGTGTGTGTTTGTGTGTGTGTGCGTGCGTGCGTGTGTGAGTTTGTGTGTGTTGTGTGTTGTGTGCGTGTGTGTGTGTTGTGTGTGTGTCTTTGTATGTGTGTGTGTGCGTGCGTGCGTGTGTGAGTGTGTGTGTGTGTGTGTTGTGTGTTGTGTGCGTGTGTGTGTTGTGTGTGTGTTTGTATATGTGTGTGTGTGTGCGCTTCTTTTCAATAAGTTTGTGGACTCAGCTACAGTATTCTCAGAGTTCAGATGGCCCATGATATTTGCACACACACACTTAGACTTTAGCGAATGAAGTTTGTAGTTCGGTTGAATACCGTTAGCCGTGGTAGTGTAGGGGGGCAGACACTACGGGAGAGCTTTAATGATATGTGAAGGCATGCCTGAAGTGATTTGTTTTCCTTCTTTCTTTCTCTCTCTCTCTCTCGCGCCTCGTCTGCCACAGGCATTTCATGTTCAGGCCTCCAGGCGGAGGTTTAGGGTACTGCTCAAGCCGCCTAGGGCGGCGCACACGACGTGGGTCCCCGCCTGGTTGCCTCAGCCCGCTGGATTGAAAATCGTTGAAGGCCTCTTGAGGACACCAACGGGGGGCTCCAGATCCTGACTGTCGAGGGCCTCCTGAGGGACACCAACGGGGATCAATTCCATAGTGGTTAACATTCTCATCACTTGTGTGATCCAGGGAGAGTGGAGCATTTACCGTCTGACGGCTGTGTGTACCGCGCCCTGGCTACATGATTCATAACCTTCATATTGGATTCATAACCTTCATATTGGCGAATGTCTATATTCATCTTGGACTTACCCACAGGTGGTAGAAATGACGTTCTGGACAAGCAGTAGTGCTACAATGAAGCGTGCTTTCTCAAGCTCTCCCAAGGGCGGCCGCACAACCCAAAATAAACAAGGCCGTATTCCTCTCATTCTCACTTTCCTGGCCGTCCATATTCCATGTGTGGTAGGCACTCTTGCAATCAGACAGTGATGACCGCATCCGCGCCCATTTACAGCAGCGCCCGATACTTCATACTTCTGATGGCTTCCAGATTTTGGGCAAGGCAGTTCGAGGACTTGATTTGATGGCGGGCTGGTCGGCCCGACTGGCGGTCCATTCTGATCTCAAGGGTTCCACGCCATATGCTTCCACGGTGGCGTCTGTTCTCACTGGTGGGCTCTGGCAGTGTCTTTGCTCTCAACCTTCGTCCATCTTTTTGGAAGGCATGCGTGTGGTTCGGCAGGGTCTGGTGCATTGCATACCTCTCCCAGGGGTCAGCTCCTATGTCTCTGTTCTGCTGACGGCGGTCACATCGTGCATATCCCTATGTCGTGTTCGTGCTCTCTTCTGTGGTGGTCGCAAGTCTCGCGTGCGTGCTCATCGTTTGTGCCACTGTTTCACACCGCTTTTGCAAGCTGCTCTTTCACGTCCTGGAGAGGCCAGCATCACAGAGGCGCTCGAGTTGTTTCGTTTTGTCTACCTGCAGCTACGATGCCTCCAGGACCCCAAGCTGAAACCACAAGCACAGCGTCAGGACCCAGTACCTTCGAGCTTTGTGTATCAGCTTGGCTCCGAGAGCTTATACATCGGCCAAGGCTCCCTCGTCAGAGGCTCCTACGGGTACTCTGGTGGTGTAGGACGGTTTCGGGAACACCTACGAGGCCTAAGATGCGTTGCCCTGGGAACCCCTACTAAGGAAAGGAGTCGCTACACGCAGCTCGCACCAGGCTGTTCGACCTGGCTCCTGCTGTTCTTCTTGGCTATTTCTCCTAGTCGTCAAGTACATGCGCTCGAGAGTGCATGCATTGCCGACTCCCGCCCGTTAGCGAACAACCTCGGCAATCCTCACCTCGGTCGACTTCGCGCTCGGTATCGACTACGCCCTCGAGCACGCACGCATCGACGAACGCGGCGAAAATGTGAACACACTACTGAGGCACAAACAGCACTCACTCAACAGTGGCACGACAAGCGGATGCACGCATGATGCTCACAGCGCATGGGTTTCTGACAATATCTCGCAGCACGTCATAAGTGGCAACACCTCCTTCGGCATAAATATGAAGATCTTCATGACGTGATGATGCAGCAGCGTATACGGGGACAGCAAGGCTACGGGCCTATCAATATCACGGGCTCGGGCAACGCGGTACTTATGCTAAAATGGGCCTCGACGCGCTCTCATCTTATGCCGTGGGATCTCATTTGTAAACATCGCACCCACGGCGCGGACTTTCTCTTCAATGTCTGGGAGTTTTCATCGCTTTACCCGCTCTGGATGGATCGTGTCAGAGTGCGCTCCTCCCTGAAGTCTTATCTCCACTCAGTCAAGCTTCCAGCCCCTGTCAGCAGCGTGATCAAAGTATCACACCCGTCGGAGGTGACGCCTGTCAAGGGGTGGCTTGCGCGCGCGGTGCAACAGGCGCGTCCGACACGCCCGGCATGGGCGACGTGGGCGGCCAAATCAGTGCGCATCTTGGTACGACCGCCCCTCGCGCTCAGGAAGCGCCTCTGCTCCATTGCTCGAGTTTTTCGGCGGCGAGACTTTCAAAATCTAGGCCGGCTATCTATGGTTGACTGTCAAAAGGCTGCCAGAGGTGACGACATGGAACGGATGCGCATGAGTGGACGTATGCCCCTTCTTTCCCCTTCTCTTCCCCAGCCCCAACGTGACAGTGCGCAAACCTCGTGTCGTCGGTGGCTTTCGTCCCAGGGGCTCGACAAAACGGTTTGCCCTGACTACTCGGCCCGACGCCCCCGCTCTACCCAACCCGTTTCCCCTGGCGCACGACGGTGCCAGGCCCTTGGAGAGGCCCGACTGGACTTTGAAAAGAAGGCCTTTCAGGCCCAGGATCCGATCTGTTTTACGGTTGAGGACAAGGACCCCAACACGATGTGGCGTATTAATGGGTTATATCATCTTGCACGGTGGTTACATATGGTTTCCAAGGCTCCTGAACGCTGGCGTGTCGTAGATACTTCCAAGGCTGCTATCGTATCCTGGTATAGGCTCCTGTATGACGACACCATCCCGAAGTCCCTCAGGGCCAAAGGGGAAGGCCCTCTAAATGCTGAACACGTCCCCTACATCTACCCCGCGGTCAAGCTAAAATGTTGGGGCGGTGGCCTTCTTCCCCCTGAGTCAGGGCGCCACAAGTGTACCAAGCCTAAGCACAGCTGTTTTCGGAATATATGCAGCTTCGTTCGATTGCCGTCACGGTCTCTGTGCCGATCGATCAGCCGCGCGTGTGCCTTCCTATCCAATCAATTGAACCCAGGGTGGTCGTTGTCATCTCTGGACACAGCCGTGCCTAACATCGTGGACCAGTATGCTCACTTGGTTTCTGCGCCAATGAAGGGCCCATGCACGTGCAGGGGCTGCCTGGCACCCATGACCTGCCCAGGCGTCGTGGTTGGCGACGCTGGGCAGGCCTACGAGGCCATCGATGTTGAGAAGATTCGCGGTTGTCTCGATCGCCTGTTCGCCAAGCTTGAGGCGAGTGAAAAAGAAGGAAAACGGAAGTGCATCACGGTCATGCGCACACAGCGATCACATGTTTCTTGGAGGGACGGCCACGCGACGTTTGTGGGATTGCACGGTCTGGTATTCGAGCAGCATCCGCCGAGCCCTTGAAGGTTTCCTAGGTATGAGGCTGTTCCTGGTCAGTGGTTTAGTCGTCCAGCAGCTCTGTGGGATTCCCATCGGGGGGCCCCTCAGCGGGGCCATCCCCCATGCCGTGCTCAGTGAACTCGAGTTTCAGACCGACTCTCGGTACCCGGGCCGACGCCGTACTATTATGACTGGGCGTTATGTCGACGATATCATTTTGGCGTCTAAGGTGTGTTGTAGTAAATGTCTTAAGCGATTGGTGTGGCACGTGTGCGGCAGCACGGTCAAGTTTGACTACGCCGAGCCCGCCCAGCTAGACCTCACTACCTTAATGGTGCCCTATCTGGAGGCTGTTCTATTTTTCACGCTCAAGGGAGCCTCCAGTTGGGTTATCCATAAAAACGAGGCATATGCCTTCTCGGGGCGAGCCTCGGAGTTGGCCAAGCAGTCTCTACCTCCCTACCTAGGCGCCTTTCCACCTACCCTACTCAAACAACATCGTGCGGAACTTCGGGGTCGACTTAAACGATGGCAACAACTACGTGTATGTGATAATACTTGGCTAACACTTGTATGCAGCGATGTACTTCTACTTCTTCGTCTAGGCTACAATGGGCAACATATTTATCGTATCTGGCATGATGTTCTCCCTCCATCAACGCAGTTGGAAATAAGCAAAGCAACAATTAAACTGGTTCTCCTCACATCTAATACCTTGAGGGCCCCACCGAGTACCCTTGCAGCTGTCTTCTCTCAGAGCCTGGCGGGTGCGACCACTTGTACCCAGACTGAAGTTCCAATCCCACCTCAGTCAGCAGGAGGTGCAATGTTCAGCTCCTGGCGTAACAAGGGAAACGGCAAGGGCGGGGGCAAGGACGGCCCGTGCGCCCCACGGTACCGACCATTCCAGCAATCTCAGTGGGGCAAGGGCGGCTACAACAACTTCGGTGGTGCTGGAGGTGGCTCCCGAGGGGGCTTCACGGGGATGCTTGGCCAGATGGCCTCTGTGATGGACAACGTCGCGGCCTTGGGCGAGCTCGCGCGTGTGGGCAACGCCTTGGCCCAGACGCAGCAGCAGCCTCCCGCCTCGCCTGGGTGGACAGCGGCGGGTGCGGCCCCGCAGGCCGTGCCCGCTGGCGGGGCGTCGACTGCGGGTCCACCAGGGATCCCGACGAACTCGGGGCCTGCGCGCGAACTTGTCTGTGCCCTCACGGATGTTCTCCGCTCCAGTGCGCCTGGCGATTCGCGGCTGCAGCAGACCGTGAACCGCCTTCACCACCTGGTCGGCAGCTCACCCACGTCCACGAACTCTCAGCAAGCTCGGGGCTCGCAGTTGGCGCAAGACCCCATCATCCAGCAGTTGCAGTCCAACATGGCGGCACTCCAGCCCACCGTGGAGTCTCACAGCCAGCAGATCGGGGCGATCAACACGACGCTTGCCAACGCCGCGGAGGACTCGAGGGCGACCAGGGAGATGATGGAGCGTATGATGGGTATGCCCCCGCGACCGCCAGCTACGCCTCAGCAGGGTGGCCCACCGCGTCCCGAGGGTGGGGCTACACCCCTTGGCGGAGCACCCGCAACGGCTGCGGCGGCCGCGGGTGACGACCATGGCCCACTGGTCAAGCCCATGATGACGGTCGCTGATCGCGATCACGCCCTCGCCGTCCTTGGGGTCGGCAACCAGCGCCAGAACATGGTCCAGCTCAGCCAGGAGGTGGCCTCCTCGGAAGGGGCCGTGATGCCCTTTAGTGTGTGGCGGACGCAGGTGGCTCGCTGCAAGGGGCTTGCCCAGTGGCAAACTTAGCTTGCTTCTCTTGGCATGCCCGCTGGCAGCCAGGCCATGACATCGAGTTTCAGCAAAGTTGGGCCGCTCATCTACTCGAGGATCCAGCACGACGGTTCCTGGAGCGACACCGACCTCCAGACGATCACGCTCTCATGATTGGCCACGAGTGATGAGCGCAAAACGGTGCTGACTCTTACAGGGGCTATGGTGTGGCCTACGCTCCGAGTGCTCTCTCTGCTGGTTCCTCTCGGCATCTTCCTCTGGAGAGCATTCCAGGCATGTATGTTCATTGGCTTTGCACGGGTGTCGGCTGAAAATCTACTTACGTTTGCTATCCGGCGCGTGGCCTCTATCCTCCCGTTCATTGGTCTCCGAGTGGTCTCTGCACTTGTCTGGCCTGAAGCGGCCCATTGGTCCAGTGCCCTTTTGACCTTGACTGGTGGATCTACCTACGGGGAATCTGATGACACCCCGAAGCCATTTCCAACTGGCCGTGGAGGCAGCGAAACATGGGCATGGTTTGCTGCGCTATCTCAGCCTCTCCTCGTGGGTTTGTGCGCCTGGATGGGGCAGTGACGGTCCACGCCCGTAACATGCCAAACGAGCTGCTGAGGTGATGGCCCTGCTGAGTCGCCACGGCAGGCCTGGTATGCTAGCTTGTTTTCACTCCCACCCCTGATATTCCAGGTCGGGATGTGTGTGTGTGTGTGTGTGTGTGTGCTTTTCTTTTCAATATTTTAGTGGACTCAGCTGCAGTATTCTCAGAGTTCAGATGGCCCATGATATTTGCACACACACGCACTTTGACTTTAGCGAATGAAGTTTGTAGTTCGGTTGAATATCGTTAGCCGTGGTAGTGCAGGGGAGCAGGCACTACGGGGGAGCTTTAATGATATGTGAAGGCATGCCTGAAGTGATTTGTTTCCTCCTTTTGTTTTTTTTTTTTTTTTTTTTTTTTTTTTTTTTTTTTTTTTTTTTTTTTTTTTTTTTTTTTTTTTTTTTTTCTCTCTCTCTCTCTCTCTCTCTCTCTGTCTCTCGCGCCTCGTCTGCCACATGCATTTCATGTTCAGGCCTCCAGGCGGAGGTTGAGGGTGCTGCTCAAGCCGCCTAGGGCGGCGCACACGACGTGGGTCCCCGCCTGGTTGCCTCAGCCCGCTGGATTGAAAATCGTTGAAGGCCTCTTGAGGGCGCCAACGGGGGGCTCCAGATCCTGACTGTCGAGGGCCTCCTGAGGGACACCAACGGGGATCAATTCCATAGTGGTTAACATTCTCATCACTTGTGTGTGTGTGCGTGCGTGTCTGAGTGTGTGTGTGTGTGTGTTGTGTGTTGTGTGCGTGTGTGTGTGTGTGTTGTGTGTGTTGTGTGTGTGTGTGTGTGTTTGTATGTGTGTGTGTGTGCGTGCGTGCGTGTGTGAGTGTGTGTGTGTGTGTTGTGTGTGTTGTGTTTTTGTGTTGTGCGTGTGTGTTTGTATGTGTGTGTTGCGTGTGTGAGTGTGTTGTTGTGTGTGTGTGTGTGGTGCTTGCTGCGGGGAGTGTGTGTGTATTGTGTCGTTGTTGGTGTTGTGGGTGTGTGTTGTATGGTCGTGCGTGTGTGCGTGGCGTGCTTGCGTGTGGAGTGTGTGTGTGTGTTGGTGTTGTGTGAGTGTGGTGTTTTGTATGTGTGTGTGGTGTGCGTGCGTGCATGCGTGTGTGAGTGTGTGTGTGTGTTGGTGTTGTGTGCGTGGTGGTGTTGTGGTGTGTGTGTGGTGTGCGTGTGTGCGTTTCTGTGTGTGCGTGTGTGCGTGCGTGTGTGTGTGTGCGTGTTTGTGTGTGTGTTGGTGTGTGTGTGTTGGTGTGTGTGTTGGTGTGTGTGTGTTGGTGTGTGTGTGTGTTGGTGTGTGTGTTGGTGTGTGTGTGTGTTGGTGTGGTGTTGTGTGTTTGTATGTGTGTGTGTGCGTGCGTCGTGGTGAGTGTGTGGTGTGGTTGGGTGTGTGTGTGTGCGTGTGTTGTGTGTGTTTTATGTGTGTGTGTGCGTGCGTGCGTGTGGAGTGTAGTGTGTGTGTGGTGTGCGGTGTGCGTTGTGTGTGTGTGTGTGTTGTGTGTGGTTTGTATGGTGTGTGTGTGGTGTAGGTGCGGCTTTGCTGTGTGGAGTGTGGGTGTTGTGTGTTGTGTGTGTGTTGTTGCGTGTTGTGTTTTGGGGCTGGTTTGATCTGGTGTGTGTGCGTGGTGCGTGTGTGAGTTTGTGTGTGTGTGGTGGTGTTGTTTGCGTGTGTGTGTTTGGTGTGTTGTGTGGTGTGTAGTGTGTGTGTGTGGTGGTGTGTGTGGTGTGGTGGCGTGATTCTGTTGTAGAGTGTGTGGTGTGTTGTGTGGTTGTGTGCGTGGTGTGTTGTGTGTGTGTCGTGTGTGTGCGTTGATGTGTGCGTGCGTGCGTGCGTGCGTGAGTGTGTGTGTGTGTGTGTGTGTGTGTGTGTGTGTGTGTGTGTGTGTGTGTGTGTGTGTGTGTGTGTGTGTGTGTGTGTGTGTGTGTGTGTGTGTGTGTGTGTGTGTGTGTGTGTGTGTGTGTGTGTGTGTGTGTGTGTGTGTGTGGGGGTGTGTGTGTGTGTGTGTGTGTGTGTGTGTGTGTGTGTGTGTGTGTGTGTGTGTGTGTGTGTGTGTGTGTGTGTGTGTGTGTGTGTGTGTGTGTGTGTGTGTGTGTGTGTGTGTGTGTGTGTGTGTGTGTGTGTGTGTGCGAGGGGGCCACGCCAGGGGGGGGCCACCCAGGGGCGGCGGACGCGGGGGCTCGCCGCGGAGAGACCACAAGGAGGGGCGCAGCGCCGCCTCGAACGGACTCGCGCGAGTTGTGCAGATGCCTGGCATCGCTCGGACGTGTGCACTTTTTTCTCGGCGAGGACCCTGGAGTAGCATCCTGGATCATCGAGCAGACAAAAACACACACGAAACCGAAAAATGCACAGGGAATGGACGTCCGAGCGATGGCAAGGATATGTTTTTTGGTTGTCGACGGCCCCGCGTGCGGAGCGGGGCGGCGCAGATGCCCTGCCCGATCCGCTTGCGGTGGATGTTGGCCGCCCGTGACGCCCCGGCGGAGTGGCAGCGCCCACGCGAGGGGGCCACGCGGGGGGGGGGAGGAGGATGGAGCATGGCGGCGGAGGGCATGCGTGTGTGGGTGGGGGGGCACATGGGGATGGCACGGACGCCTCCTCGGTTTTATCTTCTCCCTTGGCTGTCCGCAGTGCCGCCGCATCAAGCCTGCGCTGCAGTGGGATCAGCAGCGCCCCTGCGAGCAGCTCAGGACAGGAGGAGATGCAGCGGCTGGCGCGCTGGGGACTGTTCCAGGTAGGCGTTCGTTCGCGTTCGGTTCTCCCAGGCGGAGTCCGGCGGAGAGGACGCGCGTGCCATTGGCACCAGCTAGGGCGTTGGGGCTGCGCCACGCGTCGTGCAGGCAGTCAGACGGCCGCAGTTGTAGGGCAGCCCAGTCCGCGGGAATGGCGAGCTTCGCCCCGTGCTTCCTGCGTCTCTTGAGTCCTCTGAAGAAGGTGTCCGCAGTCGCTCGCAGTTTGCTGCTGCTGCTTGCAGTTGGTTGCTGCTGCCTGCGGCTGGTTTCTCCGCTTGCTCCTGTTCCCATTCCACCATATTCACCTGTCGCTTCCATGTAATTGTACGAAGGGCCGACGCCCTGTCAGCAAGCGCTGCCCGTTTATGACAGCTGCAGGTGTTGATCTTACGCGGTCCATACAGGCAGGCAACAATTGCTGC
>CAUYUJ010018558.1:78865-83865 GCA_963575745.1 Prorocentrum cordatum
CTCGCGCCAGCTCCCCCGGGGTGGTGGTGATGGTGATGGTGACGGTGGTGGTGGTGATGATGACTACGACGGTGGGGACGACGGTGATGACGGAGAGGATGGCAGTTCTGATGACGATGGTGATGATGTTGGTCATGATTATGGCGACGCGGATGGCGATTGCGAATAGGATGACGAGGGTTATGGTGCCGATGGTACGGTCAGGCAGGTGTAAGATCGAGGTCGATTCGGAGATGCTTCTCGTGTTTCTTGGATGTTCTTGTGGATCATGGGGGAGGGTACCCTTGACAAATCTTAAATATTGGGGTGTTTTGGCCAGCGGAGGGTCTCATGTTCTTGCAGGATGTTCTTCTGGCCTAGGTCCGACTGTAATGATGGTGACGATGATGGTAATCATGAGGATGCTATTGCTAATGCTGCTGCTGCTGATAGTGATGATGATGATGATGATGATGATGATGATGATGAGGTTGATGATGGTGATGATGCTGATAGTGATGATGATGATGATGATGATGATGATGATGATGATGATGATGATGATGATGATGATGCTGATGAAGGCGTTCATGTTTCGGATACTGACGACGACGACGACATGGACGACTGTATGGATCATGATGATGACTATGATGATGACGACGACGATTACGACGGCGACGGCGACGGCGACGACGACGACGACGATGATGATGATGATGATGGTGGTGGTGGTGATGATGGTGGTGGTGGTTATTATTATTATGATGATGATGATGATGATGATGATGATGATGATGATGATGATGATGATGATGATGATGATGATGATGATGAGGATGATGATGATGATGATGATGATGATGATGATGATGATGATGGTGCTGAGCAGGATGGAGGAAGGGATGGATGAGGAAGGATGAGGAAGCAGAGGAGGAATGAGGAAGGGGCAAGAAGCAGGGGTAAGGAGGAAGGCAGGAGGAGGAGCAGGAGGAGGACCAGTACAAATCGAAGACTCATCAACGATGTTGAAATAAACCCTCCCTCCAAGCTCCCCCTTTCTTAGGCCCCGACAAGGGATCTTGTCCACTGAAGGAATTGCCCCGTTGGGAGACAACCGTTGGAAGATCTTGAAGCGTGCCAGAATACCATTCTCGGACTTCAACGCCACGGCTCAATCTGACTGTTGCGTCTTGACGAAGATCAGCTGTGCCAGAACACCATTTCTGAGACTTCAACACCGCGAATCAGCGTAAGTGTTGCGCCCTGATAATCCAGAATCGTTCCGAAGTGCCATTTCCGTTAACCACGGGAATCCGTGAATCTGTTGCAACATTTTAAAGCGAATGTGTGCGGCGCTACAGCCAGAACCACATTTTGAAAACGGCCTGCCCTCAACCTGTGAAACTATTGCAAACTCTTGAAGCGAATGTATGCGGCGCTAAAACGAGAGCCACATTTAACGGCCCGCCCTCAACCAGTGAAACTTTTGCAAGTTCGAAGAATCGAATGTGCGCGGCGCTGAGGCGAGAGCCACATTTTGAAAACCACCCGCCTTCAATCCGTAAAACTCTGGCAAATCTTTAAGACGAGAGTGCGCGGCGCTAATGCGAGAGGCACATTTTTAAAACGACCCGCCCTCCATCCGTGAAGCTTTTGCAAATTTCAAGCTTCAGGATCATACATGGAAAGATAGTCTTAGGCGACGCGCCCGGCCCGCCCTTTCGACCAGCCTCGGGGCGCGACAGGGAGATTTTTTTGAAGGAGAAGGGATGGAGGAGGGGAGGAGGAAGATGAGCAGGATAGTGATTGGTCACGATGCGTTCTGAGGATTTTAGTTGGATTGTGCTGATATTGTTGATTGTGGTGATGATGATGAGGATGATGAGAATGATGATGATAATGGTGATCCTGAGGAGGATGACGACGACGATGACGATGATGATGATGATGCTGATGATGCCGACGATGATGGTGACGGTGATGGGGATGATGATGACGATTATGATGACGATCATGATGATGATGTTGACGAAGTTGGTGCTGATGATGATGATGGTGTTGATGATGATGATGATGATGATGATGATGATGATGATGATGATGATGATGCTGAAGACGATGATGCTGTTGCTGATGATGATGTGGATGATGGTGACGATGTGGGTGCCAATGACGATGACGATACTGATGATGATGCTGACGATGATGCTGATGATGCTGTTGCTGATGATGTTATTGATTCACTTGGTGAGTGTGATAATAATGCTGCTGTATGCTGACGATAATGATCACGATAATGATTAGGATGGCAATGCGGATGATGACGATGATGATGCTGATGATGACCATGATGAGGACGATTCTTACGATGACGATGATGATGATGATGATGATGATGATGATGATGATGATGCTGATGATGATGATGATGATGATGATGATGATGATGATTGTGGCGGTGGTGGTGGTGGTGGTGATGATGTACCTGATTATGATGATGACGCTGACGAGGATGATGATGCTGATGACGATGATGACGCTGACGAAAATGATAATGATGATGATGATGGTGTTGAGGATGATGATGATGACGACGACAACGAGTATGTTGATGACGATACTGCTGTTGCTGACGACGACGATGCTGATGACGATGATGATTATGATGCTGATGCCGACGAAGATGATGATGATGATGATGATGATGATGATGATGATGATGATGATGATGATGATGAGAATGATGATGATGATGTTGATGCTGATATCGATGGTGATGATGTTGCTGCTGCTGAGGATGCTGAAGCTGATGCAGATTCTGAGGATTATGGTGCTGCTGACGATGATGCTGATGATGCTGATGATGCTGATGATGATGATGACGACGATGATGATGATGATGATGATGATGATGATGATGATGGTGATGCAGATGCTGATGCTGATGCTGCTGCTGCTGATGATGACGATGATGATGATGATGGTGACGATGATGATGCTGCTGATGCTTGCAGCTCTTGTTGATGATGATGCTGATGATGATAATGATGATGATGACGATGAAGATGACCGCGACGACGACGACGACGTTGATGCTGATGCTGATGCTGATGCTGATGCTGATGCTGATGATGATGATGATTATGATGATGATGATGATGATGATGATGATGATGATGATGATGATGATGATGATGATGATGATGATGATGATGATGGCGATGATGGTGATGATGGCGATGATGACGAGAGGAGGAGGACGAGAAGGAGGAGGGAAAGGAGGAGGTGGAGGAGGAGGATGGGATGGTGGTGGTGATGACGAGGAGAATGAGGAAGAGGGAGTTGACTGCTGGTGAGGAGGAGGATGAGGAGGATGGAAGGGAGGAGGAGGAGGAGGAGGAGGAGGAGGAGGAGGAGGAGGAGTTGGAGACGGAGGAGGAGGACGAGGAGGAGGAGGAGGAGGAGGAGGAGCAGGAAGAAGGTGGGTAGAAGGATGCCCCTGGTGCCAGGACCCGGAGATACAGAAGGTCTTCGACGAGATAGACGTCCGTGCCAAGGGGGCCCGAGGGAGGGGAGACATGCGCAGCTACCTCCTCTTCCGTCATCACTTCTCTTTTTCTCCGTCTCTACCTTTGCCCCCAGTTTTTGTTACTCACGGTTTCGCCCCTTCATTTTTATTCTCCTCCTCCTCCCTACTCCTTCTCTCTTCTCTTTCCCTCTGGCACTTCCTCCTGTTGCCCAGTCATCCTTACATCCCTTTTGCCCCCCTTCTCCCCTCCCCTTCCTTGTCCCTTTCCTCCTCCTCCATCCTGCCACCGCATTCCCCCCGACGACGACGACCACGACGACGAGACGCTGAGACGACGACGACGACGAAGCCGCCGACGACGAAGCCGACGACGAGTTGACGAGAAGCCGAGACGACGTCGGCGGCGGCAACGACGACGACGACGGGCGGCGTCGGAGGCCCTGAGCCGCCGAGACGTGCACAGCTATCTCTGCGACTACCTGGGCTTCGGGCGTGCCGAGGAGCCCCCCCAGGAGGAGGAGGCGGAGGAGGAGGAGGAGGAGGAGGAGGAGGAGGAGGAGAAGGAGCAGAGCCAGGGTAAACCCAGGACGCATAAACGATGTTGCAATGAGCACTTCCTCCAAGATCCCCCCTTTTTAAGGTCCTACAAGGATTTATCTTCATCGCGGGACGCACCATTGGAAGACAACCGTTTACGAAGCATCAATCGTGCGAAAACGCCATTCCTGGGACTTCAGCGTCGCGAATTAACGTGGCTGCCGCGTCCTGACAACCCCAAACCGTGCCGTAACACAATTCTTGGGACTGAAAAAAAGAGTCAAGGTGACTGTTGCGTCCCGACAACCCTAAATCGTGCTAGGACACCGTTCCTGAGACTTCGACCATTCGAATGCTTGAAACATTTGCAAACATGCGAACCGAAAGCGCGCGGCGCTGAGGCGATAGCCACATTTCGAAACAGACCAGCCCTTCATTTTTGACATTGCTCGGCGGCAAGGCGAAGGCCACATTTTGAACGATCACCGCCCTTCGGCTTTGAAGCTGCTGCAAGTTGTAACGACGGCGCTGAGGCGAGAGCCACATCTCGAGCTCTGCCCGCCCTCCATCCGTCAAGCTGCTGCAGGCTTTCAAGGCGAATGTGCGCGGCGCTTAGGCGTGTGCCACATTTAGAATGCGGCCCGCCCTCCATTCTGGAAGCTGCTGCGCGATTCTAAGGCGAGTGTGTGCGGCGCTCAAGCGATGCCCACCTTTGCTGGACGGCCCGCCCCATCCGTGAAGCTGTTGCGAAATGCCAGCTTCAGGAACATACACGGTGAGGAAGCGTCAGACGAAGCGCCAAACCCGCCCTACCGACACGTTTGGGGGTGCGACAGGGAGGAGTTATGTATCAGGAAAAAGGGAATGGAGAAGACGGGTGACGATGAGGACGACGAGGCGGAGGAGGAGGAGGAGGCGGAGGCGGACGAGCAGGCGGAGGCGGAGGAGGAGG
>CAUYUJ010018558.1:85727-88227 GCA_963575745.1 Prorocentrum cordatum
GAGGAGGAGGAGGAGGAGGAAGAGCGACATCCATGCGGAAGGATCAGGACGGGGAGGCCTGCCAGCGCGCAGCAGGCGCCGAGTCAAGGAGACGGGGAGCCCAGCCCGCTGCGAGTTCGAGGGTGGAGCCTCGAGGAGGCTTTCCGGCGTCTTCCGTCCCTCTTTGGGGGGGTTGCGGGGGGCTCCTTGTCGCCACGGCTGGATCCGCCTCCAAGTTCTTTGGTCATGCAGCAGCGCAGGGCGGGCGCGGGCGCCGACTGGGCGATTCGAGCGGCTGCCCTGTCGCTGGAGTGGTCTTTGGTGATGGGCCCAATGGGACGACTTGGGGACACCCTTCCAGCGCTCCGGGCGGCGTCCAGAGGGGCTGTTTTTGTGTGGCTCGCCCCCCCTAACGGCAGCGCTCCTTCCTTCGCAGAGCTCACCATCGCGTTGAGGCGATATGAGAGAAAGAGAGAGAGAGAGAGAGAGAGGGAGAGAACATTACAGAGAGAGAGAGAGAGAGACAGAGAGAGAGAGAGAGCGTCGTGCGCATCAGAGGAGCGTTGGCAGCAGGTGGGGTGAACCGTGCCGCGCCATCAGTAGAGGCGCCGTGCACGACTGCTTCCGGACGGTTCGGATACGGCAGCCAGCACACTTGTGGTCTAGGTGCCCGATGAGTAGATATTTGTCCCGAGGGCCCCGTGCAGGCAATGGCTGGGCACGTTTCGAAGCTTAAGATCGTTGTCAGATGTTCCCCCAGAATTCTGGCAGTATGATCTGTGATCATATGTTAGGATCCGAGTTTTCTGGCAGCAAGATCTCTGGTCATGTGTTAGAGGGGATTCCTCCAGCCTCGCTGTGGCTACCTCCTCCCTCTCCTCTGCTCCAATGCGCTCTTACCTCCCCTGCTGCCAACAACTGGATGAGGGAAAGAAGGAGAGAGAGAGAGAGAAATATAGAGAAGGAGAGAGAGATATATATATATATATATAGAGAAGGAGAGAGAGAGAGAGAGAGAGAGAGAAAGAGAGAGAGCGAGAGAGAGAGAGAGATAGAGAGCTGTGGGCGGCCGTATGAGGAGTTGAGGTTAGGTCACTTATGGTGGTTTTGCCGTTGGTGCATAGCGGCGGCGACTCGCGGGAGGGGTCGCGTCGTCGCAGTTAGCTGCGCTTCCAGATTTCTTGACGGCCCGGACGTCACGGGCCCGGGGACCGTCGACAGAGCAACTCTGGAAGCAGCTCGTCCAGCGACTTTCGCTGGCCAACCTCGTTCGAAAAACGTTCACTTGGCCCTCCAAGGCCCTTACTTCACTACCGCGCAGACTTTTCATACGGGTTGGCTGTAGTGTTGAGCATGGCCGCGCGATAGCAGTCGCTGCCGCATCGTGGGTGCCAGAATCCCCGTGTAGGAAGACATGCCCGACCTGATGTTCTTTGCAATTGGTCCGAACCCTGGGCGCATGCTGCTGGCTGCGGACTCCGGGGAGCAGGTTTCGGAGTTGATCTGGGTGAGGTTTTTTTGGGGGCGGGCCGGGGCGTTCTGGCGGGTTTCTGGGCTCTGGGGAGCACGTCTTTCGGAGTCGGGGGGGGCCGGTTTGGGGGGCGGCTCTTGGCGGCGGCCTGTGTGGCGATTTGCTCCCTCCCTCTCTCCCCCCCTCGAAGTTCTGCTCTCGCAGCCGTCGGTTCCGCAGCACATCCATCGATTTGTCTGAGCCTCCAGTGTTCCCTGCTCGTTGTCGAGCGGCGCCCCCGCGGCAGTCGCCCTGGCCCCCTCGCTGGCCTGCGCGGCCCGAACCCTGCCGTGCTGCCGCGCTGCAGCAGCCGGGAGCGGGGCGAGGGGACCCGCCCGAGGGCGACCATGGGGGGTCTTTGGTCGAAGGGGCACGGGGGAAGGCGGCACGGGAGGCGCGGGCCCACGTCGTCGACGTTGTCACCACCATCACCACACCATCACCTCATCACCTCATCAAGAGAACCAGCATCGATGTCAGCATCATCAGCAGCATCGCCGTCCAGCATAGGCCGCCTGGGGGTGTTCGTATCAGCATGGTCATCTTCACCATCATATCAGCATCACCATCCCCATCCCCATCCCCATCACCATCATCGTCACCGTCACCACCACCATCACCGTCACCATCACCACCACCACCATCACCACCGTCACCATTATCGTCATCATCACCACCTTCACCATCATCATCATCATCATCATCATCATCATCATCATCATCATCATCATCATCATCATCATCATCATCATCATCATCATCATCATCATCATTTAATATCATCATCATCACCATCATCATCACTATCATCATCAGCATCATCATAACCAATAGCAAGCTCATCATCATCACCATCACCATCACCAGCATCATTATCATCATCATAATCATCATCATCGTCATCATCATCATCATCATCATCATCATCTTCATCTTCATCTTCATCTTCATCGTCATCATCTTCATCATCATCCAATCATCCATCCATTCGTCCATCCATCCATCTGACCA
>CAUYUJ010018558.1:93227-108227 GCA_963575745.1 Prorocentrum cordatum
GAGGGCAGCGCCTGATCAGAGTGTGGCTGTCGCCTGAACGTCACAAACATGCGTGATACGAGCTCCCAAGAGTTACGCGAATGGGGGCCAACTCCTTCTCAACATCTGCCTCTCGCCGTGGCACCGCGCACATTCGTCTCGAAGGCCTGCAACAACTACACGAATGGAAGGGGGGGTCGTTTCAAGGCCTCGATGCTTCAAGAAAAGGTCTGGGTTCTTCAGGCCCCCCATCGAGAAGAACATGCCCCTGCAAAAAAACGCCCCCCAAGAAGCCAGAGGTCAAGTGGCCTGCACCAGCAGCCTCTCGGCAAGGAGGCGAGGGAAAGGTTCGACGCACGCGGCAGCAAACCGCCCGTAACAGGCGGGCGGGGACGTTTGCAGGATCTCCTCGGCGAAGCCGCACGACAGGGGCCCTGTGCGCCAGGGCACCAGGCGCGCCGGAGCAGGCCCGAGAGAGGAAGGCTCCCGCGTGAGGCGGGCTACCATACCGCATCCGTTGCAGCCGTTGGCCGCCAGGGCCCCTGCGCCTGCTGCGCACGACGTGCTGGATGGCCAGCCGCCCTGCTCCAGAGCCACCCCTCGACTGCCCCATTCGGCCGAGGGCAGAAGCGACCCGGAGCGCGAAGGCTCTCCGAGCAGCGGGCGCGGCCCTCGGCGCCCCCGGAGAGCGAGATCGCCCAGGCGCCAAGGCCGCGGCAGCGCCCGCGAGGGGGGGGGGGGGGCCTCGCGGCGCCTGCCGGGGGAGGAGGCCCCTCCTCCACCTCCTCCCCCTCCCCTCCTCCCCTCCCCCTCCTCCTCCTCCTCCTCCTCCTCCTCCTCCTCCTCCTCCTCCTCCTCCTCCTCCTCCTCCTCCTCCTCCTCCTCCTCCTCCTCCTCCTCCTCCTCCTTCCGCTCCACCTCCTCCTCCTCCTCCTCTTCCTCCTCCGGCGCCTGCCGGACGAGCGGGCCCGGGCGTCCCCGAGGCCCCTCCTCGAAGCACGGAGGGCGGAGTCCAAGGAGCCCCGGGCGGCCGAGGGGGAGGGGCCAGCGGCAGGGTCCACGGCCGAGATCTGCGGCGTGCGAGGCATCGATCTGCGGTAGGTGTGTGTGTGGATGCCACGACAAAAGGGACACACCCGAACAGTCCCCATCATTGGATTCCAAAGTGTACCCAAAATGTCAGAAAACATGGTCTAAGCATGTTTTGAGCATGTTTCTACATGTTTGAAACCATGTCTTTACATGTTTTAGACATCTGGAAATCATTCGGCAGCATGCTTCCTCTCCAATGATCGTCCTCCACAACGGTAGGTTCGTGCGGCGTCGGCGCGAGCAAAGGTTGCTGACACCGCGTAGATCGTTCGACATTGCATCGATCGCGGCCCCGATCGTTCAAGGATGAGTTCCGTCGGGTCCTGTGGCGTTGCCGTGGCCCTTAGTGCTTCCGCGTCGCAGAATTCCACCTTGAACGCCTTCGCTGGCGTCGCTGGCGTGCCAACGCCGCACGAACCTACCGCACCGTGCGCACACTGAGCCTCTACTTGCGCCTGCTGCAATCTGGCCTCTCGGAGCTCCGCGCTGCTGGAGCCTAAGACCTCGCGCCACTGCGAGACCGAGGAGAGAATCTCGGACTGTGCCGTGCGATGCGCCTGCCGCCGCTTCAAGTGCTGACCGAAGGACGCAATTTCCTCGTGACGCTGCCCAGCTGGTGCAGAGCGCTCGCGGCGAACATGCCGCGAGGTAGTCTTACCTTCTGAAGAAGCAATGCCAAGATTTCTCTCGCGGCGAGCTCCTTCGACCGACCATCTGCGAAGGTTGGCCTGCAAACACGCTCGCAGGTCGGCCGACGAGGCCACCAGTTTGCTCTTGAATCGCTTGATATTGGCGCGAGCTGCTCATGGAGAAGCTTCGTGGCGCCCGCGAGATCTTCGATGACCTTTCTCTCCCGCCCATACGCGCGCAACACAAAATCGCCCACCACCACCTCCTTATCACCAGAGCGAAACATTGCCGAGGCGTTGTCCAGAGGCAGGACCAGCCGACGCACCAGCGCAGCGAAATGGCAACGGGGCACCGCGGCCTGCCGAGAGTGAATCACGCGCGATGCCCGACCGTCCAAGTCGAGGAAGTGCGGTACACGATATAACTGGATGAGCAGATTAAGCAGCCTGAAGGGAAACTCCGTAAACTTGGGCAGCATGAAGAGAAGCCCGCCCTAGGACATTTGCTCGAGCGCCCTCGAGATCGAGCGCGGCGAATGCGCTGGCGAAGCCGCGCGCCTGGCACCACTCAGGCATGGCAGTTGGCACAAGCCGCCCGTTCGTGCTCTCGCCAGGCTCTGGCTCTGGCCCCAGAGGAGAAAACACCGGAAAACTCGAAACTCCAATGCGCGGCAATCTCCAGAACATGCAGCCAGGCATCTGCCTCGGCTAAGGCCTCGAGGAGCGGCGGTTTCTTTGCCTCCGCGCGGCAGCAGGCGAGCGCACAGGAGCTCTGCATGCGGGAATGCCAGACGCTGGGACAACGCAGCGCGCGGCCCGCACGCCGCCACCAGACGGCCACGGGGCTCAGACAAGGGAAAGGAAGCCGCTGCGGAGGACGCGGCCGAAGCTGGTCGACCCGTAGTTCAGCAGACCATCCTGTGTACTCGAATACCTCCTTGGCCTCAATCTGAAAAATGACGAGGGGGTTGGTCTCCGCGATATCGATGAATCGCTGCCCCTGCTGCTAAACACTGCGATCCGTGAGTCCATTGCGAATCGCAGCCCTCTGCAACGTCCAATCCCGTGACACGCACCCACTGGGCCGAACGTGAGGAAAACGACGCGGTGCCCGAACTTGAATGACCATAGCTGACTTGGCCTGGCTGACGGCTAAAGCATACTGGCGTGTGCGCTTATGCGGGCGGCGATACTGCCGAAAACCTGAATGCTGTGGCCAGACTGCAAACACGGATGTTAAACAAAATGATCGACCGTGCGACCACTCTTGTCCGAGGAGCATGTCGGAATGGTGGGGGCGCAGATGACTGATCGATTTCCTCGACGAAAAAGCTGGCCCGCAGCGGCTCTGGATGAACATTGAAGTCACCCTGCATGATGAAGGGCATGCAAGAACTTCGAACCAACTCGCGAACCTAACACAACATGGACTAGCTCGCCGCCGCCAGCACGATGCTATGATGTAGATATAGCGCAATGCACAAGAATGCGTTTGGACAGAGCCCGCCGCAATGTAAGACGCGAGGGCGCCTTGGGACGAGGTCGGTGGAGAAGGTCTCAGCAATTTCACTTGGACCATGCCCCGCAGTCAGAAGGCCTATGCCACCACTGGTGCCGTTGCCTGACCGCATGACAACTGCTGGAGTAGCCTTGCCACGTCATCCGGCGAGCCGGAGCTTGTGCTCGAGGCCAACGGTCACGAGCTGATGATGATCTTGAACAGCTCCTGTCTGCGAGGCTCGCAACAAAGGGTCTGCGAAGAGCTCGTCCAGGCCCGCGAGGCCCGTGACATGGGAGATGGCTCGCCGAAAAGTGCCACCCGCCGTGCCCGACCTCGGCCGCGTCGACGCCCGCACTGTCGCCTGGCTGGGCAGCCCCGTGGGGGGGCGCGAGCCTTGTTGGCGAGGCGGGCCTTGGCAGCCTGCAGGAGGTTGACTGCGGCCTCATGGTTGACGCCGTGGCTGGAATCCCTGGAATCCCTGCAGGAAGCAGCTGTCGCCCACGAGGCTGCCGAGCTCCATGTCCAGAGGAACGGCGTTGTCCTCAGCTGGCAGCTCGGGCCGTGGAGCCTGGACGGGGGGCTCAGCAGGAGCAGCAGGAGCAGCAGGAGCCTCAGCTGCATAGCCCAGATCCTTGGCCATGTTATCGAGTCTCTTCTCGAGGCCGTCGTAGCGTTGGCGGCCCTCGGCGTCCCAACGGTCGAGGACGTTCTTGACCCATGCGCGAAACTGTGCTCAGGCAGACGTAGAGAAAAAGCTCGCTGGAGGCCCGTGAGGCTTGAGCAGCAGCCTCCACAACGGCATCGTTGGCCACGGCGAGCTCCTCCCCGGCAGTGTACAATGCCTTGAGGGATTCCGTGGGCGTAACCATGGCGCGATCATGCTTGCTCTGCGCCCGCTGAAGCTGTGCCTGTGCGGCGTCCTGCTTAATGCGCGTCGCCTTCGCCGCTGCTTGAGGCTCACCACTGACAGTTTCACGAGCAGTTCTGATACGTCCAAGAACCCTTGGGTGCCAATAGATGCTGATGGAGCTGAATGCACCTTGGTTCATGGCTGCATACACTGCGCACTCCTGCTCGGTAATGGAGGCGGGTCCACAATAAGCGGCAAGCTTGAGCGGTCCTTGACCCCACTGATCTCGAGGAGGCGTGGGGCTTGCACAGCTAGGCCGGTTTGGTGACGCCCCGCACATGCGGCAGGAAATATGTCAGCCATAGTTGAAGTGGTACCCTGGCTTGCGCGTGCGTGGACAAGCTCAACAAGTGCCCCTGAGAGTGTAAAGAGCACGCCAAGGCAGTGAGAGCTGAAACCTCGGTGCAGTAGCGAGGATGCGGAGGTCTGCCTCCCTGAGCGCAGTTTCGGCCGAAACTTCCCCTTGCCAACAAGAACCTCAAGTCTCCTCCCCCTCGTCATCCTCACCATCCTAGTCCATTTCCGCCCACTACTCCACCTCCTCTTCATCTTCCCCTAGCCTGTTTTCATCTGGCTCACCAACACACTCCTCCTCCTCCTCCTCCTCCTCCTCCTCCTCCTCCTCCTCCCTCCTCCTCCTCCTCCTCCTCCGCCCTCCTCCTCCTCCTCCTCCTCCGCTCACCCTCTTACTCGCCATCTTACCATCCGACTCACAAGCATACGCCTTCTTCATCCTTATCCTCACTATCATACTCTTCCTCCGCCCACTACCCCGCCTCCCCTTTCATCCCCCGAACCCCTGGCCACGTTTCATCACTCAACCCTCCTGCGGTTCCTCCTCGAGGGGCGAGAGCACGGTGCACAGCAGCGGAGCGAGCCAGCTGGAGCGACACGGCTTTGCTCCTCCTCGTCCTCCTCTTCCTCGTCATGATGAGCATCATCAGCAGCATCATCATCAGCATCACCATCCTCCTCATCATCATCAGCAGCATCATCATCAGCATCAGCATCAGCATCAGCATCAGCATCAGCATCATCAGCATCATCGTCAGTGTCATTCTTACCATCATGATCATCATCAGCATCAGCCGCATCGTCATCAGCATCATCAGACTTAGCATCCGCATCATAATCAGAAGCAGCATCGGCATCAGCATCATCATCATCATCATCATCATCATCATCATCATCATCATCATCAGCATTAGCATCATCATCACCATCAGCGGCATCATCGTCGTCGCCGTCACCCAGCATCATCAGCAGCAGCATCAGCAGCATCAGCATCATCAGCATCAGCTCCATTCTCGGCATCACCATATCATCATCAGCAGCATTAGCATCGCCGTCGCCCTCGTCATAAACATCATCATCGTCAGTGTCAGAATCGGCATAATCATCATCAGCATCAGCATCATCATCACCGTCATCATCAGCAGCATCAGCATAATCATCATCGTCATCAGCAGCATCATCGTCGTCATCAGCATCGCAAATCTCATCACCACCGCCACCTTCCAACATCAGCATCAGCAACAGCCGCAGCAGCATACGCATCTTCATTATCAGCATCTCCACCACCACAATCAGCATCATCATCATCATCATCATCATCATCATCACCATCATCATCATCATCATCATCACCATCATCATCATCAGCAGCAGCAGCAGCATCAGCAGCAGCACCACCACCATCTTCAAAAACACGATACATATCATCGCCATCGTCAGCATCGTCATCAGTAGCAGCAGCTGCATCATCACCATCATCATCCTCGTCCTCGTCCTCGTCCTCGTCCTCAGCGTCGTCCTTGTCCTCTTACCCCTTCTCATCCTCCTTCTCCTCCTCCTCTTCCTCATCCGCCTCCTCCTGTCCCAAATCCTCCCCCTCCTCGTCCTTCTGCTTCCCAGCCACATCGTCATCATCCTCCTCCCCTTCTGCATTATCCGCCTCCTCTACTTCGTCCTCATCCTCACCATCATACTCGTCCTCCTCCTCCTCCTCCTCCTCCTCCTCCTCCTCCTCCTCCTCCTCCTCCGCCTCCGCCCACTACTCCGCCTCCGCGACGTCCTCCCCGCTAGCAATGTTTCATCACTCGTTCCTCCTGCTGTTCCTCCTCGAGGGGCGAGAGCACGGTGCACAGCAGCGGAGCGAGCCAGCAGGAGCGGCACGACCCTGCTCCTCCTCATCCTCGTCCTTCTGACCATCAAAATCATCAGCAGCAGCAGCAGCATCAGCATCACCAGCATTATCAGAATCCTCATACTCATCCTTCCCATCATTTGCATCATCATGGTCATCAACTCCTTTGCCTCAGAAAGAAATCCTGTCTGTCGCACCCCGAGGCCAGTCGGAAGGGCGGGCCGGGCGTCCGTACCATGTATGATCCTGGGCTTATAGATCGGCAACATTTTCACACATGGAAGGCGGGTCGCTTCCAAAATGTGGCTCTCGCTTCGCGCCGCGCACACTCGTCTTGAACAGTTCCAAGAGTCTCACGGAGTGAGGGCGGGTGGTTTTCAAAATGTGGCTCTAGCCTTTGCGCCGCGCACGATCGTCTGCAAACATGTCAAGAGCGTCTCGGATTGAGGGCGGTTCCTTTCCAAAATGTGGCTCTCGCCTGAGCACCGCGCACACGCGTGTTAAACAGTTGTAATAACTTCACGGACTCCCATGGTAAACGTTCCAGAAATGATGTTTTGGAGCGGCTCAGGATTGTTAGGGCGCAGCAGTTATGCTCACTCGTGGCGCTGAAGTCCCAGAACTGGCGTTTTGACACGGTTCTAGATCGTTAAGACGCAAGAGTCAGGTGAGGATGGTGTTGTGGCACGCTTCAGGATCTTCAAACGGTTGTCCCCCAAACGGGAACTGCCCTGAGTGGACATGAACCCCTGTAGGGGCCCGGAGCTTGGAGGGAGGGTGTATTCCAACATCGTTGAGGAGTCTTGGGCTTACTCTGGTTATCATCCTCACCCTCATCCTCATCCTCATCATCATCATCATCATCACCACCATCACCAGCATGAGTATCCTCACCACCATGACCGTCATTTTCTCCCTACTCATCATCATCATCATCAGCAGCATCATCAGCATTAGCATCATCATCATTATCGTAATCACCATCATCATCATCATCATCATCATCATCATCATCATCATCATCATCACAATCATCAGCAGCAGCAGCATCATCCCCCTCCCTCTCTCACTCGCTGCCTCCCTCCCTGAGCCCAGTCACCTTGAGGTTAGGTCGGGCATGTCCTCCTGCAGGCGGATTTTGGACGAAAAAACAAAAAAACATAAACAGAAATAAAAATGGCAAACATAAGATTCAAAAAAACGTCCCCGTACTTATTTTTTTTACTATTTTTGAACATTCTCCTGTAGAGGGACACGCCCGCCCGAACCTCAACGCTGGCCTCTCCTCTTTGGGGTCACAGCTCGGCTCTCCGGCGGCCCCTCGGGACGACTCGGACACCCCCACTGAGCGCTCTCGGCGAGGCGCCGCTGCTGGTAGGGAGCCCACAAAGGACGTACGCGCCCAGCTATGTACATGAACACGGCCCCTCGATTCGCGAGACCGGCCGCGTTATACGAACATTTGTGCAATGCGTGCTCTCGAAACCAACGTGGATTCATGTACATGTACGTCCTTCTTTCGCTCCTGAGCTGGAGAGGGCACACCGAGGCCAGAAAAGGCAGCCCAGGGACCGACGAAGACGCTCGAGAGCATCAGACCTCGGACCCGACACTGTCGTGGTCCCTCCCCCCCTCCCTTCAGGTCGGGCGCCCCCCTGGAGGCGGATTCTGGACGAGAAGTAAAAAATAGACAAAGAGTACACGAAAAAATTGCCAAACACAGACGGGAAGTCGTCCCCCGACTACGTTCTTTGACTATTTCCCTACCTAGGCTCTGCGTAGAAGCGTTCTTACTCGCTTGGCTTAAAGGGGCCGGGCAGTGCAAACCGCCCCGGGCGGTTCCCAGAGTCCCCTGGGAGCCAAGCAAAAGCAACAGCAAAGGTAAAAGCAAACGCGCAGTTCCCCCCGGTTGCGCTCCCTGGGTGCCAAGCAAAAGCATAAGCAAAGGCAAAAGTGAAGGCAAAAGCGAAGGCAAAGCAAAGGCATAGCATAGCATAGCATAGCGCAGCATAGCATAGCGCAGCATAGCATAGCATAGCATAGCATAGCCTAGCCTAGCCTAGCCCAGCATAGCATTGCGCAGCATACCATAGCATAGCATAGCATAGCATAGCAGAGCAGAGCAGAGCATAGCATAGCATAGCATAGCACAGCATAGCATAGCGCAGCACAGCATCCACGATTGCTGCTGCTATATATATATATATATATATGTGTGTGTGTGTCGGAGGTGAGGGGGTGAGATCGAAGTGGAACGGAGAGCCCCCCTACCGGGAAATCGATTTCGGTTTCGTGTTCGTGCGTGCCGTGCGTGCGGGCGAGGCGAAGCTGCGTGGGCGGGCGAGAGAAAGTCTCCTGTGGCTGAGGCGCGGCCGGACCAAATGTCTCCCTTCCGGGCGGCCGGGGGCCCGCGGTGTCCCGCCGGTGTCCCGTCGGTGTCCCGTGTGGCTGAGGCGCGGCCGGACCAAATGTCTCCCTTCCAGGCGGCCGGGGGCCCGCGGTGTCCCGCCAGTGTCCCGTCGGTGTCCCGTCGGTGTCCCGATAATGATGTTGTTGATTATGATGTTGGTAATGATGGTGATGATGATGATGATGCTGATGATGATGATGATGTTGGTAATGATGGTGCTGCTGATGATGATTATGGTCTCCCGATGATGATGATGATGATGATGATGATGATGATGATGATGATGATGATGATGATGATGATGATTATGACGGTGGTGATGATGATGGTGATGGTGATGGTGTGCCGATGATGATATTGATGATGATGTTGGTGATGATGATGCTGCTGATGATGTTGATGATGATAATGAGCTGATGATGATTATGATGATGATGATGATGATGGTGTCCCGATGTTGTTGTTGATGATGTTGACGATGAAAATGATGGTGACCATAATGGTGTTCCGATGATGATGATGATGATGATGTTGATGGTGATGATGACGATGGCTGTCCCGATGATGATGATGATGATGATAATGATGATGATGATGATGACTATGATGAGATGATGATGGCGTTGATGGTGATGGCCTGATGATGATGGCGTTGATGATGATGGCGACGATGATGATGTGAAGATGACAGTGTCCCGATGACGATGGAGATGGTGTTGTTGTTGATGATGATGACGTTGAATGTTAGATCGATTGTGATATCGGTAGTGAGATCGATAGTGAGACCGAATGTGGGATCGATTGTGAGATCGATAATCAGATCAATTGTGAGACCGAGCGAATGAGATAGATCGAGTGAGATCGATTGTGAGATCGATCGAGTGAAATCGATCGAGCGAGACCGATAGTGAGATGGATAGTGAGACCGATCGAGTGAGACGCTGCATCCTCCCCCCCCCGAACCTCCTTATCACCCGAAGGGTGGTCGTATAGGTACTTATATGTGTGTGCGCACGTATGTTCCATGCATGTTGTCCGTCTGTGGGCCATCTTGAGCCCTTAGTTGGGCAGCTTGAGCCCTTAGGATTCACGAAGGCTTCGCACATAGCACCAGCCGGGAGACATGAAACCCGACGTATTATCGCATGTCCTAATTGTCTTTGTGATGTAGGTCTAGCTGTAGGTGTAGATGTAGATGTAGGTCTAGATGTAGATGTAGGTGTCGATGTAGACGTAGGTGTAGATATATATATATATACCTATATATATATATATATATAGGTAGATGTAAATAACTCCCCAGTGCCCCGCCCTCATCTCCGTGCCTGCTTGCTTTTGCTGCTGTCTCGGCGACTTGCTGCCTGCTTCTGCTGCTGCTTCACTTACGGCGTGGCGTCGGCGGTTCTGGCGCTACTACTACTACTACTACTACTACTACTACTACTACTACTACTACTACTACTACTACTACTACTACTACTACTACTACTACTACTACTACTACTACTACTACTACTACTACTACTACTACTACTACTACTACTACTACTACTACTACTACTACTACTACTACTACTACTACTACTACTACTACCGCTACTGCTACAACTACGACGATGAGGAGAAGGAGGAGGACGGTGTTTACCGCTCCTACTAATGCTGCTTTCCTAGAGGCTCCAACTCCTAGGTAGGGTCGCACTGGGATGATTTTGAACTTTCCTCCTGTAGAGGGACAGGCCCGACGTTACCCTCCCTCCATCCCTCCATCCCTCCATCCATTCTCCTCGTCGCTGCTCGTCCGCGCTGCCGTTGTCACGCTGCTACGACGCGTGCGCCCTCCTCGCGGGAACGAGCCGTCTCTGTGTCGGCCCGCCGCAATGCTCCCCGCAGGCTGTGCTGCGCAGCGACGGGGAGGGAGAACGGGAACGAAAAGCCAGCACACTTACACTGGGGGAAAGCGGTCCTGAGGGAAACGGGTCCTGGACCCTGGAGCCCTCCCCCGGGACGAGATCTGCATCCCGAGCCGTTCTCTGACAGTCCCGAGGCCCGCGGGAAGCCCCGATGGGCCCGGAGGCCACTCCCTCAGGGCCCGCAGTGCCCCACGGCGGCGCACGGCGGCGAGCGTGCAGGCGGGAGGCCCGGGCCGGCAGGGCGCGACCTCCTTGATCCGGAACGGCAGCATCGGCGATGGCCCAGCCGCGCTGGCCGCAGCCTGCTTCTCGGCGCCGCCGCCTGCGCGGCGGGCGGCGGGCCCACAGCGGGCGAGCGGGGATGTGCAGGGACCCCCTGACGGTCAGGGATCCCTTCGCCGGCGAAGGGCGGTACAAAATGAACTGTTCCGCCGTCGGGGACGCCACGTAGCCCCCTAAGGCGGTTGGGCAGTGCATATCCCCACGGTGCCACGTAGGGCTACAAACTTTCAAGCCGTCTGGGGGCCAGGCGCCCCCGCCGGCGGAAAAGGTCATGTCATACTCTTCTTTTCCCGCCGAATTCCCGCGGTCAGGAGCTCCTTATTCAGGATTTCCGCGGTCAGGAATCCCTGCCTCGGCCGCATGGCTGGCCTGACGTTCCTGGACATCGATGTCGCCTTCCTCCCCTCCCCCAACGAAGACCATCACAGGCCTCTGCCTTCTGGCGGTGACCACGGGGGGGCCCAAGCATCCGGGGCAACAGCCATACGCCGAGGCATCGGGAAAAGCATCCCACACCGCAAGCACAACCGCGAGCAAAAGCGGCATCAACCAAAAACAAATAACTTTGAACATGACTAAATTCACCGAAATTTCGTTTCGGGTCCTGTTGAACCCGAACCATCATAGGCTCCACCCGTCGGCAGCTGCCATCATAGTGGCTGCTGGGTCCCACTTCCATCAACACATCAATCCACCGTGCCGTTGGTAGGCACCGGAAGGGGCCGAGGCTGTCCTTGCGATCCCTCGAACAACGAAAACGGCCGTAGGGAAGGGTGCCAGTGGCCAGGAGAAGAGGGCACAGCGACTTGAAACAGCAAAGGAAGTCTTGACGAGGAGGAGGAGGAGGACGACGACGACGACGACGACGAGGAGCGAGCGAGCGAGCGAGCGGAACCAAAAGGCAGCAGGATCTCGAGGGCGGGCGGGAGGCGCACAAGCACTTCAGGCCCTCCCCCCAGCGCCAGCACGACGGAGCCCCAACGCCAGGACCGCCCGACTGGCGCCGAGGGGACGGTAGAGGCACCTGCGCGCCTCGAACGGACGGGCCGCGGCGGGGCCAGGGGACACGGGGCCTGCGGCAGGCCCGCGCTCACCTGCACAGGGCCCGCCGACGAGCGGAGGAGCACCTCCAGGGCCCCCAGCAGCTCCAAAAGGACACCGGACCACAGGTGGAACAGCATCTGGAGGGCGCAAACGATGCCCACGTGGCCCAGCGCGGCGACAAAGTGGCCGCACACGACAAAGATGCCCGCGTCGACTGGCGCTGCAGGCCGAATCGCCCACGGCAAAACATGGCTGGGTGTGCCCGACACATGAACGATTCGAGGGCCAGCTAAGCTGCAACCCCAATTCGGAGCGACAACACCTGCCGCGACGGGGACTGCTTTCAGCAGATTTGAACCATGAACGGGTTGACGGCAACAGCGTGGCTCAAAAACCAAAGCCGCTCAACTGTGAAAAGAAAAACGAGCTCATGACGCCAATGGGGATCAAGCACCACATCATGACGTCGGTCAGTCGGGCCCCTGGGGATCATCATCAGCATCGTCATCCGCATCGCCATCATCAGCAGCATCTCCAACAACACGGCCCCGCACAAGGGCCTCTGAAGTCTGGAGCCCGCAAACCAGGATAATCTCAGACGTGTCCAGAAGCCTCTGCTTCTTGAGCTGGACCTGGGCCTGGTGTCCCATAAACTCCTGCTCCCGCGCCGTCGCCGCTCGGACGAACTCACTGGCACGCCCAGACGGCGACTTCAGTGATTCCTATGTGAGATCTTGTCGGATCGATTGCGGATGCCGCCACTTCTCGAAGTGCCTAGCGTTCTCGATCTCGCGGCCTCCGACGCGCTTACCTTTGCACGTCTGAAACAAACCGCTATGATTGCGGGAGTCCGAACAGAAATATTGGCAACAAGTAGCTCCAACAAGTGATACGCGGCGACTCCCACATGGGATCAGATAAGAGACGGCTATTGGCCACTTTCCAGGGCTCGGGAATACCACCCAAGTCATCCACCAGACGAATATCCACCATCTGTTCCCCCCCACCCGACCCTAGTTGAGGAGCAGGCGTAGGCAGTCTCTCCTCAACCTCACATGCCTCTCGGGATACAACTACCGAGGCAATGGAGCAAAAGCATGTGCAACCTCCTGCAGCCGCGCAAGAAATCGGCGTGGTCGTCCCCGGGCATGTTGAAGGCAGCTCCACGCGTCGCCAAAGCATCCGCCGTGGAGTTGCCATTTTTCTCAAAGTCAGAAAGCACACCCTCGATCACGCCGTTGTTGTACCATGTCCTTTGACCTGCTTAAACTGCTGCTTCTGCAAATCTCCGGTCAACGCCACATTATTCCAAACATTGGCTCGGGGATTCGACGCGCCCACATCACGAGCGAATGATCTGCAACATGAACCGTACCCTTCCGATCCGACAGCACCGTGTATGACACTAGAACCTGGCGCTCAACAATCAATATCACATCGTCCTCTCCGCACTGCGCAATCTGCTGTTGGCACACGTCGCACGGTACAGCCCCAAAGTATCGTGCCACCAGCCTTCTTTCGTGGACATAGACCACTACCGACCATCCCGCACTCCTGAGATACGGTACATCAGCGTAGAACCTGCTGCCGTAAGTGAAGACAAAGCCCCCGTTAACATGAACAACACCATTCGTGCACATATCGTGAAGGTGGTGTGCGGGATTCCTACTGGGACAAGCGAACGCTTGAGCGGGGTCAGGAAGAATGCCACGGCTGAACTTGAACTGGAAGGCCTCGGGCACATCATTCATCCGCCTCACCGAGTCTGTGAGCTCCATCGGGAGCCGATCCTGACTAAAGAAATGGTAGGCGACGCACTCGAAGGACCGATGGGAAAACGTTCCTGGACACGCCTGGCATCTGGGACACACCCCTGGCTCCCCCGAGAAGGCCTCGCAAAAAACTGGGCTGGCACCAGTGGGCTCCCGCACAGAGACCCATGAGAGACCTGCTTGGACGGGGCTCCAACTTGCTGCGCTTGGAGTGCAGCATCTTGCTGATGTAAAACAGGGCTAGGATCGGGATGAATCGCTCCAGAGCGTTCCGGAGCGCTCTCAGAGCGTTCCGGAACGCTCTGGAGCGGCCGCGGCGCCCAATACATCCTCCAAACCCGCCGATTCTCAGAGATTTCGAGTTATCCCGATCCGATTTTGTTCCGATCTTCGCGTCGTTTGATGATGACCACCCAGGGGAGGGGTCCTCGTGGAACTCCGGGGCCGCCCGCCGAGAGCTTGCGGAGGGCCTCCCCGTCCAGTGCACCTCCGCACCCCGAGCTCGACGTGGCTTCGTAAGGAGGGCGAGCGGCGTGCCCATGAGATCCCAGGTAAAACGACGCGAAGATCGGGACAAAATCGGATCGGGATAACTCGAAATCTCTGAGAATCGGCGGGCTTGGAGGATGTATTGGGCGCCGCGGCCGCTCCAGAGCGTTCCGGAACGCTCTGCGAGCGCTCCGGAACGCTCTGGAGCGATTTATCCCGATCCTAGCCCTGTTTTACCAGAGCTGTCCGCCGTCGTCTCTGATCGTGTACGTGCCAGCCCGAGACCTGCGCATGCTGTGCAGCAAGGACAGAACGGCCGCGGCCGGGTCTTGGAATTTGACCCAGCGCTGCGGGTCCATCAGCAAAGGCCGCGCCTCCTTCAGGGGCTTTTCCACGACCGCCCACGTGGCAACCTGCGAACTCATGACACCGGCAAAAGTGCGGACCACGCCCACCGTCGCGATGACAAAAGAGTCCTGCTGCCAGCCGCACTCTGCGGCCAGCAGGGAGAGCCCAACTGACGCACCTGGCTTGTACTTGCCAACGCTCGAGTACGACATCCTCAAACACCGGATCCTCGAACTAACTTCCCCATGAGTACTGAAGCCCCAAAAAGATTTGGCCAAGACACCCGCTAGATGCACGGCTGAATTCTGTCCACCTAATCCTTGGAGGGCTTTGATGCGGGAACACATTTGAAGAGCCTCGGGGATCTTGGCCACCTGGGTAGATATTTCCCTCATTCTCCCATCAATAACATCACCTCCCAGATCTCTGTGATATGCTTCATGGGCTGGGAGTGGATCATGATCTGGCCAAAGATGCCGAACCTGGGA
>CAUYUJ010018558.1:113227-133227 GCA_963575745.1 Prorocentrum cordatum
AAGAAGGAGGGGTGAAGGACGAGCAATTGTATATGGTTTAGAAGCGAATGCCGCAATCCGAAACGAAACGCAGGGGGGCAGCACGTCCGAGGCAGGACCAGGCCGCCCAGAGACGAGCCCAGTATTGACCCTCCAGACCTCTCCTGGGGAGCGCTCTGGCCAAAACCTCGAGGGCATGGGTAGTTTCATTGGTTGCTCCCTCGCCCGAAAGCCGCACGGCCCGACCGCCACTTCCCGGAGAGCTCCGCCGCCCATCTGGCCAAGACTGCGGAGCACGCCGCAGAAGGAGAAAGCATGACGGACAGACAGGAAGCGGAGACTTAAGACGGGCGGGAAGAGAAGAGGAGAGGCGGAAGCGAAGAGGAGAGGAGGAAGGAAACGAACAAGAAAAACGGACAGAGAGGCAGCGAATTGGAATCCAGCTGCGGCGACGAGATCACCCCAGGAAGTCCGAGAGTACCGAAAGACTTCCTAAATCTGAACCTTTCATCCCTCGTAATCCTCCCTGTTCTCCTGCTTCCTCCAGCCTCCAGCCCCCCAAACCTACTATCCGAAGGCCTCTGGATATCTCCGACATGCCCCGAAGGCCGAAAAGATCTTCAGAGGCCTCCGGAATCTCAAAAACCACAAATGCATGTGTGTGTATATATATATACACACACACACTCACACGTTTGCGTCGGCGGCTAGGCAGGGACGGAGCGGGCGGCCAGAGGGATGGGAAAAGCGAGGGCCGCTCAGGGGGCATGGGTCGCTCCCTGGGTGAGCTGCCGCGGCCCGCCCCGCCGGCGGGGTCTGAGGCGGCTGCTGCGCCGGGGTTCCAGCTGCGGCGGGGCCCAGTGCTGGTGCTGCAAGTCAGACCTCTCGAAGCCGGCGAGGAGCAGGAAGCGCAAGGCCGGCGGGCCGCGCGCCGCCCGGGTGGATGCGCGGAAGGTGCGGCAAAGTGGAGGCGCATCCAAGGTGCAACGCATCCAGCAAGATGCTGGGCCAGCGCGGGGTGGCGGGCGGCAAGACCAGGCCCAGGTCACCGCGCGTGGCGGCTGCAGGCCGCAGCCCAGGCGCCATCGCACACACACACACACAGACAGACACACGTACACCTTTTTGCATCGCACGCGGCCGTGGAAACAGTCCGCACGGGCGTCCCAGGGTCGGCGAGCCCGAGTTCCAGTGATGCCGAACTCGCAGCTGCGTTGGACGCAAGACGCGGCAGGGGGCAAGGTCAAGCCCTCACGCGACGAAGCGGCGGCGGGCCAGGCGGTGGCGGGCGCGTGCAGGCCGACCAGCAGTCGGGAGCCGCATCTGGGCGGCTACGCTGAGCGTGCGGACGAGGCGAGCTCCAACTCAAGTGGGTCGAAGTTCGCAGCTCTGGCCGAGCCTGGACGCAGCAGAGCAGAGGCAGGGCACCGGCAGCGGCGGGGAGACCCAACCGACGACCGGCGACGGCAGCGCAAGGGAGGTAAGGAGAGCCAACCTCCTGCCGAGCGGCCAGGAAACGGTGACGCAGGTGCGGGTGCAATGCGGAAGGGGGCAGGCGCAACGCAGGCGCCTGCGAAGGCTGTGGCCGGGGAGCAACGACGGGCAGACGGTGGACACAACACCATGTATCTATAGATAATATAAGCGCACCTTGTGTATACAAAGGTTTGCACATGTCCGCCTGGGTACATGTACACGGATGTGTGTAGATTTGCACACAAGCATACTTATACACGATACACACCGACACACATCAATGGATGCATGCATGTATATATATATATATATATATATATATATATATATATATATATATATACATACACATGCATACACGCAAATATGCATGAATGTAAATATCCATGTTTGCAGTAGAGTTGCATGCATAAGCGCGTGTGTACAGGTGCGTGTATATATATATATATATATGTACATATACATATACATACATATTTGTACGCGTTACACAAAAAAACAAAAACATATATATATATATATATATATATATAGAATGGTGCTCCTTCCTCCGATGTTCAGCCACCCAGCCCTGGCGCCCAGGAATCCGCGTGGGAGATTTGCACAGATTCAATGGTTTACAGACGTCCCCTTAGGTCTGGCATGTCCCCCTACAGGTCGATATTCGACGAAAAATTAAAAGTATTCAAAGAACCACTCCTATATATATATATATATACACTCGAAGATCGTCCCCTTGTAGAGGGACATGCCCGACTTAAACGTACCCCTGGGAATCTCACGGAGCACTGGCTACTCATAACCACCCCGCCCCCTGAGGGCGAGAAAGATCCAAATCCCTGGGCCACCCACGTCGTTTTTTTGTTGCTCACAGCTTAGACCCCCAAAGGTCCAGGCCCCTTCCCTGGGACCGGCCTTTCTTCCCGAGCCGTTTTCTGACTCCTGGAGCCTCGCAAAGGACCCCCAAAGGCCTTCCCGAGCCGTTTTCTGACTCCTGGAGCGCGCCATCACTTCACGGTGCGGGTGGCTCCGAGCCCAGCACCCCGCCAGACCCTCAGCGGCACGCCTCTCGACACCGCTGCACGCGGCGGGCTTCGGAAGCCAGGGGTCCAACAGAAATGTGCTGTCTTCGGCGGCGAGCTTTGGGGGGGGAGTGAGAAGGAGAAGGCCTTCTCAGAAGGCTCGGAAGCCCCCCGGCAGAAGCTTCCGAAGCCCTCCCCGAGGGCGCGGAGAACCTCTCAGCAGGCCGGAGGGCCTCTGAGCGAAACCCCCTCGCCGCCTTCTGAGAGGGCCTTCTCCTTCTCACTCCCGCCCCTCCCCCCGCTCGCCGCCGACAAGAGGCAGGTGCTATCTCATGGAGGAGGAGCGCCAACCGTCAGGGGGGGGGGAGGGCGGGGAGGGTCCGGAGAAGTCCTGCAGGAAGGCCACGGCGAGCGAGCACACGGGCACGAGCGGCCAGGACCTGCCGCAAGTGCGTTGGGCTGCGCTTCCCTGCGGCGCGGCAGTGGTGGAAAGCCGACGTTGCGAGCTCGACTGCAAGTGCCTGGGAAAAGACCGTCTCAGGTGTGTCGGAGGGCCATCGACACGGGAGCATGCAATCAAGAGGATCTTCACCCCACGTTGGAGGGAGCAGAGGGAGAAAAGGCACGAGCAGAAAGCGAAGATGAGGGCAGCAGAAATAGTGGAGGAGAGAGTCCCCACCAACAGCTTGGCAGCCCCAGACACACCAGGAGGGCCCTTGTCGGAATCTCCTGGAGGTAGGCCATGCGTTACACAAAACTTTAATCAGCGAAGTCAGATAAAAAGAGGGGAGGCGGGAGCTCACGAGCTTAAATCGTCGAAGACAAATCAACACATCTTGATGAGATATGACACCAGTCCAGTATCTGAGTCGGGCACCCAGGAGATCAGTAGGGTGGGGATGGGGATGATGGTGAAGTAGGAAGTGGTAGATCTTGGCTTGTAGTGATCTGGGGGGAGAATCGGCGGGGTTCCCAGGGAGCCCAAGGAAGAGGTCACGAGCACGAACATGATGAGAGAGAATGGAGTCCGAGTGGTAGGGGTTGTCGAGGCACTGCAGACACACCTCCGTCGATTCCCACGCTCGACGGCACGATGCCTCACATACTGGGAGGGCCTCCGAAAGGAGTGCAGAGCGTGTCAGGGCACTTCTCGCGGCCAGGTCCAATGATCTCAATTGAACGGGGAAGTGGACAGACTTGAGGTTGGCGAGCAGTATGGGAGGGATCGAATGGCGAGGAGCACGTGTGAGAAGTTGATGACATTCACGGACAATGGCCTTGGCTTCGCGAGGAGGCTCGAATAGCTGGGCCACGTGGCCAACCACCGGGAGCGCGTACCTGTTCCAGGCAACCACAGAATGAATAAAGCTGAGGCCCAGATTCTTGACGAGGTGGGTCCGTTCTCTCAATTTTGCCAGCGGGGCCCTCCATGACATATTCCGCCCACCAAGCCCAAGGAAAACACCAAGGTATTTGGCACATTGCGAGATCTGGAAGGGGCCCACATCGAGGCCCTGGACGCAGAAGAGCCTGCGGACATCTGCTTCATTAAACTGACGAGGAAAGATGATGTGGCACTTTGAAAAATTGAGCGCCAGACCAGTGGCCGCCGTAGCACGAGTGAGCAAAGCGGTGATGATCGGGAGCACCACATACAGGTTGCGTGCTACCAAACCAAGATCATCAGCAAAAGCACACAGCGATAGGTCGTGATAGCTCTTCTGGATGAGGGTAGCCTTCAGAACAGGATCCAGGATCAACGCGAACAGGACTCCCGAGAGGGGGCATCCCTGCTTCATCCCCCTTTGGGCCCAGAAGCCCGAAGGAAACGAGTTCCCCACGGCAATGTACGTCCAAACCTGGGAGTAAAGCGTGATGATTGCTCCGACGATTTTGGCAGGTACCCTCATCTTCCTGAGCACTGCGAAGATCCACCTGTGGAAAACACTCGGGAACGCGTTCTTGAAATCAAAGAGGCAGGCCGCCGCCTCCTTAATGCCCAAGGTGTGAGACCAGGTGAATAACGATGAGTCCATCTCAAGAATGTTATCGATCATCGAGCGACCCCTCACGAATCCTCTCTGACATGCCTGAACTCGATCTGCCGCGAGATAGTTGAGCGGGTGAGCGAGCAAGGACGAGTAGATCTTGTTATCCGAGTTCGAGAGCGAGAGCATGCGGGTTTGGCAGGGGGTACGAATTTCAGCACCTTTGGACTTCAGTTCACCCTTGGGCGGGAAGGCAGCACGGCAATAATTAAATTCCTGACTTACACGATGCTCATTCACCAGGCAGAGGAAGCCGTCATACAGAAACTGGTGGGCGAGATCGGGGGCCAGGCGCCAGGCCGAGTAGGGGATCCCGTCAGGACCAGGGGCCGTGTCTTTCTTTTTGGCGAGGAGACTGAGCATCTGATCTTTGCTCGCGATCCAGTCGACACGCTGGTGCGAGGAGGAAACGAACTGGTCCTCCTGCTCTTCAAGCGGCTCCACCTGCGCGAGGAAAAAGTCAGTGGCCTCTGCGCACACCTGGGCCTCATTCTCGACAGCGAAAACTGCTCCCCAATGCTTAGCCAGTAAATTAGCCATGAGAGTTGGGTCGGAGATGGTATGACCTTCCGCAGTTCGCAATCCCGCCAGGAAGATTTTCGGCCTCTGGGATCGCCAGGCAGCGGCAAGGCGCTGGATGCGGAAAAGGTTGGCAGCCTGAACTTCGGGGGGGTCCGAACTGCGTAAGACGTCTTGTGTGCGAGCGTCCATGATGGCTCTCTGGAGGCTGGCAAGGTGCTGGTGGAACCCGTTCCAGTCGATCCAACTCTCGGTGAGCACGGAATAGAAGGCGGCGAGCACGGGGTAGGCTGCAACCGAATTCTTGGCCACTTGATGCTGACCTGCTCTAGCCGACCGAAGGAGTCGGAGGCAAATCAGGACTCTCTGCTCGTTGCTCTGGGGACCCACCTGCTGGACATGCCATTTCACCCTCCGGGCCGCGAAGTGGAAAACTTTCTTCGATTCAAGGAGCCTCTGAGTAGGGTCAGCAGAGAAGTCCTGGACCTGAAACATGTCTTCACAGACTTCCTTGAACACAGCATGGCAGGCAACCCAGGGCGGAATCGAGACGTAGTCTGCGTCGTCGCGGGCAGGAACGGTGAGACTGAGGAAGACGGGGGAGTGGTCAGAGGGCTTGGACAGGTTCGTGATGGGCCAGGCGGTAGAGGAAACGGGGTTGAAGTCGATGAGGAGAGCACTAGGAAGACTTGTATAGATACGATCCAATCTTGCATAGCTGGGGTTTGTGTCAACGTTGGCACGATGTGTATAGTGAGGTTGGTAGACTTCAGAGTACAGCGGGAAGATCTGTTCAAACAGGGAGGCGAGCCGCGATGTCTGGAAGGTCTCACGCCCCGATAGGGCGTAGTACCGCGCGTCACCGTTCTCGAGAAAGTTAAAGTCACCGACGATGAAGGACGTGGAGAGTGGGGAAGGGGTCAGGAAGCCACGAAGTCGCCAGAATACTGCACGGGTGTGGGCCTCCGTCCAGGAGGGGTCCACATGTACACATGCAACCTGAAGAACCTCACGTGGATTGGCGAGAGTGAGAACACCAACGCGGCCCTGCTCGACAACACTGAAGGAGTGGGAGGTGAAGTGAGAGTAGATGGTCTCCTTAACCACAATCAGGATACCCCCTGCAATCTCACTGTTCATGAACGAACCAAACACCTGCACGGCACCGAGATCACGCTGGAGTAGGGCGGCATCGGCACTATTTCCATGGGTTTCCTGGATACAAATGATCGAGTGCCGTCTGAGGAGGGATTGGAGGGAGCGGTATTTACACTGACTTCGCCGACTATCTGTGAAATGGGAACAGAACAACGTTTGGGCATTCCAACTACAGATGTTGAAGGGGAGGGAGGAGGAGGGAAGAAAGAGGCGAGAAGACGACGGGGCGGGAGGGCGCACAGGGGGCCTAGCAGCCAAGGGCCCCACCGCAGGGCTGCGCCTGTGCACACGAGCAAGAGAGGGGGAGCAGGGCACAGGGACGGCGGCCTCAGGAGAGCACGTAGGTGTGGCCGACAAAGAGGTCGGGGTAGCCCAGGCGCGAGTAGCCATCGATGTCCCAGAGGAGGAGGCCGAGCAGGGAGAGGAGCCAGTCGTAGACGATGAGTACTCGGCGTTGGTGTTGCTGCTTCCCAGTGCATGACTGCCCTCAGTAACGCATACAGCAGGCAACGTCGAGGAAGGTGGGTACGTGGAAATCGATGTTGTCCTTGAGTCCTCATCCTAGTCCATGGCGGAGTCGCCTCCTGCTTCCTGGGCAGAGGCGTGGGCCTTGCTGATGATGGTGTTGATCTGCTCTGCAGAGATGCCCCAGGCCTCCAGCTCGCTGAGAGGCGGTTCGAATTGATAGCAGTCCTCGCCGTTCCTCTGGGTCATGGGCTTCGATGAGACGAGCTCCCAGACGTCACTCTCGGTGCGTAATCGGAGAACTCCTTTGAAGCCATCCACCCCTAGCTGACATTTGCCCTCTTGCCAGTGCGGGGAGAGCATGAGAAGGGAGCGGACAGGGTTCCACAGGTGGTGGAAGGCTCTCTTCCTGATCCTGACGTCGAGCGGGAGGTCGGACTTGACGCGCAGGGGATGGATGTTACCGTCGCGGGGGTCGGTCCACGTCATGCCCTGGAGGTTGGCCATGCGCTGGAATTCTCTGGCTGCATCTTCCCTTTCGAACTTGACTGCGTAGGTCTGGGCAATGGAGTGAAAGACAGGAGTGGCGCCGACCGAAAGGAGGTGCGGGAAGTGCTGCACGAGCTGGTCCCAGTGCTTCCGTCTGACAGAGTCCAATACGGGCCGAGGGAAGGTGCCAACAAACTTGAGTAAGGAGTCGCCGCCAGGCACTGCGTCGAAGCCGCGCTGCTTCTTGGCACCCGCGGGGATCTGCCTCGCGAAGCCCGCCGTGCCAGATGTGGACCCACCGCTGGAAGATGCCGTCGATGATGTTGCGCTGGCAATGCGCTTGAGATTGGTGTCGTTGTCCGCGCATTGCTTGGTGAGGAGGTTGACGCGGTCGACGAGCTGGGTCATGGCCGTCTGCTGTGCTTGGATGGAATTCTGATGCAGGAGGAGGGAGTTGTTGACGGTCTCGAACTTCTTGTTGAGCTCGCCCGAGACGTGTGCCGTGACCTGTTGAACTATGGCTTCCGTTGCAGAGGCCATGGCAGCAGCAATGCCCGACTGTATGGCCTGATTGAGCTCCTCACTTCCCATGGCCGCGAACAGCTGGGGCGATCCAGCAGGAGAAGATGTGAGGAGTGTCGCAAAATGCGGAAAAGGCACGGGCACTGAAGCTCTCGTGCCGCGAGGCCTGCCCTCGCCAGAAGATCGCTCTGAGCCGTCCCCTCGGCAGCGACCAAGTTCGAAGCGCCAGGGAAGCGTTTCAAACTTGAGCCAAAATGGCTACGGACTATCTCATGGAGGAGGAGGAGGAGGAGGAGGAGGAGGAGGAGGAGGGGGAGAGGGGAGGAGGAGGAGGAGGAGGAGGAGGAGGAGGAGGAGGAGGAGGAGGAGGAGGAGGAGGAGGAGGAGGAGGAGGAGGAGGAGGAGGAGGAGGAGGAGGAGGAGGAGGAGGAGGAGGAGGAGGAGGAGGAGGACTCTGCCGCCGCGTACCCCGCTCGCCGCCGACAAGAGGCAGGTGCTATCTCATGGGGGCGCCGTGCCCTACTTCCGCCGGCCCTCCCGCCCGCCTTCCGCGGGCGGAGGCCCGCCGCCGTGCGGCTCTCCCGTGGCTCGAGGAGATCCGCACGGCGCGCGCGGTGGCGCCAGCGAGCGCCTGCCCGCCCATCGGCGGCGAGCGAGGGGGGGGGAGGTGGAGAGGGCTTCTCCGAGGGAGGCGGGGTTTCTCCGAGGCGCTCCGCCCTCTCAGGAGTGCTGCGCCTTCGGGGGAGGCTTGGACAACTTCTCGGGGGGCCGCAGGACTTCCAAACCTTCTGAGAAGGCCTTCTCCTTCGCACTTCCCCCCGGGCTCGCCGCCGAGCCGAAGCCCTTCAGCATGACGCAGGCGGCGTGAGGAGGGCCGACACAGGCTGCATGCGATCGGCAGGGGCTGGATGGGATGATGGCACGCTGCGCCAGCTTCTTTGGTCGCAGCGCTGGCGGGCGATCAGCGCGAACGAAGCGGCAAGCCGGGCAACGCGATCGCAGAGTGAGCACAAGCACGTTGGGCTACGGCAAGGGCATCGGATGAGAAACCATTGGATAGGGAACCCATGGTCTGGAAGCCCGTGTAACGCCAATTGAGGCTTGACCATGGACACCACCACCACCCTCATCAGAGAACGAATCATCCAGGGCCTGAGGCCTCCCGAACGCATTCCTCAACCGACGCCCCAACCGCAACACAGATCCTCCAAGGATCATCGACTGGCGCCCGCAGGGAGCACCCCCGCAGGCCCAGGGGGCCACTTGCGAACCCTACCCCACCCTCCCCCTCAGGGGTAGGGGTAGGGTTCGCATGTGGCCCCCTAAGGCCCCCCCCCCCCACGTCGGCCACACGCAAGAGCGACCCTGGGCAAGAGTGACCCCCGGCGCGCGGCTCAACCAGGCGGCGCGGGGTGGCCCAACCCCCCGAGCGCGCAGGCCGATGCTGTCGCACCGCGCTCGGCGGTCAGGGGACCGCAGCCGGCCTCGGGGATCTGCCAACCCGGGTCTCCTCCTCCTCCTCCTCCTCCTCCTCCTCCTCCTCCTCCTCCTCCTCCTCCCCCTCCTCCCCCCCCTCCTCCTCCCCCGGGAACCAGAAACTGCAATGCATGAAAGCAAACAAAAAATGCAACGCAGGGCTTCGCAAACCCGGGTCGGCCAACGTGCGCGGCCGCCTCGCGGCCACGAGCGGCTCGCCGACCCGGGTCGGCCAGAGGGGGTCGCCGCAGGATCCTGCAGGCTGCAGGATCTGGGGCCCTGGTTGACCCCCGTTTGCATGGACCCCCGTCTCGTAAGCCCCGGCTGGCCCGCACCAACGGTCCCTCCGGCGAAGGGCCACTCTTACGTGTAGTCGACCACGGAGCTCCGCGCCGGCCGCAGGCATGGCCGGCGAAGCGCGCGGATGAGCGGGGCACGGCGAGCCGCGGCGGACGGCGGCGGGCGGCAGGGCGCCCGTCGAGCCGACAGGTGGTGGGCGCGGCAGGCGAGGGCGGCGGGCGGCGGGCGAAAGCGGCGGGCGAGGGCGGGGCAGTGGGCGGCCTCCTCCTGCTCCTCCTCCTGCTCCTCCTCCTCCTCGTACTGCTCCTCCTCCTCCTCCTCCTCCTCCTCCTCCTCCTCCTCCTCCTCCTCATCATCATCATCACCACCACCACCATCATCATCATCAGCAGCAGCAGCAGGAGCAGCAGCAGCATCAGCATCATCAGTAGCATCATTAAATATCATCAGCATCATCAGAATCAGCATCATCATCAGCAGCAGCATCTGCAACATCATCATCATCATCATCATCATCATCATCATCATCATAATCATCAACAACAGCATCATCATCATCATCATCATCATCATCATCATCAACATCAGCATCGCCATCATCAGCGTCATCATCATCAGCGTCACCATCATAACCCCCATCATCATCAGCAGCATCATCAGCAGCAGCAGCATCAGCATCATCATCAGCAGCATCATCAGCAGCATCATTATCAAAATAAGCACCTAACCATCATCAGCAGCATCAGTTGTTTCATCCCTTCTTTGAAGGCCAAAGCAGCAGGTTCTCAGAGCCTGGTTTGACATTTTCTGGCACTTTTGGTGTGTACGAAGGAGTCCCAGAATACAGCCAGACACAAGGTATCTTTGCATTCAAGAAGGTACGCGTGGTGTTTCCGCACAGTCGGAAACAGAGGTGTCGTTCGTGACAGCGTCGGCCTGCCCCGTGTGGTTGGTTGTGGCAGGTCCTGAAGAGGATAGCCAACCACACGCCGAAACGCTGGAGACGGACTGGACCAGGGGTGCCCGAAAGAGTGGGCACACTCAGTCCTAACCCAGAAAGGGAACCAAAGGAAGTTGCGCAGTCAACTGCTTTTCGGCGACCCTGGCGCCGTTGTCCTTTGTCAGGCGAGCCTGAGGCGAGTGTACAAAGAATACCTTAACTGTCGCACTAATATGGACATCTGGCTATCAGCCGAAAGTCTCTCCAGGAGCTCGTCTTCGGTGGTGCGGCCTGTTTCCCAATAGTCAGAGAGGTAGCAATGATGGCTTTACCAAAAAGGGGGCTGCGCAGATGCGCTCTGATTATCCACGAGCGCCTAATGCAGGGGTCGGGTGGCTCACACCCCTGGGCCGTGGTTAGTGCCCGCTCAATAGAAAGGGGGCAATCACCCAGCTTAGCTGCGGTGGCCGGCGGCGTCACGAAAGAGGGGGCAATTGTTTCCTCCCTTCTTTGAAGGCCAAAACAGCAGGTTCTCAGAGCCTGGTTTGACATCTTCTGGCAGGTTTGGTGTGTACGACGGAGTCCCAGAATACAGCCAGACACAAGGTATCTTTGCATTCAAGAAGGTACGCGTGGTGTTTCCGCACAGTCGGAAACAGAGGTGTCGTTCGTGACAGCGTCGGCCTGCCCCGTGTGGTTGGTTGTGGCAGGTCCTGAAGAGGATAGCCAACCACACGCCGAAACGCTGGAGACGGACTGGACCAGGGGTGCCCGAAAGAGTGGGCATACTCAGTCCTAACCCAGAAAGGGAACCAAAGGAAGTTGCGCAGTCAACTGCTTCTCGGCGACCCTGGCGCGGTTGTCCGTTGTCAGGCGAGCCTGAGGCGGGTGTACAAAGAATGCCTTATAGCTGTTGCACTCATATGGATATGCTTGGCGAATGACTGCATCATCATCAGCAGCAGCAGCAGCATCAGCATCATCATCAGCATCATCATCATCCCAATCATCATCGTGAACAGCATCCTACTCCTCATCATCATCAGCGTCAGCATCATAGTCATCATCAGCATCATCAGTATCATCAGCATAACCATCATCATCAGCATCATCATTAGGATCAGCATCATTATCATCAGCAACATCATCATCATCATCATCATCATCAGCAGCAGCAGCAGCATCATCAGCATCATCAGCATCATCATCATCCCCCTCTTCCCCCTCCTCTTCCCCCTCCTCCTCCTCCTCCTCCTCCTCCTCCTCCTCCTCCTCCTCCTCCTCCTCCTTCTCCTCATATTTCTCCCCCTCATCCTCCTCCTCCTGCCTCCTCCGCCTCCTTCTGCTCCTCCGCCTCCTCCTGTTCCTGCTGCTCCTCCTCCAGGCGAGTGCGAGCGGCGAGCGGCCCGCGGCGTCGGCATGCAGGGCGGGGGGCGCCCCTCGAGACGGAAGGCGGCGGGGGAGGCAGGGATCACGGCGGCAGCTGCGGCTCGAGCAGTGGCCTGGGCCCCACTGGCCAGACTACCCCCCTGGGCCGGGATACAGGCTGTTCCTCCGGGTTCCGAATGGTAAGTCCCCAACTGGGGTGCTGAGATGGTGGGGGTCTGGATGGGGATGGGGATGGGGACAGGGGTCGGTTAAACAACACTGAGCTTCAGCCACAGGTACACACGAGCCGCGCTCTCGGCTGCACGCCGCAGCGCAGAATGCGACGGCTCCCAGGACGGCGGCGACGACGACGTCGGGGGCCAGGACAGGGGCAAGCTGGAGGGTGGCGATGAGAACAAGGGCACGGGGAGGGCTGCAAAGACGAGCAGGAGGCGGACCATCTGTTCGTCCTGCTTGCCGTCGTCGAACCCGTCCTGCAGCTCCTTTTCCAGAAAGACCAAGCACGCCGCGTCTTCGATGCACTGGCGGTGCCAACGGGAGGCATGGGAAGGCGGTGGCGGTGGTGGCGAACGAAAGCTAGGACGAGAGAGGAAATCAGCCACACCCCTTGTGGTGCCTCCAGGCTGTGAAGATCACGGCGCATTGGCTTCAAGGTTGTCGTGGTGATGTCGGATACTGTCTTTGTCCCCCTTCTCTGAATAAGTTCCACGATGTCCTGGCTCGCAAGGCCACGAGCCCTCGTAAATCACGATGGATCCGCGCACCCAGGGCCACGACCCCTTGCACGTTGCGCTAGCTCTGCGCCCCCTAGGCCTCGATCCCGTGCAGGTTACGCTGGATCCGCGTTCCCCCGGCCACGATCCCCTGTAAGTTGTTTGTAGCCCGCACTCCCAGGATTATGACCCTATGTAAACTGCAGGGGGGCGCGAACACATTGCGCCGAGAGGCACGCCTACGTGTAATCTTGTCTACGTCGCGTTGTTGCGGGATGAGTTTGCGTAGTGCTTGCGCGTAGTGCTGCATCGTGATTCTGCGTCGTGTGTTGCGTAGCGTTTGCGCATAATGTGTTTGCGCAGTGCGTTTGCATCGTGAATGTGCGTAGTGTTTGCACTACTTCAGCGTAGGGTTTTGACGTCATGCTTCTGCGTGGTATAGTTGAGTAGTGTGCTCGTGTAGGGCACTTGCGTCGCAGGAGCGCCCTGAGTCGGCACGCTGCGCGAAACACACGACGACAAAAACGCCACGCAAAAACAAAAACACGCGCGAACGCTACGGTCGCCTGCGTCCCTCGCGAGCGTCGCCCGAGTCCGCAGGGGGCGGGCCGCGGGGGCGCCGCGGGAGCGCCCTGCGTCGGCACGCTACTCGAAAACACTACGCAAAAGCACTGCGCAGAGAAAGGGAAAGCCACACGCGAACGCTGCGGTCGCCCGCGTCTCCCGCGAGCGGCGCACGGGTCCACGGGGAGCGGGCCGCTGGAGCGCCGCGAGAAAGCGTCGGCATCGGGACGCTACCGAGAAACACTACGGGAACGTACAACGCAGAAGAAAAAAAAACAGAAACAAGAGAAAAACACGCGCAAACGCTACGGTCGCCTGGGTCGCTCATCTGCGCCGCCCCGGGACCACAAGAAGCGGGCCGCTGGAGCACCGCATGAGCGCCCTGCGTCGAAACTCTACCCGAAAACACTACGCAGAACAGAGACATCTTCCAGGCGCTCGGAGAGTTGTTTCACGTCGTGCTTTTACGTAGTGTTGTTGTGCAGTTCCTAACCATGCTGTGGTGTTGGGTTCTCGTTTTGGAAAGACAGCGCCCCGCGTTCCTCCTCCAACTCCTCCTCCTCCTCCTCCTCCTCCTCCTCCTCCTCCTCCTCCTCCTCCTCCTCCTCCTCATATCCTCCTCCTCCTCCCTCATATCCTCCTCCTCCTCCTCATATCCTCCTCCTCCTCTCCTCCTCCTCCTCCTCCTCATATCCTCCTCCTCCTCCCCTCCTCCTCCTCCTCCTCCTCCTCCCTCCTCCTCCTCCTCCTCCTCCTCCTCCTCCTCCTCCTCCTCCTCCTCCCCTCCTCCCTCCTCCCTCCATCCTCCATCCTCCATCCTCCTCCTCCTCCCTCCTCCTCCTCCTCCTCCTCCTCCTCCTCCCTCCTCCTCCTCTCCTCCTCCTCCTCCTCCTCCTCCTCCTACTCTTCCTCCCTCCTCCCTCTCCCTCCTCCTCCTCCCTCCTCCCTCCTCCCTCCTCCCTCCTCTCCTCCCTCCTCCCTCCTCCCTCCTCCCTCCTCCTCCCTCCTCCTCCTCCTCCTCCCTCCTCCCTCCTCCTCCCTCCTCCTCCTCCTCCTCTCCTCCTCCTCCTCCTCCTCCCTCCTCTCTCCTCCTCCTCCTCCTCCTCCTCGTCCTCGTCCTCCTCCTCCTCCTCCTCCTCCTCCTCCTCCTCCTCCTCCTCCTCCTCCTCCCATACATGCCTCCGTCCTTCACATAGCAGCACCGTCATCGCCATCATCAGCATAAGCATCAACAACTAATCGCCGACGTCAGCATCATCAGCAGCAGCATCCTCAAAGTCATCATCATCAACAGCCGCATTATCATCATCAGCATCAGCATCAACATCAGCATCATCATCATCATCAGCAGCAGCAGCATCAGCATCAGCAGCATCAGCATCATCAGAATAAGCATCATCGGCTGCAGCATCATCACCAGTATCGCCGCCATCATCATCAGAAACAACATCATCAGAATCATCACCATCAGCATCATCAGCAGCATTGTCATCGGCATCAGCATCATCATCACCATCGTCGTCAGATGCATCATCTGCAGCATCCTCAACAGCAGCAGCGGCAGCGTTATCAGTAGTATCATGTTAAGCAGCAGCATTATCATCATCAGCATCATCATCGACATCAACATCATCATCGACATCATCAGCATCATCGCCAACACCATCATCTGACACCTTTCGGTCATCATTCTCATCATCATCATCATCATCATCATCAGCATCATCATCATCATCATCATCAGCAGCAGCAGCAGCAGCATGATCATCATCAGCAGTATGAGCATCATCATTAACATCAGCAACAGCATCATCATCAACATCAGCATCATCAGCATCAGCATCATCATCGCCGTTAGTACCGCCATCAACGTTTTTTCACACTCATCACACGCTTCGTGGCCCCAAAGGGAGCTCCACAGAAGGCCCCAACGGCGTCGCCCGCATGCGTCTGACGCACCCTTGTCGTCATACACATCACACGCTTCGTGGCACCACAGGGTATTCCACCGAAAGTCCCAAGGGCGTCGGCCGCATCTATCCGACCCACCCATGTCGGCACACCCCTTCACGAGCATCGTGCCCCCATAGGGAGCTCCAGCGAAGGTCCTAGGGGGGTCGGCCGCATGCGTCCGACACACCCACGTTAGCACACCCATCACACGCTTCGTGGTCCCATGGGGGGCTCCACCAAAGGTCCCACGGGCGCCGCCCGCATGCGTCCGACCCGCCTATCATGGCAAACCCCATCACGAGAATCGTGGCCCCATAGGGAGCTCCACCAAAAGTCCCGGGGGGCGCCGCTCGCATGCGTCTGGCCCACCCATCTCTGCACACCCCTCACGAGGATCGCGGCCCAATAGGGTGGTCCACCGAAGGTCCCAGGGGCGCCGCCACGAAGGTCGCCGCGTCTTCGACGACCAGTGTCCCAGCCTTGGATGCAACGTATTCCAACGTGTTGTCTGAGACATCCTTGAACTTATCATCCAGCCCCAGTGCACGCAGCACGCTTTCCTGCACATCCCGAGCAGCTTCGGCGACGTCCTCCAACACATCCCCCACCTTCTCCCCCACGGCATCGATTGCTTCGTCAAGCTTATCCACGGCGTCGCCCACGACATCCAACATCTGTTGCACAAACATCTCTTGCTCGCCTTCTTGATGGTGCGTTACGCTGGCGGGGCAGCAGAACAGGCATGCCTTCTTGATCCACCCATCATCATCTAAATCCTAGAACTTCTGTTGGAACTGGTCGGGAGGCTTCTGGTCCTCCGCCATGTTCAATGTAAAGCCCGCTTCGTTCTGGAAGGAGGTGCCCAGGTCCTCTGTGGTAACAGTCTCTGGCTGGAGATCCTCATCGTGACACTTCGAAATGACATCCCTGTAGGCCGATGGCACCTTACATGTGCCAGCCGCGCCTTTACTGAACAAACCATCCTTGCGGTGGAACTTGTTGCCACTGAAGAAGAAGAAGAGCTTGCTCTCACAGTTCTGGTCCTCCTCCTCCTCCTCCTCCTCCTCCTCCTCCGCCTCCTCCTCCTCCTCCGCCTCCCCCTCGCATCGAAGTAGAACTCCTCCAACTCCTGCTTTTTGGGGCTCCTCGGGCTCCCCGGCATCCGCCTGCGACTGCCCTTCCTCGATCATCTCCCCTGTTGCCGGTCGCCCGCCCCCGACCCAGAGGCGGAAGGAGCGCAGCGCCCTCCTGCGCTGTGGGGCAGTGCCGGCCGGAGCCACGAGGAATGGCCCGCGGTGCCGAGCGGGCTACCCTGCACGACCAGGGCGGGTGCGGAACAGATTGGTACGGAACCTCTCCGAGACGAGCCGGGAGAGCCGACACGAGGACGAGCCAAGGCGACAAAGGAGCGATCAAAGGCTGACGAGGGGGCGAGGGAAGCGGACAGTGGGGCAGGGAGAGATGGCAAGAGGACAAACGCTCCTGTGCCGAACGCACAGGAGTTATGGAGGCCTCCCGAATGGGGTCCAAGTGTAGATGGGGTCGGAGGATCGCGCCGCATCGCCGATGCATCACTGATGCACTGGCGACGTCGGCGGTGCATCGGCGCCATCGGCGTGGAGAGAATCGGGCTCCACATCGAACCGCATCGCCGATGCATCGGCGATGCGGCGCGATCCTCCGACCCGACCCACTGGCGACGGCGACGGCGACGGCGACGGCGACGGCGACGGCGACGACGACGGCGACGGCGACAGCGGCGACGACGACGACGACGACGACGACGACGACGCCGACGCCGACGCCGACGACGACGCCGACGCCGACGCCGACGACCAGGATGTCTGGCGCCCAGCGTTCCTGCATCTCCGCATCCCCAGCGGGGGGGCCGTCGAGGTCGCCCAGCGCGCGCGGGGAGCACGGGTGCGGGCACAGCGGGAGGCTCTGGCGGCTGGGGGGCGCGGCGGGAAACGGCCCTCCACCCCACCATCCTCCACCATCCTCATCGTATTCTTTCTTACACATGCTGTCAAGCCTCGGTGGCTGGTAGCATCAGCACGCGCGGGCAGGCTGCCCGCGCGAAGGAATGTAACAAAACGAACCCGACAAGGCCCAGGTCCAGCAAGACCCGCACGGACCCACAGGACGGGGCCGAACGTGGGGCCGAGGTTCCAGTAAGGGCAGACAGCCGCTTCGACCTGGTCCAATACGGGGGAAAACCGAAAGGCCAGCCAAGTACTCCTGACACCTCACCTGAAAACCAAAAATGGACCATGGCCGAGGACTGGGAGGCTTGACGAACCGCACGGCTGAGCCCAAGTCTCTGCGAAGACAGAACGTTCAACCGATGAAATAGAACACGAGGAGCAAGGCAGGACAAGAGGAATACGAGCTTGGGGCGACTGCTGCGAGCGAGGTGGAAGGCGGGGTGGCGCTCGTCTGCCGTTTTCGCCACCCTAGCCCCTCCTCCTGCAATTGCCCCCCCTCGACTAAACTGCAAACACATAACACGCGAGCAGTAGATGATTGCACATGAAGCTTTAACCTGATAGTCGTGCGCACACGTGCGCATGCAGCAAAGAGAGGAGACACGGCCATGCTGCGCGTACGAATTTGCCTCGCGCTCTAGCCTAACAGCGCGACCTGGACGTCGTGCTGCAAGTCCAACATTGACGAGCGGCGGACGGACTCCAGGAAGCGCGGCCCGAAACCCACGTGTTTGTTGGACGTGGGCCGCGGTCGGGTCAACTCACCAGACGACGATGCAATCCGCATCGGCCCGTCCAATCGCCAAGACAACAAACAAAAAAGACACAGCGCGGGGTACATCTAAGACAAACCCATCGACCAACTCCGCGTCAATTAATGTCTCCTGCTGCCACGAAACAGCACATTACGTATTATCGTTGTTCCTTCTCGATTATAAAACCAAGGCAACTTGCGGCATAACAATCACCACTGGTATATTGGCCAACTGGCACACCCTCATCACAATGACAACAGCTCGTATCCAACGATTGCCGTCCTCAACATCGTCACTCTGGTTGTTAATCAGATCGGAGTGGCCCTGCACGTATTTCATACGTTCTCCATCCACGACCCACCTATCGAGGGTCAGCAAGGCGTCGTCGCCCCGAACTGAGTGGCCGCACGTAAAGACAAATCCGCCGACAAAGTCGGCGTGTATGAGAAACCCTTCGACGCAAGGCCAGCCCAACCCAAACTGAAGTGCGCCAGCCCCGTTTGAATCGTCATCTTCGCACGGGGAATCGAACAAACAAGGGGGATCAAACAATGTCGTAATTACGTCGAAAGGGGCATTTCCCGTTGTCCCGTGGCCGCTGGGGAGGGGGGGTCCGGGGGGTGGTCCCCGTTGTCCCGTGGCCGCTGGGGAGGGGGGGTCCGGGGGGTGGTCCTGGGGGGTGTTCCCTGGGGGGGGTCCCCGGGAGGTCAGGGGGGGGGCGGTCCCAGGGGGGTCCCCGGAGGGGGGGGGGTCCCCCCCGCGGCCCACCTTGTGGAGAATGAGGGCAAAGGGGTGGTCTCCCTGTCCCTGTCGGCACTGCAAATCTCCCCCCCGTCGCAGCCGCCATCTCGGGCTTCAAGTCAAGGCCCTCCGATTCCGCCGGGTTCGCGGCCAGTGACGCAGCGGGAGCGCCCCCGAGACGTACTGAAAGGGGTTTGACGACGAACTGGGTGCGGGACTCGCCTTCGGAGTTCTTGCGCCCGTGATCCACGACAATGGCGCTGTCACTGTCCATGTGCATTGACTGGAGCAAACTGGTGAGGAGGCCGTTCCGCGTAGTCGGCGCCCAGACGGGAAACAGCCTTTTGCGTCGGCTGTTAAGCAGAAAGACTGCGCTGGCGGATAGGGCGTCGGTATGTAAACGAACGCGAATTAGGCAAGGAAACAGGCACACATGCACGATGAATTGTCCGCGCAGGTGCACAACTTGACAGCACCCTGCCTGCCACAATCCAGTTCACAAGTGAGCCACAGGAGCCTGGCAGCCGAGAACATTGCTGGGCAGGAAGGCAAGGGGGAAGACAGCGACACGCAAGTGCCAGCAAATGGCCCCTCCTCCTCCTCCTCCTCCTCCTCCTCCTCCTCCTCCTGCTCCTCCTCCTCCTCCTTCTCCTCCTCCGCCTCCTCCTCCTCCTCGTCCTCCTCGTTCTCCTCCTCCTCCTCCTCCTCCTCCTCTTCCTCCTCCTCCTCCTCCTCCTCCTCCTCCTACTACTCCTCCTACTCCCCCTCGAGCTCGAGCTGGTGGCCTATGAGGCATACTGGCGCGGCCTTCCCCCCCCCCACCCCCGGGGCGGTTGTCCCTGGGGAGGTGATCAAATTAGAAGCTATAGTGTAAAGACACGGGGAAAGCGACCAGCGGACCCCCCAGGGGCGGAGCAGCTAGGTCCTCCGACGCCCGGAACAACGACGCGGCCTGTAGAAATAGAAGTGCGGACGAAAGGATTGTGGCGACTGAGGCACACATGACAGTGCGGCTGTTGGTTCGGCAGGCTGCGGAGGTTGGGGCGAGGGCAAATGATTCCGAGGGGCCGCGTTGGGTGCCGCTTGCGTGGCTTCGGGGCCAACACACACACACACACGAGGTGGGAAGGCACAAGGACCTCTCCCCATCATGCCATAGGTAACCCCATTGAGACGACCCCCATCCCCACCAAGGGTACCCTCACCCGCCAGGCGGTGGAAGGGTTCCCGAGATTGGGGATGGGGGTCGCTCAGGGGCCTACACCGAGTATGGCGAGGTTTGCACCGTCCCATGGCGGCGGCCACACATTGCGCAAACTCCCTTCACTATCCCGTGCATATCCCCCTCCTGCAAGGTTGGCGCTGCAGGCACGTTGCTGCAACAAGTAGCTGGTGCTTGAGGCGACGCGAAATACACTGGCTAGAAATGGCGGAGCGTCGAGGCTGCAGGCGAGCGCTGCTGGGCTCGGCGGACACTAGAGGTGGAGACTGCGCGCCGCTGCC
>CAUYUJ010018558.1:135727-170727 GCA_963575745.1 Prorocentrum cordatum
ACCAATGTGTGTGTGTGTGCGCAGCGTCCTAGAAGCGCCCGCCGCTGCCCCAAGCCTCCAGTTCAGCTCGACACCGATCCTTCCGTCTGCCAGAAGCGAAGTACCAAACATACCAGGATGAACTTGATCTCTAACTTTTCACCGAAATTATTAAGATAAGGGGCATCTGACCGCACGCCCATCAATAAAATTCCCTCTTCAAATTGAACTGTAAGCCGAAATGCAGAGAAGAGTGGATAAGAGGGACGGTGGAGGGAGAAGGCGGACGTAAAAGAGAGAGAGAGGTGGACGAGGAGGAAGAGGAAGACGAGGAGGAGGAGAAGAAGGAAGAGGAGGTTAGAGGGTGGACAGGGGGATGCAAAGTGAAAAGGAAAGGGACGGGGCAGGGCGGAGGAAGGAGGGATGAAGGGGGGATCACCGAGGCAGGGAGGAGGATAGAGTGGGCAGGAGGACAAATGTACGAGGCAGGGGGCAGGAGACGGAAGCGGGAGAGAGGAGGGAACGGAGGAAGCTACACACGAGGAGTATGCAATAGGGTTGAATGAGGGAGAAGGCGGAGGCAAGATGGAAGTGAAGGTGGAGGGATCATGAAAACAGAGAGGATGCGAAGTGAGCGAGAAGAGAGTGTTGAGCAATGGGAGGCGAAAGGATGAAAGAAAAGGAGGATGAGAAGGAGGAATAGGAGGAGGAGTAGGAGAAGTTGGATGAGGAGGAGTAAGGGAGAGAGTGTTTGCATACCTGTGTACTACATTGCAGTCTCTACAGGGGCCGCCTGAGACCTTGAATGCCTGTTCGGGTCTCTGGGGAAGCCTCTGGGCAGCCTCTTGGAGGCAATTTTTGAACATTGCCCCGGTATCACGGGTTCCCAGTTCGCGCCGGCGCCGAAGACGCTATTTGAAGACGCTATTCCCTGTGACATCGCGTCCCTGTGAAGACGCTATTCCCTGTGAAGACGCTATTCCCGGTGAAGACGGTGAAGACGCTGTTCCGGGTGAAGACGCTATTCCCCGTGAAGACGCTGTTCCCGGTGAAGACGGTGAAGGCGCTATTCCGGGTGAAGACGCTATTCCCGGTGAAGAAGCGCTCTGCGGACACAGACAGCACTTCCCTTATAAAGACGCCATTCCCTTTGAAGACGTTATTCCCGGTGAAGACGCTTTTCGCTGTGAAGACGCTATTCCGGGTGAAGACGCTATTCCCTGTGAAGACGCTATTCCAGATGAAGACGCTATTCCGGGTGAAAACGCTATGCCGGGTGAAGACGCTACTCATTCCCTGTGAAGACGCTACTCCGAGTGAAGACACTATTCCGGGTGAAGACGCTATTCCCAATAAAGACGCTATAGTCCCGGTGAAAACGCTATTCCCGGTGAAGACGCTAGTCCCGGTGAAGACGCTATTCAGGGTGAAGACGCTCTTCCCGGTGAAAACGCTATCCCGGGTGAAGACTCTATTCCGGGTGAAGACGCTATCCCCTATGAAGACGCTATTCCCTGTGAAGACGATTTTCGCTGTAAAGACGCTATTCCGGGTGAAGACGCTAATCCCTGTGAGTTGGCCCTTTCCAGGGGCGCGAATCTTTCGTGTTTTACGCGTTTGCTTATAAGTTTGCCTTCCCCTGGGGCACGAGCCCCGCGTGCTTTACGTATGCGCCTATAGATTTGCTCTCTCCTGGGGCACGAACCCTTCGTGCTTTACGCATGTGCGTATACATTTGCCCTCTCCTGGAGCACGAATCCTTCGTCTTACGTGTGTCCATATAGATTGGCCTTCTCCTGGGGCACGAACCCTTTTTGTGTTGAACGTATGTGCTAATAGATCGGCCTTCTCTTGGAACACGAATCGTCTTAGTGCTTTACGCATGCGCCTATAAACTGACCCTCTCCTAAGGCGCGGATCTGTCGTGCTTCACGCGCGTGCTGATAGAGTGGTCGTATCATGGGGAACGAATCCTTAGCGTGATTGGCCCTCTCCTGGGGCACGATCCCTTTCCAGGAGCACGAATCTTTGGCGTTTTACGTAATTGCTTATAGATTTGCCCTCCCATGGGGCACGAGCCTGCGAAGCGTCAGGAGCTTCACTGGGCGTCAGGGGAATGGAGGCTTCAGGCCGAAAAGAGGCTTCACGAGCTTCACTGGGCGTCGGGGGAATAGAGGCTTCAGGCCGAGTAGAGGCTTCACGAGCTTCACCGGGCGCCAGGGGAATAAAGGCTTCAGGCCGAATAGAGGCTTCACGAGTTTCAACGGGCGTCCAAGGAATAGAGGCTTCAGGCCGAATAGAAGCGTCACGAGCTTCACCGGGCGCCAGGGGAATAGAGGCTTCAGGCCGAATGGAGGCTTCACGAGCTTCAATCGGCGTCATGGATATAAAGGCTTCACACCGAATAGAGGCTTCAAGAGCTTCAAATAGAGGCTTCAGGCCGAATAAAGGCGTCACGAGCTTCACCGGGCGCCAAGGGAATAGAGGCTTCAGGCCGAATAGAAGCTTCACGAGCTTCACCAGGCGTCAAGGGAATCCAGGCTTCAGACCGAATAGAGGCTTCACGAGCTTCAATGGGCGCCAGGGGAATAAAGGGTTCAGGCCGAATCGGCGCGTTTAGGGTTGCTACCCCACCAGTGCGTCGCACTTCGTAGGCCGAATAGAGGCGTCACGAGCCGAATAGAGGCCTCAGGCCGAATAGGAGCTTCAGGCCGAATAAAAGCGTCACGAGCTTCAATGGGCGTCGACAGAATAGAGGCCTCAAACCGAATAGAGGCGTCACGAGCTTCACCAGGCGTCAGCCGAATAGAGGCGTCACCGCAGCTCCTTGGGCGGATAGCGTCTTCAAACAGCGTCTTCGGCGCCGGCTCGAACTGGGAGCCCCCCGGGCCAGGCCTCTGGTTCTGAAGCCTCTTGGGGCGCCTTCGGGGCCCTCTTGAGGCGGAGGCCTCGGAAGGTCGGTTCGAATTCCCCCACTGGGGCCCCTCTTGGGGCCATCTTGGGGCCGTGCTGGGCGTTCCTGGGTGCCTCTTGGGCCGTCTTGGACGTTGCGAAAAATAAAAGCGAATGTGCTAGGAATGTGCGTTTCCCCTCGGGAATGGGATGATGTTGCGTCTTTGGGCCCTCTTGGAGGTGCTCTTGGAGCCGATTTGGGGCGTCTTGGGGGCCTCTTGGGCCGTCTTGACACCATCTGGGGCCGTCCAGAAGCCATCTTGGCCCGTCTGTTACCTATTTGGAACCTACCTGGAAGCTCCAGGGGGGCCGCGGAAGCTGCGGGGAGGCTCCAGGGAGGCCATAGGGAGGCCCCCTGGGGCGGAGGGGGAACTTAATGTATTTCAAGTGCCCCTGGTGGTCTTCAGCCCAGGAGCCCCCAGGGCCAGGTTTCTGGGATATGATAGATTTGCCATACGAAAGCATACTATACCAGCCAGGCCGGTTTCGAATGACCCCGCGTATTACCCATGCCAAAAACTATGCGCGCACAGTCGCCTTGCAAAAAATACTAGCCAGCGTGGCCCCAAACAGTGATTTCTTGCTATCTAAGCAGTGCAGTGTAGGTGGTGCAGAGCAGTGCAAAGCAGCGCAAAGAAACGAAAAGCAATGGAAAGCAATGCAAAGAAATGGAAAGCAATGGAAAGCAATGCAAAGAAATTGAAAACAATGAAAAGCATTGAAAAGCAATGGAAAGTAGTGCAAAGCAATCCAAAGCGACGCAATTCAAAGCAATGCCGTGCAAGGCAATGTGACGCAAAGCAATGCAACACAATGCAAAGCAATGCAAAGCGATGCAGCGGACTGCAAGACAAGGTAAAGCAATGCAAAGAAATGCGAAACAATGCGAAGCAATGAAAAGAAATGCGAAGCAATGCAAAGAAATACAAAGCACTGAACATCATGCAGATCAGTGCGAAGCAATGTAAAGCAGTGCCAAGCTACGCAAATAAAGCAATGCACATCCATGGAATGCCATGCAAAATAACGCAAGCACTGCAAAGCAATGCAACGCAAAGCACTGCAGAGCAAGACAAATCAAGCAACGCAATGCAAAGCAATGCCGAGCAAGACAAAGGACTGTAGCGCAAACTACACAAAGAAAGCAACGTAAGTCAATGGAATGACATGCGAAGTAACGCAAAGCAGTGCAGGGTAACGCAGGCCCAGACGGCGACGGGGCGGCGACGGCGACCACATAGCCGCCAGACCGATGGGCAGGCCTAGAGCGACGGGGCGGCGACGGCGACCACATAGCCGCCAGACAGACGGGCAGGCCCAGAAGACGGGCGGCGACGAGGCAGCGACGAGGCGGCGACGGGGCGGCGACGGCGACCACATAGCCGCTATACCGACGGGCAGGCCAGCCTCCTTAGAACCCCTAAGTGTAAGCACTGTGGGGAGTATCATCAAGTCCATACGCGCGCGCACATGTCGAAATCATATCAAACACAATAGTTCAGTAACCGCATCAGCATTAAAAGACATCAGCCACACGGATGATCATCATCAGGAACATGTATACATGTTCTGACCGCGCGTACTTGCTGAAACCGTCGGAAAGCCAAATGATTTTGGCAATCGCGTCCAGAACTCGCATTGCCATATCTGCGTTGATCCAGCATGCGCCCAGTGCGTTGATCCGTACCAAATAATGCCATGCGGGCTGAGGGAGTACGCCGAAGCTCTCGATCGCTCGCTCGAGCGAGCGAGCGAGGGGGCGAGAGAGAGTGGGGGGAGGGCTCGCGAGCGAGCAAACGAGCGGGCGAGGGGGCGAGCGAGCATGCGGGGAAGGCCAGGGCCGAGCGAGCGAGCGTGGGGGGCGGGGAGAGGCAAAGGGGGCGGGGGGAGGGGGCAAGCGAGCATGGGGTGGGGGGTGGGGGGGCGGGCAGCGAGCGAGCGAGCGAGGGGGCGAGCGAGCAGGGGCAAGGGTGGGCCGAGCGAGCGAGCTGCTCACAGAATACTCAAGGCAGACTGGACCGTCAAGAAAACACGCCAGGACCACCAAAAGGCGGCGGCAGACCCGAGCTGCGGCAAACTCGAGTAGCGCGTCTCCCCGAGAGACGAGTGGCTCCGACGATTCGCCGAGCCCTCTGGGAGGGGACTTGAGTCAGGAGGCCTGAAACGTTGAGAAGTGGGGGGCCCTCTCAGCAGGTGTAGCAACCCCACCCACCCAGACTGCTTCATCCTTCACGCAGAGGCGGGGGCACGGGATGGGCTACGCCTTCCATGACATGCTGTGGGGGCTCGGGGTTCAGTGGTTCCGCATGATCCCACGGAGTCCAGGCGCTGCGCCCGCGCGCCCAGCCGCAGCGTGGGCGTCACGCGCTCGCCCGCGAGGCCACGCAGGCGGACCACCTCGGCAGGCATCGGCCGCGGGAGGGGATGGGGAGCCCGCCGGGAGGCCGCCGCCGACGTGCCGGTGCCCGGCCAGGGCGCTCCAGGGAGGGCTCCCCAGACCATGTTCGCGTCGCTGGAAGAACACGGCGGGATGAAGAAACGGCCCCAGGGGAGGGGTCGGGGCTTCTGGGTACAAGTCGAGTCAAGTCAGGGTCCGGTCGAGGAGCCCATGGAGGCCCCTCGTTCCACAAGCGGAGACTGAGGGCGCAGATGCAAGAGAGAATTGGCGGATAGAGCAACATCACGACAACTCAAACATACACCATACGTTCCACCACATGTAGTTGAGAAATGAATGTTCTAACCGCTGCCAGGGGTCACGCTCCTGTGCGGACAGAATTCGCTAGATTCGTGCCGTGCCCTCGTCGTGGACAGGCACCGACGGCCTCTGTCCAGGGCCCCGTTTTTGAGGAAACAGCCACAAACCAACAAGAAACATCGGACGCCTGGGCCTGCAGTCCTGCGAGGGTCCCGCCGCGGTCCCGGCGAGGGCCCTGCCAGGGCGCCGCCGCCCCCCTGCCAAGGGGCCCTGCCAGGGCGCAGCCGACAGGGGCCCTGCGGCGGGCTGACGGCGTCCCGCCCGTTCGGCGGGGCCAGGCTGGCCTGGCCTGGCCCGCAGCCTGGCCTGGCCAGACTCTTTGGTCGGCGCCGCCGGCGGTCGCCAGCGCGTCTGTCGAGCTGGCGGGTCGCGCCGGGCACGGGGCGCGATGCTCCGACCCAATCTGCCCGCACCTCATCGAGCCCACGAAGGACGTACGCGCCCACCCACGCACATGAACACGGTCCCCCAATCTGCTGGACCGGCGGCGTGGTACGAACATTCGCACGATGCGTGCTCTCGAGACCAACGTGGATTCATGTGCTTATACGTCGCCATCGCTGGAACGTCCATTCCCCGTGCATGTTTCGGTTTCGTGTGTGCTTGCTTCTTTGCATAATGAGCCAGGATGCTCCTCAATGGTCCTCGCCGTCCTCCTCCTCCTCCTCCTCCTCCTCCTCCTCCTCCTCCTCCCTCCCTCCCTCCCTCCCTCCCTCCCTCCCTCCCTCCCTCCCTGCCTCCCTCCCTCCTCAGTCCTCCTCCTCCTCCCCCTCCTCATCCCGCCGACCCGCTGGCTCGTCGCCGCGCCTGGTGGTCACCTCGCGCGGGCTTACTGAGTGCACGACCCACCGCTCGACAGCCTATGCGGGGGGGGAAGAGAGAGAGAAGGGGTGGAGGCAAGCTGGGTGCGCTCGCGCCATGTCTGACGTCCTACCCCTCCCACCAAGCCTCTTTCCTTTGCGCTGAGTTTGTATCTGCGGACGCGTGTCATAGCCCATCGTGTTATGCGCAAGCGGAGAAGGGAAGCTGCGTACATGGGAGGATGAGGAGGGGGTGGCGGATGAGCCAGAAGACGAGCAGGAGGAGAAGGAAGAGGATGAGAAAGGAAGGAGGAGGACGAGGACGGACAGCAGCAGGTGGAACTGGAGCGGGAGGAGCGACAGGAGCAGGAGGACCAGGGGAAGGCGGCGGAGGGATAAGAAGGGGGGCGACAACGATGAGGAAGCACCCGGATCCAGAAAACTGCCGCGCGCTGGGGCGACTGAGCGCCGACCCCAAAAACGAGGCAAACGATGCACTGGCAGCACCATTGTGAGACACGGAGGACGTCCCGATTTGAACGGCTAAGGAAAGACCAACGCTTGAAGCTCTGTGTATATACGGAGGGAGCAGGCCGGCTGCAGGGAGGGGGGGGGGAAGGGGGAAGGGAGAGCCGGAGAGGGACGTCGAGGCGAAGGGGGAAAGAAAAGAAAGGTGGAGGGGGAGAAGAGAACAGAGGAGAGGAGAGGAGAGGAGAGAAGAGGAGAGGAGAGGAAGGGAGAGGGCAGCAGAGGAGGGGAGAAAGACAGGAGGTGGAGGACGAGGAAGACGAGGAAGATGGATGAAGGACGTCGACGACGACGACGACGACAACGACGACGACGACGACGACGACGACGACGACGACGACGACGACGACGACAAAAACGACGACGACGACGAAAACGACGACGACGACGAAGACGACGACGGCGACGACGGCGACAACGGCGACGAGGGCGACGACGGCGACGACGGCGAAGGTGACGACGACGACGACGACGACGACGACGACGACGACGACGGCGACTTGGGGCCCGCCGCCTCGCAGTAGTCCGCCTCGTCCTTCTCGGAGAAGGGCGCCCGATGCGCGCTGTCCAACCTAGCAGCTGGGGGGTCTCGCACGCCGCAAGGGCACGGGCTCTGAGCTTAGCCGCCCCGGTACCCCGATGCGCAACACGTGGCGTACTGATACGGAGTTCAACACGTGTCCTGAAAACGTGGGTCAGACGCAATACTTTCTTCAAAGCTTGGGCCAATACGTTGAGCCAACACGCAACGTGTTGGCACGGACGTCTTGAGTACAGCATGTGTTGCGTATCAAAACGTGCGCATCAAGGCAGCTACGGCTCTGAAATCTCTCTCTCTCTCTCGCTTTCGCGTTCTCTTTCTCCGAGCCTCGGGGGAGGATGAGGAGGAGGAAGAGGGGGAGGGGGAGGGAGGGTGGAGGAATGAGGGGCATGATGCTTGCACCTGCGAGTTGTGCATGAACATTCGCTACAATGTGGCTGAGAAAGTCTCAAGCGACAGCCACCTTTGAAGAGGAAGAGCCATCCATCCGCTGAGTGGTTGCAGAACTTGAGAGACATGTACCCGGGCATAGAGCGAAAGCCCCATTTCGAGATGCAACCCTCACGTTACCGTTGGAGCTGCTTCAAATCAAACTGGTTGAAGCATGATCCTGGCGAAAAACACAACAAGAAGCGGCTGTGAACACCGCGTTGTGGTTACCACGAAACGTGTGAGGGGGTGTAATGCTGGTGGTCGGGAGCGCATACGGGCTGTGCCACTGGGACCTTGGGTGAAACTCCCTATGAGGCCACAAACCGTGCGAGGGCTGTGCCGACATGGGCGGCGTGGACGCATGCGAGCTGCGCCACTGGGACCTTCGCTGGAGCCCCCTGTGGGGCCACGAAAGGTGTGGCTAGTGTGCCGAAATGGGAGGCGCCGATGCACGCAAACGGCACTATTGAAGCCTTATGTGGCGCTCCCTGTGGTGCCACGAAACGTGCGAGGGGTGTGCCGAAATGGGTGGCGGGGACGCGTGCGAACGGCAGGCACCATTGACGCCTTGTGGTGGAGCTCCCTGTGGGGTCACGATACGTGTGACGCACGCGAACGGCACCATTGGGGCCTTGTGTGGAGCTCCCTATCGGGCCACGAACCGTGTGAGGGGTGTGCCGACATGGGCGGCGCCGACGCATGCGAAAGGCACCACTGGGGCTTGGGTGGACCTCCCGATGGGGCCACGAAATCTGTGAGGGGTGGGCCGACATGGGTGGCGGGGATTCATGCGAACGGCACCACTGGGGCCTTGGGTGGAGCTCCCTGTGGGGCCACGAAGCGTGTGAGGGGTGTGCCGACATGGTTGGCGGTGACTCATGCGAACGGCACCACGGGGCCTTCGGTGGAGCTCCCTGCGGGACCACGAAGCGTGTGAGGGGTGTGCCGAAATTGGTAGCGACGACACATGCGAACCCTACCACTGGGGCCTTCGGAGGAGCTCCCTATGGGGCCACGAAGCGTGTGAGGGGTGGGCCGAAATGGATGGCAGCGGGGACGCATGCGAACGGCACCACAAGGGCCTTGGGTGGAGCTCCCTATGGGGCCACGAAACGTGCAAGGGGTGTGCCGAAATGGTAGACTGATGCGGGGAGCAGAAATAAGGAGGGGGAGAAGGGGAGAGGAGAGGAGGAGGAGAAGGAGGAGGAGGAGGAGGAGGAGACGCGGGGAGTCTCTTCAAAACAAAGACCCAGCTCCGAAGGATGATTTGGAATAATGCGTTCGGTAAACAGGCGACGCAAATCAGCCTGGCGAAAGACCCAACCATATGCATTTGTGATTAACACAGTTGTGGGTATCGCCTTCGGTGGAGCTCCCTATGGGGTCACGAAACGTGTGAGGGGTGTGCCAAAGTGGGTAGCGGGGACGCATGCGAACACCGCCACTGGGGCCTTCGGTGGAGCTCCCTATGGGGCCACGAAACGTGTGCGGGGTGTGCCGAACTCGGTGGCGGAGACGCATGCGAACACTGGGGCCTTCGGTGGAGCTTCCTATGGGGCCACGAAGCGTGTGAAGGGTGTGCCAGAATGGGTGGCGGGGACGCATGCAAACACCGCCACTGGAACCCTTCGGTGGAGCTCCCTATGGGGCCACGAAACCTGTGAGAGAGTATGCCGAAAGGGGATGGCGGGGACGCATGCGAACTCCCTGCCACTGGGGTCTTCGGTGGAGCTCTCTCTCCTATGGGGCCGCGAAAAGTGCGAGGGGTGTGCCGACGTGGGTGGCGGGGACGCACGCGAGCACTGCAACTGGAGCCTTCGGTGGAGCTCCCTACAGGAGTCACGACACGTGTGATGGGGTGTGCCGGCATGGGTGGCGGGGACGCATGCGAACACCGCCACTGGGGTCTTCGGTGAAGCTCCCTATGGGGCCACGAGGCGTGTGAGGGGTGCGCCGAAATCAGTGGCGGGGACGCATACGAACACCGCCACTGGGGTCTTCGGTGGAGCTCCCTATGGGGCTATGAAACCTTGTGCGGGGTGTGCCGAAAAGGGTGGCGGAGACAAATGCGAACACCGCCTCTGGAGCCTTCGGTGGAGCTCCCTATGGGGCCACGAAACGTGTGTGGGGTGTGCCAAAGTGGGTCGTGGGGGCGCATGCGAACACCGCCACTGGAGCCTTCGGTGGAGCTCCCTATGGGGGCACGAAACGTGTGTGGGGTGTGCCGACATGGGCGGCGCCGACGCATGCGAACACCGCCGCTGAGGCCTTCCGTGGAGCTCCATGTGAGGCGTGTGCCGACATGTGTGGCGGGGACGCATGCGAACATCGCCCCTGGAGCCTTGGGTGGAGCTCCCTATCGGGCCACGAAACGTGTGAGGGGTGTGCCGACATGGTTGGCGGGGACTCATGCGAACGGCACAACTGGGGCCGTCGGTGGAGCTGCCTGTGGGGCCACGAAGCGTGTGCAGGGTGTGCCGAAATGGTTGGTGGGGACTCATGCGAACGGCACCACTGGAGCCTTCGGTGGAGCTCCCTATGGGACCACGAAGCGTGTGAAGGGTGTGCCGAAATGGTTGGCGGGGACGCATGCGAACGCCGCCACTGGAGCCTTCGGTGGAGCTCCCTGTGGTGCTACGAAACCTTTGAGGGGTGTGCCGAAATGGGTGATAATGAGGGGGAGGAGGGAGGAGGGGGGGAGGAGGAGAGGAGAGGAGAGGAGAGGAGAGGAGAGGAGAGGAGAGGAGAGGAGAGGAGAGGAGAGGAGAGGAGAGGAGAGAGGAGAGGAGAGGAGAGGAGAGGAGAGGAGAGGAACGCGGAGACCGTCTCTTCAAAACGAGGACCCAACACCACAGGCTTGGGAAAAACTGCTGACAACAAACCGCCTCCCTTCCCAACTTATGAGACGGATGCGCACGTGACTGAGACATGAACACCATGTTGAAAACGAACCACCCTTCATCAGTGCAACTGCTGCGACAATCTAACACGAACGTGCACGGCGCTTGAGACAAAGCCATAGATCCTAAACGGGCCCTCATCCATCTGTCTTGCTGTTGGAAATGTCATAACTTTGGGGCCACAAGCTGTGTGGCAGCCTCGAGCGAAACGCCCAGCCCTCCCTGCCGACACGCCTGGTGGCAAAACGAGGAGGAGCGACTTGTAAGGAACAAGGATGGAGGAGGGCCAGATGAGGCAGGAGTAGGGTGAGGGGGAAGAGAGAGAGAGAGAGAAAGAGGGGAGAAGAGGAGGACGAAGAGGAGGAGGAGGCAGGCTCGGGGGCTCCTGGAAGGTTTCTGGCCCAAACAGGCGCTGAATCCGGTCCGCGCTGAATCCCAGCAGACGGGCCGGACGCGGCACTGACAGCCGCCATCATCCTAGGACATCTGGCGCCGCGAGAAGACGCGAGGGGGATGACAACGACGACAAAGAAGAGGACAGGGCCCAGGAGGAGGAGCGAGAGTTCTCACGTGGGGAGGGACGAGGGGCAAAGGAAGGATGGGGGGCCCAGAATTCCTCCTCCCCCTCCCCCTCCCCCTCCTCCTCCTCCTCCTCCTCCTCCTCCTCCTCCAGCTCCTACCCTTTGTCCTCCCCCGCCTCCTCCCCTGCTCCTCCTCCTCCTCCTCAGGGCCACCACCTCGGACCCCTTTCTGGAAATTCTGGAGAATCCTCGAGAATCCAACCAGGACACCCCAGACCATCCTCTGATGACTCCAAAGTCCGAAGACCCGCATCCTCCTCCTCGCCCATGCCCTCAGCTTTCCCCTTCCTCCTCCTACTCCTCCTCCTCCCTCCCAAAAAGACAAAACCTCGACGACGACGACCACCACCACCACGACGACGACGACGACGACTAATTGCAACGAGGGCGAGGCGACGCGGGCGAGGCGACGACGACGACCGACGTTGTCCAGAGGCCCCTTGAGGTCTCCGGAGGCCCCCAGAGGCCCCCTGGAGGAGCCCAGAGGCCGAAGCTCAGGGCCCATGCAGCGCAGTGAAGCAGGCGTGACGCCGATAAGCATACATCACCAAAAAGGCGCGCACCCGCCGACGGAGTGCGATCCATCCAGGTGGTGACGCCGAGGAAGGGCAAAGAAAGCCCCATAACCTCGAGCCTCAATACCCGACCGATCGATCCAAAATCGGCGATGACGTCGACGACGACGACGACGACGTCGACGACGACGATGACGATGACGATGACGACGACAACGACGACGACGACGACGACGACGACGACGACGACGCACCAGACCCCCAACTTCGACTGAGCCTCGATCGACTGCTGGATCGAGGCTCCATCGACCGATGCATCGAGACTCGATAGACCAATGGATCGACAGAGACGACGGCGACGACGACGACGACGATGACGACGAAGACGACGACGGCGATGGCGACGACAGCGACGACGACAACGACGACGGCGACGACGACGACGACGACCCACCAGACATCCTTCAAACTGATCTTTTCTGGACGTGGGCCCCCAGACCGTTCGACCCCGGGGCTCAAATTTTCAGCATCAACAACTGCCACCAGCAAGACTGGATTCGACCGCTTGAAACCACTGCTTGGAAGCGCTGCAACTTTGATCAATCTTGCTCGAGAGCCTGGACTCTGGCCGATCCACCCGAAATGGTCGAGCTGCACTTCGGGCGGAAGACACCCAAGACAAGCTTCCACTGCTTCTGCTTCTGGGGCGGACCGCGGGGCCTGGAACGGGGCCTCCGGAGGCAGCAACGTGGCGAGAGACCGGCCCTCCCGATGTTTGCCGAGCCGCCGGACATCTGGGACGGCAGCGGCGGCCGCCGCGACGATCTTGGCGGCCACGCAAAAACCTCGAATCTCGATCCCCGATCGGTCCTCGATTCATCGACGAGAACGATGGCGACGACGACGACGACGACGACGACGCCGGCAACAGCGAGGGCGACCATCTTGCGAAACGAGATCTAACAAGCTTCTTTGATCTTAAGTTGTATCTCCCTCCCCTTGCATCCGCCCGCTAAGTCTATAAACCAACTCCCTTCTTGAAGGGCGTGTTTCAATACCAACTCCAGAGAGAAGCATTCAGCGGTGCATTATGTGTGCGCACTACGCCGACATGGCCGTCACGCGAGTTAACGCGCCTGCGGGCAACTTACCAATTTGAGTAAACTGCGAGGATGTTTCGGTTAAAAAGATCCTGTCGAGCGGAAGCCGTTGTCGTCGCAGCTGGGTTTTCAGTTGATTGAACGACTTGCGAGGATTTTTAGGCCACAGCGCTACTCAGGAGCGTGATGATGCAAACGACCAGGGCGCAAGCGAGTAAATTACGAGGAACGATCGAGCGGGATAGCCTGTTGTCGTCGCGGATGGGCCTTCACCAACTTGAGTGAACTTCGAGTAAAAGTCGCTGGCGAGAGCGCCATTCTTGAGCTAGGGGGCTCCCCTGGCCAGGGCGCCTCGGAGAGGAACTGTGCGGAAGCATCGAAGGGGGAGCCGCTGCCGCCGCAGCTGGGCCTTCACCAGCGTGGGCGAACCGCGAGGAGGTCTCGAGCCCGAGCGCCGCCCCTGACTACCATCGTTAAAGGCTTAACGACTTCTGCCGTCCTTCGACTCGCGCTGGAGCGGCCGCGAAGTGCTCGAACTTTCCCTGGAGATCTCTGGATTTACCTGGATTTACCCAGATTTATCTAGATTTACCTGGATTTACCTCGATTTATCTGCATTGACCTGGGTTTATCTGGCTCGATTCTCACAAGTCGATTGGCGAAAAGTCGACAAGCCCTAAGGGATACCAGGGGCCTCTCTGGCCACGGGCGCCTCGGAGTACACTGTGAGGGAGCATCGAGCAGGAGCCGCTGTCATCGCACTGGGGGCTCCAAAGACCGGTACTCCAGATTTCGTAACAAAGGGAGGGGGGTCTCATTTCGGGGGGGGTCTCTTCCAGGCTATCTTGGAGGGCCTGGGGGGTCTGGGGACGATGTTTTGGAGGGTTCTTCCACGGGGGGAGGTCTGAAATGGCTTGTCTTGGAGGGTCCAGACCCCCTCCCTTTTATTACGAAATCTGGAGTATTTGGAACCAAACCCGCGCTCGAGAAGCGGCGCCGCTGGAGCAGAAAGTGTAACCGGCGTCGAGGCGACAGCACCCGAAAGACCACTTCCGTAGATCCACCGCCATGCTCTTCTGGAGGGAGTGCTCCACAACCGACGAAGCTCAAAGGTCCCCGGAGGTCTGGGAGGCCCCGGGAGGCTCCACGCCAGGGACAGAGGGAGGGCCAAAGGTGTCCACCAACCTTGAGCCTCAGCACCGGATCGATCGATCCTCGGTCGGCGACGGCGACGGCGACGACGACGACGACGTACCAGACATCCGACTTTATTGTCCCTTCGAGGCATGGGCCCCCCAGACATATCCAATCCCCGTGCCCCTGGGAGGCCCCTTCGCGCCGCGTCGTTCCTTGGCGGCGCTGCCAAGTGATACGACGCTCCAAAAAACCGCAGCATTAAAAAAAAAAAAAAAACCTGACTGGAGCCCCGGGCCCCATCTGTCTGCGCCCCGGCCGGATCGGCATGTGAGGACAAGGACAGGCGCCCGCGTACGCCCCAGGGGGCGGCCCTCTGAGAGCTCGGCGGGGGCGCCAGAGCGCCGAGAGTCAGATGTCGCAGCACATGATTTCCTTCACGGGCCAGAAGTTTGCATCATCAGCTCAACCACACACGGCCCCTCCCATAGGCTTGAGCCCGGGGCGTTATGCAATTCTAAGAAGGGGCGCTCGTGCCACACGGACTCTTGCACGATGCGCGAGGGCCCCCGGGCCGGAGGCCGGGCGAGAGCGGCTGTGGGGACCAGCGGCGGGCCTTCCAAAGTGAAGGGGCCCCGGGACACACAACTAAACACACACACACAAATAAAAGGATTCCCCACATCTTCCTATCTTTTCTGGGCTTTTGTCTTCCCCCCCACTTCCCATATTTTCCCATATTTTCACATATTTTCCTGGGAGTCGACGAATAATTGTGTCTGTGTCTTTTTCCCCTCCTGACAAAGGGCCGAGAGAAAGGCGGAGGGTCTACCAGCTCGACCCGTGCAGGCCGACAACGCCGAGGGGCGGCGGCCAGGCGCAGGAGCGACGGCCCAAGGCCCGATCGATGGCCGATCGATCGATCGATCCTCGATCCCCGAGCGGGTGGGTCCCCGAAGCAGGGCTCGAGTGAAACAGTGTCTTCCGTCTTCGTGTTGTTCTCGTCGTCCCTAGTCTTGTCTTCCTTCCACACTTTGTTGCAGAACGACGTCAAAACGAAAGCGGTCCACGAGATTGCCAAAACTACGGGGCGTGCAAACGACCACAGCCACCGCTGTTCTTTTGTTGCCGCCTTCCGCCCGCAGAAACAAAGCAGTGGCTGTGGTCATTTTCGTTGAGCCTGGCACCAGGGAAATGACCACAGCCACTGCTTCTTTTTCGGCCGGCTGGAAGGTGGCGCAAACAAGAAGCAGTGGCTATGGTCATTTTCCAGTCCCGCAAAAACAGCGCTTCGCTCGAGCCCTGCCCCGAAGGTGCACCAGATCCACCAGGGGTTCTCCTCGGCGGCGGACGAGGGAGGGAAGAAAAAGAGGGAGACATGGCCCTCTCGGCAGGCAGGCGGGGCGTCCCAACAGCCCTCGCCCTCCTCCTCCTCCTCCTCCTCCTCCTCCTCCTCCTCCTCCTCCTCCTCCTCCTCCTCCTCCTCCTCCGCCTTCTGAGAAAGGTTTTTGTCCATGCCATCGGGGAGAGATTCCAGAGAGACATCTCAGAGGGCTGGGCGGCTTCCGAGCCTTCTGAGAAGGCCCGCCCCTTCTCGCTTCCCCCCCCAGGGCTCGCCGCCGACGAACCGCACACGATATCCACCGAAGTCACAAGTCCTCGCAGTCTACACGACTTGCGAGCAGTGGCCCCCGGAGGTAAGACCGCGAGCAGCCCCGACCGCTCGACCTGGTAGGGGCCCAGCGCAGACACCCGGTCGTCTGGTCGGCCGAGGAGCTCGGTGGATGGACGCCTCAGCTTTCCGTCCTGTGGAAACGGAGGAGCGCCTGCGCACCCGAGCTCCCCTCGCCGAGCTCACGGGAGGACTGGCCGACCACCAGGAGGAGGAGGAGGAGGACGAGGAGAAGGAGGAGGAGGAGGAGGAGGGAGAGGAGGAGGAGGAGGAGGAGGAGGAGGAGGAGGAGGAGGAGGAGGAGGAGGAGGAGGAATGCATCGAGTCCCTCCGACGATCGGGCGGTCGGCGGCGGCGGCCGCGAGGGGGAGTGCAGTCGGACCTGGGCCTGAAGAGCATCCCTCAAGAGCACGAGACCCTCGGTCGCCCCCCCCTCCCGCCGAACAAAAAAAAAAAAAAAAAAACATGGCATCCAAGGGTGTCCTCCCCAGGCTGCACACGAAAAGCCGGCGAGCACGAAGGACGCCAGGGTGCCGTCCCCGAGCCGACCTCGATCTTGTACCCCGGTCCGACCGTAGGAGTGAGGGGCAAGATAGGGGGGGGACTGGCATAGGGGGGCATGCATCGACCTGGAATCGGCGACACATCGCCGATAGATCGGCGATAGGCCTCCGATCGTGAAGCTGCCCCTTCCTGGGCAGGTTGGGGCTATCAAGTCCCCATTGGCGATCAATGGGCGATTGGGGGTCGATACGTCCCCCCCCTATGCCTGGCCCCCCCTTATCGTTGCCCCTGAAGGAGGGACCTGGCTCAGCGGGGGGGGGAAGCATGGAGCTCGAATCGACGATGCACCGCCGACAGGTCGGCGGCAGGTCCCCCACAGCGAAGCCACACGTTCCTGCAACGTGCGAGGGGTGAGCCAAAAAGGACACGCGGAGGGCAGTGCCAGGGAAAGGAGGAGGGAGAGGGAGGAGGAAGGAGAGGGGACGCGGGGCGCTGTCTCGACGTCTCCTCAAAACGAGAACCCAACACCACAGGATGGTTGGGAAAAACACAACTGGAGCCAGGGACCCCATCTCCCTGAGTCGCTTTTGAAGCCGAAACGATGTGTGCGGATCCCGGTGCCCGAAACCCGGAGAAAACGCCTGTCGTGAAAAAACTGCAACGCCAGGATCTGAGGGCGTGCCCCACCCTAACGCTGCCCCCGAGGCCAAACCCTGACGCGGAGGTCCCGGCGGTGCGCCCCCGGGGGCCTCGCGAGGGCCTCCCGGAGCACCGCCTCGGGCGAGCGGCAGCGCCACCTCGCCGCGCGGCGCGCGGCGCCATCGTCGTCGTCGTCGTCGTCGTCGTCGTCGTCGTCGTCGTCGTCGTCGTTGCCGCCGCCGCCGCCGCCGTCGTCGTCGTCGTCGTCGTCGTCGTCGTGGTCGTCGTCATTGTCGTCGTAGTCGTCGCTGCCGCCGCCGCCGCCGCCGTCGTCGTCGTCGTCGTCGTCGTCGTCGTCGGCGTCGTCGTCATCGCTGCCGCCGCTGCCGCCGCCACCGTCGTCGTCGTCGTCGTCGTCGACCGCGTCGTCGTCTTCGTCTCTGTCGGTCCATCGATCGATCGAGGCTTGGTCGTTCATGAATCGATTCGAAGTTCGAAGTGTCTGAAAAAGTGTCTTGAGCCTCTGGTAGCGCCTCCAGGCGCCGCCTGGTGCCCGAGAGGCCTCCAGGGGTCTCCAGGAACCAGGGACTGCCTGGGACCGAGGACCTCCAGGGACGAGGGACTGCTGGGGACCTCCTGAGTCCTCTGGCTCGGCGGACACGAACGGGGCCGTTCTTGAAAATGCTCCGAATGCCTGCTTCTGCGAAAACGAAAACACACATTCCCCAAACAGCACTTGCATTTAGGAGGTCTTACTTCTCTTCTGAGAAGGAACTGGGCCTGACGGGCGGTCTGGTGGCTCCGTGTTCGCCGTCGCCGCCCCGTCGCCGCCCCGTCGCCGCCCCGTCGCCGCCCGTCATCTGAGCCTGATTGCCGCTCTGGCGGCTGTGCTCGCCGCCCCGTTGCCGCGTCGGCGCCGCCCGTCGTCCGGGCCTGGGTGCGGTCTGGCGGCTCCGTGCTCGCCGTCGCCGCCCCGTCGTCGCAGTCGCCGTCACCGCCCAACAGATAGTCCCTCTTGAAAAAGAAATGGGATCTACCAGCCCCCACCCCCCTGGGTTTAACGGGCCACCTGTTTATTCAACTAGTTTTCCATATCATTTTGCGCACTCGACCATCCTAAATATGAACGCGTACCATCCCAGACAGTCTGGTGATCGACCCCCCCTTCTTCTCCGCGTCAAATAATATCATGCGCGCACACTTCTTCATCTTCAAAAACCTTTGTTTTAGAACCTGTTTTGGAAAACCACAAAAAGCATGATGAAATGCACACGCGCGCGTCGTCGCCGCGCGCATCCCGAAATCTTTCGACAACTTCAGGTGTCGTAGGGACTTCGAAATCGAGTGCCCCGAAAATATCAGAGTGAGGGGCCAGACGGTCAGTCACTGTCCCTGGGCGCGTGGCTGAAGTGAGGTTTTCCGGTGCGGACTGTTGTTGTTGTTGTTGTTATTGTTGTTGCTGTTGTTGTCTGTTGTTTGTTGTTCGTTGTTGTTTCTTGTCGTCGTCCCCCCCGCGACCCGGCCCGCGACCCACCCGCGACCCACCCGCGACCCACCCGCTGACCCACCCGCGACACGGCCCACGACCCACCCGCGACCCACCCGCGACCCACCCGCGACCCACCCAGTGCTTGAACGAAAACATCGACGCCTGCGGCGAGCTCGTTGTATTGTAATAATGAGGCGCCCGCCGTGGGTTTCTTCAGAGCCTCGCAGATTGCCAACGTCCCCGCCGCCGCCTCACTCTTATCCGCAACTGCGGGGTGCCACATATAAGAAAACATGGATTCGCAACAGGAATATTCAAAAGAACCTGCGTTCGCGCTCCTGCGACGTCTACACGGACCCTCACTTGTTTCAACATTTCGAATGCGACCACACGGGCCCTTCACCGGCGCATGTCGAAATCATTCGAACGCCCTCTTCGCGCGTGTTGTCGCAGAAACCCGTTGCACAAAGCTGGGCGACATGCACACGCGCGCGTCGTCGCGCGCATGCAGAAATCCTGCAAAAAAAAACCTGAGGGTTCGTAAAGACTGCAATACCGAGTGTCCCGAATACATATATATATAGGTGTATATGTATATGTATACATACATAAACAAAAGGATTCCGCAACAGGAGAATGGTTGCCTGCTCTCGTGCTCTGGCGAATCCTCAAAAAAAGACACAGTTTTCTTTAACATGTTCACCAAATGCGACCACACGCCTCACGGGCCAATCGCGCGAGCATGCCGAAATCATACGAACACCTTTGCGCGCGCGCTGGGGGGGGCATGACCCCTGCCAAATGTTACCGCGCGGGTCACTCGCGCCAGTCGGCCGCGCGAGCATGTCAAAATTGTTTTAAACCCTTCATCGCCGACACGCGGACACCATCATAGTCCTCGGCATGATCAGCATCGGCACTAACATTGACCTTGCCGTCGTCATCGTCATCGTCGTCGCCAACATCGATACAATCATCATCGTATCTGCCATTGTCGACGTCGCCGTGCTACCACGCACGATCGCACGGAAATGCCCGCGCGCCAGGGGCGCGCGACACCGCAGCCGCGCCCGTCGCGCCAGACTAACTGGCCGCTCTGCGCACGAGCATGAGCACGCTAGCGCGACCGCAACGACGCGCCAGCCAGCACCAAGCAGTCACCGCAATCACCACCGCATGGGCTTTGCAAAACAAAATTGCGGGTGGGTGGGAGGGATGATTGCGCGAGCACTCGAGCTGACACTTCACTGCGAAAAAACAATTAATTGCACCGCATACGTTCTCCTTCTCCAAAAAGAACTAAAGACCAACCACCACCCCCTCCCTGGGATTTTCTGTTCGCCTTTTCGTGTTGCATTTTACATACGGATATGCCCCATCGTTCGTTCTGGACATGATAACACATTATCCCAACCAAACCATGCTCGACCTCCCCCCACCACCAACCCCACCATGCTCTGCAGAAAGCACTACGCGCGCGCACTCTGCAAACAACTGAAAAAACTTTGCAACATGTGAAACGAAGCGCACGCGCGCGTCGTCGCGAGCACATGCCGAAATCTGTCATAAACCTCCGTCTTCGTAAGAAGTTCAAGATCGATTGCCCCGGCAACAGATTGAAAGCACATGGTGATGCATAATGGTTGTTCGAAAAAAAGGTCTGCGCGAACGTTCTTGCCAATTTTTTACAAACAATAACTGCGTCTACATGTTCACCAAATTCGACCAACCAGCCCTCTCGCGCGCACGTCGAAATCGTTCGCACGCCCTTGCGCGCGTGCCAGTGGGGCACGATCCATGAAATACGACCATGCGGGCCACTCGCGCCCGTCGGCCGCGCGAGAATGTCAAAATCCTTCCCAAACTTCATCACTGACACGTGGACACCATCATCGTCATCGGGCGTGGTCAGCATTGGCGCGTCATTGGCCTTGCCGTCGTCATCGTCGTTGTCGCCGCCAGCATCGCTACAATCATCATCGTGTCTGCCATTGTGGACCTCGCCATGATACCGCGCCCGCCCAAGCCACCGACTCGCTCTGAACTGCCCGCGCGTAATCGCGGGTTGCAAAACGCGTATGGAAGTCCCCAGCGGTGCGCGCCAAAGCGACCGCGCCGGTCGCGCTGGACTAGCTGGCCGCTCTGCGCGCGAGCCTGCGCGCGCTGGCGCGGCCGCAGCGACGCGCCAGCCAGCGCCAAGCAGTCATCGCAATCGCCGCCGCATGGGTTTTGCAAAACAAAATTGCGGGTGGGTGGGTAGTATGATAGCGCGAGCGGTGGACTTGACAACTCACTGTGGCACCGCATAGATTGCAACACCTAGATTGCACCGCGTATATTGCACCACATGGAGTGCTCCATATTCGACACCGTGCCTTCAGCACTTAGTGGAGTGCTCCAAGGCTCATGCAGCCCTGAGAAATAAAGGGCTGAAAGACCTGGACCACCAGTTTCACAACGACTCCCAAGGATTCCCAGGGATTGCCAGGGATTGATGGGGATTGCCGCATGGCCAAACTTAAGATAGTCGATATCAGTGCCACCTTCTCTTGAAACGAACCCCTCGTCACCCATTGATCTCGGCCATCGTGTGTTTGATTGTCGCTGGAGCCCCCCCGCGTCTGCTTTCAAAGAGACGCACAAATAGCGGAGAACAAACCCAGTCAGGGCGTCCCTCTACAGACTGGAAAGCCTCACGCCTTGCGAAGGAAGCCGTGGCGGGCATCCTTCTCAAGTAGGGAGTAGCCTGCTCCGCTAAGTACGGCTTTGGCATCCATCAGAGACTTGATCTCTCCGTTGCGCGCCTCCTTGCGCACCTCGAAGAATTGCATAAGCCTAAGCCACGAAAATATATACACTAACACCCGCCGACGAGTGTTTCCTGTACCTGTGAGGGATGGTGGTGGTGTATGAAATCGCTGGCGCCAAGTGGTCAATTATACACCGTCACCCTCCCCATGAGGACTAGGAATAATCCGCTGGAGGGTGTCAATGTGTATTTTTAGGTGGCGGAGAGCCAATCGCATTCGGCGTGCAGGGAGGCGATGTACTTCATGGTTGCCTGAAGTTCCTTGAACGTCGCGAGCTTGGTCCGCTTGAGCTCGGAGAGGTCCATCCCGAGGTCCGCTTTCAACTTTTCCTTGTCAGCCAGCGACTTGGAGTCCTCGGCGCGCTTCTTCGCCGACTCCCCCATCATTGCCTCGTAGTCCTTCTGCGACTCCTTCTCGTCGGTCTCCGCCTCCTGCATCTCGGTGTCGAGGTCCTTGATGAGCAGGTCGATCATCGCGATCACGCCTGAGGGGCAAAAACAAAAAATCACTGTCACGCCGCAGTGGGGGAGCGCGCCAGGGGCGGCGCCGGAGGCGCCGACGGGGGGCCTCCAGCGCCGATCCGGGAAATCCGTGCGGACCTCCGAAGGGTGATGCTTACGAGATTCGCTACTCCTCGATTGGTGCTTCTTATTCAGGTGGCCACTTGCGAACCCTACCCCTACCCCCCACGATCTCTGAGGGGGAGGGTGGGGTTCACTTCGCTCAGGAGCTCCCGAGCGAAGTGAACCCCGCCCTCCCCCTCAGAGATCGTGGGAGGTAGGGGTAGGGTTCGCAAGTGGCCCCCTGTTATTTCTCCGTACCGAACCTGTGCTCTCCTGCCCCTTGTTCGCGTACGCGTCCCAGGTCTCCGGCGCCGGCGGCGGGGCCACCTCGCCTGCCGCCCGGCGGTGCGCGGAGACCTGCGCGAAGACCGTGACGCCCGTGTTGGCGATGCCGCCGGGCTGCGTGGTGGTCACGATGCCGTCGGGGTTGCCCATGCTCACCTGGGGGGCAGCGGTAGGGGGGGACGTCATGCTTTCCACAGCAGAACCAGCGAAACCCAAGAGACCGAGGGCACCCTGGAGCCAAGCAGGGTGTCTCTTTGCTTGGGCCTCCGCCGTGGAGGGGGGCGGCTCCAGGGGGGAACACCGACCTGGAATCGGCGATACGTCGCCAGCAGATCGGCGACAGGCCCCCGACAACGCACCCACACGTTCCTGGGCGGGGGGGGGCTGTCAGGTCCCTCTGATCGCTCTATGGGCGAGTTGGGCCGGTGCATGCCCCCCTGAGCCTACCCCCCCCAACGCTGTCCCTGATCACCACGATGCGGCTCTCCTTCGACAGCTCCGTCTTGGCGGGGGGCGTGTACAGGGAGGGGTTGTCCGCGACCGTACCCCCATGGCACGTCGAGGCGTGGTGGGATGCCTGGGTAGGTTGCTGCCTACGGGACCCCCCGCTCCTCATCACGTTTCGTTGCAGGCCGCCCCGCCCCTCCCGAGGCCACGATCCATGGCAAAAAAAATGTTGGTCTGCGCTCCCGAGGCCACGATCTCTCGCACAAGAACCACTGGATGAGCGCTCCCGAGCTTCCAAGACTGCTCAGGCAGGCAGCCAAGGCCACAACGAAGGCTGTGTAGATGACCTCGACACAGCTCAAGATGCCTCGAAGAGGGCCAAAGAGGGTCACGAGCGGTACCCCACAGTGCCCGAAGAAGCCAAACTCATTCATTGTCAAAAGGCTTTTGGTCAAATATTCACAGTCTCGCCCTTTCAGGTTCCGTCAGCTGCAGGCGGCCCAAGACGGCCAAAGAGTTGCCCAAGAGGGTCCCAAAACGGCGAGGAGCCATGATGGCCTATGAGGCTTCCGAGACGGCCTCAAGACGGCCAAGACGGCATCTGGAGAAACAGAATGCGGCCTCAGACGGCTCTTCGACGGCCCAAGACGGCCCCACGACGGGTCCACGACACCCCAACCCGAGCCCAAAAGCGGCCCCTTGGGACGCCCAAGACTGCCCCGCCGGACACCGAGACAGCCCCGAGGCGGCAAAATTGAAGTCCATGGGAGCTTCTCAAGAATTGAAAACGAAACGTGTCACACATCAAGGCTTTCCTGCCCCTCCTCCTCCTCCTCCTCCTCCTCATCCTCTTCATCATTCTCCTCATCATCGTCATCACGGCTCTCCCAACTTTGGGGACACGCGGTGTTACACGTGACGGTCTCCCGTGCCCCCTCGAACAGACCACACTCATAATGCTGGGCTAGCACGGTGGCGGGGCTTGCCGCAGGCGGCTGGATAGAACTGGTTGAGACGATTCCTGGCGATCTCCAGCAGCTCTTTGGCGGCAGAGTCCGAGGCCATGAGCGCCTTGTACTCCTCGTTCTCGGCTTTCCGCTGTGCGGTGGCCTCGGCAACGGCCTCGTCGAGCGCCTTGATCGAGGCGGTGAGGGTGGCGATGTCCTCCTTGGCCTGGGCGATGCCGCTCTCGGTCTTCTCGATGGAGGTCTCGGTCTTCTCCAGCGTGAACTCGAGGGACTTCTTCTTGTCATCGGACTCGTCGAACTGAAGCTCGCAATACTCCTTCTTGTGCTCGTCGTCAAGCTGCTCATCCTTCAGCATGACAATCATGTCGTCGATCATCTTGATGACCTTCTCGAAAGACACCTTGCGGCCAGACAGCGAGAGCATGATGAGATCGAGCTTCGCGTGACCCTGGCGGTCCGTGCGGCGGGCTGCCTGCACTGCGGCCAGCGCCTGCTTGCGCACGGCAGCCTGGGTCACGCCCATCTGCACGAGGCCGACGCCAGGGGCAGGCAGGGTCTTGCGAGCGCTTTTCAGTTCCCCAGATTCGCGGCCGGTACCATGTGGGGGAGGGGGCCGAAAGGGGGGCCCCAGAGGCTGCTCGCGGTCTCTGTGGAGGCCTTCGGGAGCCAGGAAGAGCACCACAACACCACCACAATTTGCACAGTGCGGCGGACCAGTACCATGGTAGCCTGCGAGCGACCCAACGTGCGTGTGAGCACCGCAGTGGGCCTGCAAACACAATGTGACTGTGAGCACCGCAAGGACTGTTCACCTTGTCACAGGCACCTATGTGCCAAGGCCGGGGGACACAAGCGGAGTGGCCATCAGGCCTGAGCGAATAGAACATCCAGCCGCCTAACAGAATCCCCAGGGCCGACCACACTGTTTTAATCGGCGGCGCCAACGGCCGCGGGCGCGGATGTCACTAGCGGCAGGGCGTGCGTCGAAACAGCGCCACGCGAAACCCCAAAAACACGCCACCCGAAACACCCCCACAATCTGGACGCGAACGGGCTCGTGCAATACCGCGGCTCCCCCTCGGAGTGGCGAGACCCGCGCCTCGCCTGAGACATCCTCACAATGTGCTCTGGAGGAAAAGAATGTTGGGCACCCACACAATCAAAGCGCCCGAGGCATCCCCGCAATCTGGACGCGAACGGGCCTGCGCAATACCCCCTCGCTGCTCCTCGCGGGAATGCTGGAGCCAGCACCTCGCTTGAGACGTCCGCAGAATCGGCTCTTGGATCCAAGGATGTGGAGCACCCAAACAAGCAAGCCACATGCACACAATTGGGGCGCGAACGAGCCCGTGCAATACCCCCTGGCGACCCCCCCTTGGAGTGCTGAAACCAGCGCCTCGCCTGAACCATCCGCACAATCTGTTCTGAGAGCAAAAAGGATGTTGAGCACCCAAACGGGACACCCGCCTGGGACATCCCCACAATCTGGGCGCGAACGGACCCGTGTAATACATCCTGGCGGTTCCCTTTTCGGGTGCTGAAACCCCTTGCTCGAGACATCCTCATAGTCTGTGTGCATGGGTGATTCTGAATGTGAGTGAGTCTGAGTGAGGAAGTGATGTGATTAGGTGTTGGATCTGAGTGATGATGAATGAGCCTGGGTACGGGTGAATTTGGCTGAACGTAAACGAGTCTGAAAGTGACCAGGCCTGAGTATGAGTGTGAGTAGGCGAAGGTGTGAGTGCGAAGAAGATGATAAGGAGGCTTGTTGGGAAGGAGTCGGCGAGGTCTGAGGGCGGGTGAGGTCTGAGCGTGAATGAGTCTGGGATGAGTGAATGCGAGTGCGCGCGAGACTGAATATAACTAAGCCTGAGTACGAATTGGTCTGAGTTCGAGTGAGTCTGAGTTTGACGGAAGAAGAGGAGGAAGGAGGTAAGGGAGTGTGGGTGGGTGAGGACTCGGCGCGGCCATCCCCATATGTGCGTTTCGTACTCCTGTCACGTCTCGCTGAGGAACTCTGCCTGCGAGCATCTGGGCGTGAGAGCGAGTCAGCGTGGACGACGGGCGCGGCAACGACGACGGCGACAACGACGCTTTCAGTGACGCGCTCCTCCCCTGGGCATTTCCCAGGAGAGATGAGGGAAGCACAAGTGAAAGAGCGAGAGAGCATTGGACCACCAGAAAAGAAAGGACTGAGTGAAGCTGGGCGTGCATGATCAGCGTGCGAGTGAGTCTGAACGCCACGGTTGAGTACGAGTGTGGGTGAATCTAAATACGAGAGAGTCTGAGTACGAGTGGGTCTGGGTATGCGTAAGCCTGAATACGAGTGGGTCTGAATGAGAGTGAGTCTGGGTGTGGGTAACTCTGAGTGTGTGGGTGTGAAAATGACTTGGTGCGCATGAGTCTAAGCTTCAGTGAGCCTGCGTACGAGTGGGTCTGACTACGGGTGAATGTGAGGATGGGTGAGTCCGAGTGCGAGTGGCTCTGAGCGTGAGTAAGACTGAGTGCGAGTGAGTCTGACCATGAGTTTGATGAGTCCGTCTGAATGTTGGAGGCAAGGGTACGAATGCTTTAAGCATAAGTGAACCTGAGGGTGGGCGGCTCTGAGTGCGAGTCAGTCCGAGTATGAGCTATTCTGAATAAAAGTATGTGTGAGTGAGCCTCAGTATGAGCGAGTCTGGATATGAATGAGTCAGAGTATGGTTGAATATGAGAGTCATGAGAAAGTCTGTGCGAGGGAAAGGTGCTGATGAATAAGTCAGCGTGTGAATGCGCCTGAGTTGGGAAGGAGAGGGAGGAAGGTGAGTGAGTGAGTGAGTGAGTGAGTGAGTGAGTGAGTGAGTGAGTGAGTGAGTGAGTGAGTGAGGTCCGGAGGCATCTAAGTATCACTCCAATGGGAAGCCTGGGGGGCCGAAACAGATAAACCGCCCGAGACAATCCCCACAATCTGGGCGCGAACGGCGCCAGGGACTCCCCCTTGGAGAGCTGAAACCAGCGCCTCGCCTGAGACATCCTCACAATCTGCTCTCAGAGCAAAGGATGTTGAGCACCCAAACGGGCAAGCCGCCTGAGACAATCCCTACAATCTGGGCGCGTTCGGGCACACGCAATACCCGCTGGCGGCTCCCCCTCTGGGTATTGAAACCAGCGCCTCGCCTGAGACATCCTCACAGTCTGCGTGCGTGAACGTTACTGAGTATGAGTAAGTCTGACTGAGACTGTGATGTGATTCAGTCTGATGAAGATTGAGTCTGAAGATGAGTGGGTCTGAGGGAGGAAGTGGTGTGACTGAGTCTGAGTGCGAATGAGTCTGAGTATGAGTGAGTCCGTGCAAGTCGGTACCCATATGAGTGCGTATGATTATGAGTGAGTCTGAGTGTGGTGAGCGAGTGCGAGTGTGAGTGAGGAAGAGGAGAAGGAAGCTGGTTGGGGATGAGTCGACGTGGTCCGAGCGTGAGTGAGTCTGAGTATGAGTGAGTCTGAATGTGAGTGAGCCTTAGTGTGAGTGAGTCTGAGTATGAGTGAGCCTGAGTATGAGTGGGTCTGGGCGTGGGTAGGTCTGAGTGCGAAGGAGGAAGAGGAGGGAGGTGAGGCAGGGAGGGTGGATGAGGAGCCGACGCGGTCTAAGTAATAACAAGGAGTCGGGGGAAAAGCTGGTTCCTTCTTGAACAGCTCCAGAGCATCGTCGTCGTTCAGAATCTTGATCGTCTCGGCGAGGGCCAGCAGCTCGGCGGCGCGTGTCTTCTTGCGCTGCTCCCACTCCGCGGCCTTCGTGTCGCACCCCTTCTCCAGCTCCTTCAGGAAGGCGCGGTCCTCGGTGAGCGCCCCAGACGTGTCGTCGATGTCGTCCTTGATCTGCACAATGGCGACGCCGAGGTCGCCGATCTTCGTAGTCTTGGCCTCGATGGCTTCCGTCAAGGAGTCCACCTCGGCCGTCTTGGCCTTCAACAGCTCGCCGAACGTAAAGACCGCTTTCTCCTCCGCTATCATGCTGGTGGCCAGGCTGGTCGCCATGTTGTCCCCCAGCTGCTTCAGCAGCCCGACGATCTGGCCGCTCTGCGGGGCGTACCCCTGCGAGAAGGGGTTGCCGCCGCCAGACAGGAACGACAGCAGCGTCTGCCTGTCCTCCTCGAGCATGTCCTGGGTTGCGCGGGACTTCAAGATCTTCTGGAGGACGCTGGCCGAACGAGTCTGCAGGAAGGAGCCCGCGATCCCCTTCTCCAGAGCCGCCACCGCCTTCAGGATCGCGTCAATGTTGGCAACGTACTCATCCTTGGCGGCGACGAATGCGGCATTTTCCTTGTGCCGGATGCCAGTTGCCTCTGCGATGGCCGCCTTGGGAATGCGTGATGCTTTACGCTACAACTTCATGCCAGCTCGCATGCTGGTATATCTTACAATACATATGTTGTCCTCTTTGTTTCCTCTACCTCCTCCTGTATCCCCCCGCATCCTCCTCTGGCATCAACAGAGCGTCCTCCTCCTCCACCTGCATTCTCATCCGATGGCCACCTTGGCGGCAGAGCGGTCCTCTTGGTCCTGCTTGAGACCCTCCTTCGTCTCTGCCAACGAGGCCTCGGAATCCTTTAGCTCGCTGGACAACTGGGGGATCTTGGTTTCGGCATCTCCGATGCTCTTGGAGAGGTCGCCAGAGCCCGTCTTACAATAGCACATGAACTTCTCGAACAATTCAGCCTCTGCTGCTAGACTGGGGTACTTCACCTCGGACACGTCCTCAGCGATCCAATTTGCATGGATCACTGAGGACGTGTCCAAGGTGAAGTACCCCAGTCCGAACAATTCAGCCTCTGTCTCCCCCTCGGCCGTAACCTTTGCCTGCATGGCCTGCAGCATCTGGACGACCTTCCTGACCGGGTTGGCACTGACTGCAGTGGCACCGCCCTCCGGCGCGCCGGTGGCGAGGACGAGCAGGAGCAGGGCGCCGCGCGTCATTGCAGCCGTCGCGGTTGCTACAATTCACACAGCTGCGTGGTCAGATGGCGTCGGGAAGCGTCTTCAGCCAAAACGGCCACGGGGCGTCAGCATGGCGCTCGTGAGCATATCCGCTGCTGGAGCTCGCTCGCCCGCCTCTGCTCGGGCGGCAGGCGTTCTTGCCCCGCGCGCACTTGCGGAATCTGGAAGACGCGTGTCCAAAGACGAAACACACACACAACGACTGAGTATCTTCCAGCACGATAGAACACCAGCTCCTCCTCCTCCTCCTCCTCCTCCTCCTCCTCCTCCTCCTCCTCCTCCTCCTCCTCCTCCTCCTGCTCCTCGCCCCTGCCCTCCGCGAGCTCCGACTCCTCGGCGCACGGTGCCGGGCGCCGCCGCGTGCGGGGCGCACGCCGGCCGCGTGCGGGGCGACGGCGCCATGCGGGCGCCGCCATGCGGGCGCCCAAATAGCCTGGTCGGCACCGTGTGCCGACCAGGCTATTTGGGCGGCCGCGTCCCAAAGAAAACTGGCAGAATGCGCACTTGCGAAGCATGTGGCACCGGAAGTGTCAGAATTAGTCGCACGGAAGCACACACACACATCCCCGAACAGCCTAGGTCTGTGGTCGTGTTGCTTGAACATGTTGGCCAATTCTCATGGTAATGCAAGACAGGGGCCCGAAGCGGATCACATACGCGCCCAAACAGACACGCAAACGCTACATTCGCGACCTCCACCAGGTACACTTCCCAGTTCACAGTGTGAAAGCCTAGGGGAGGGTATTGCCAAAACGAAATGGCCGAGTGGTTCACGCACCAGTTTACACAACATGACCGTGCATAATGTGGTCATGGCGGCATGGACCAAACAATGACAAGGGACGCCCGCTGGGCTGTGCTCACCTGTTCGGCACGTTAGCACTTTGATATCTAGCTCGAGCTCTAGCTTGTCCACGCTCTTGTCAATACTCTGAGTCACGACAGTCGGACGAGATGCGGCACCCAGACCAGCGCTTTCAAACATCGTATGATAGGTCGAGCCTGGCAATCAACGGAAAGGATTGTGGCATTAATGTTACTACAACTTACAATGTTGCTATCGCTCCATCGGGAAGGGTGCGGCAGACATACAAAGGAACCCACACACAGAGAAATCGGCGTCGGTGTGGGTTCGTGTCGAAACTATGGGTTTCCCAATGGCTGTCCCGTTCGTTGCCCCGTATTTTGTTCCGTGTTGCAGTGGGTAAGATTGGATGATCGATATCTAAGCCTGCAAACTAGGATGAAACCTGAATTGGAACCGATTCTGAACTGGTCCAACAATAAGTCTCACGGATTGATGATAGGATTCGTAAACCGATGGTTCGATTACGCAACAAGTGGGCAAGCCTTGGAAGTGAGTAAGCACATGGTGTGGAACAAATGTGTTATATGGATCTATTCATATAAATACATATACCGACGCTTATCGATGGCGTGTGGGTGGACAATCAGATATATGATGTTCCGTGGATGCTCAAGTAAGTGTCAGTAAAATGCACGGTGGTTGCCCAGTGATTGTCCCGTGGATGTGCCGCAGTTGCCCCGTGGGTTGTACCGTAGGTTGTTCAGGAGTTGATCTGTGGGATTGACGGGAGAAAGCGAATAGTTACCTATTCCCACTGCGCGCAGATCGGCACGGAACTCGACATGCATGCATAATTACGTCAGATTCAACGATTACTCGTCGTATGGACAGCCACACACAGCGCGCCCAGGCCCTGGCATGCGCCAGTCCACATATATGATCGCGGGCTCGGGGCCCACGGTCCCCACCCCCCCAGATGGGATGGGTCCCAGGGTCCTCGGGCCCACGGCCCCCCCCCCCCAAGATGGGATGAGGGGAGGAGGAGGAGGAGGAGGAGGAGGAGGAGGAGGACGACGACGACGACGGCGACGACGACGACGACGACGACGACGAAGACACCCCCAGATGGGATGTGGAGGGGGAGGAAGAGGAGGAGGAGGAGGAGGAGGAGGAAGAGGAAGAGGAGGAGGAGGAGGAGGAGGAAGGAGGAGGAGGAGGAGGACGACGGCGACGACGAAGACACCGTCCGCTCCGGCTCCCTGAAGCACCAGAACACAACGCCACACCCAGAAGGAGGCGACGACGGTGAAGACACCGTCGACGACAATGTTCCTTGTCCTCCTCCCCCCATCCGCCTCTCTCCCTCCTCATTTTTGGCCCTCTCTTCCCTACCTTGCTCCCCCCTCCCGCTTCCTCTCCCCATGTAGCCGCCACTCTCCGTCGGCAAAGGCTGAGGACGACGACGATGGCGAAGACGCCGACGCCGACTCTTGGCTGAGGCGGACCCCTAACCACCGCACACCCACAGGGGGGACCCCACACCACTCCCACAGGGGGGGGGGCCACCACGCCACGCCCACGCCCACAGGGGGAGGGGGAGGGGGGCCATCGCGCGGGAAAGGGGGGGGGGGGCCGATGGCATTAGCATTGGAGGGGGGGGGGGTCCAAACCCTCGACCATATATATAACGACGCGCTGGGCCCCAGGGGGCCTGGCGGCCGCGATACCCCGACCACGAAGGAGTGGCCCGGGGCCGGGGCAGGGCCTGGGACCGCCTGCCAGCCGCCCCAGATCGCCAAGTTGACGCCGTCGGAGGGCCACCCGGGCGGCCCGCGGCAGCTCGGAGCCACCCCCCAGGACGGCCTCCCGTGGTCCCTCGCGGCCACCACGAGGCTGAACCTCCAGGGACGCTCAGGACAGCGGGACCTCCAGGAGGCCCTCCAGAATGCATCCGAGGAGCTCAAAACCTGCAAAAACCGAGGGGGAATCGACGATCTTCACCTTCTCGCCGTTCCGCCTCCGCTGGGCTGTTCACGCCTCCAATCTGCCCCTAAGAGGCCACCAGGAGGCCCAGAGACGCCTTCAAATAGGCTCCAAGAGGCCCCAAGAAGCCGACATGGGCAAGCGGACGGACAGCGGAGGCAGAGAGAGGAGGGGGAGGAAGAGAGGAAGGCGGGGCGCGGCACTGCGAACTCGAGACAAGACAGCGGCAGGGAGTGTTTGGAACAACATCTCGGCGCGGCGCGCGGAGGCCGTGCCGAGCAGCTGTGGCGCCCGCCTTGTCGGCGGTGCTGAGGTGCCCTTTACGGCGCACGCCTCGCGGCAAGCCGTGAAAAGCGTGCGAGCGGGCACACGTCTGGCGCGCGCACGCTGAGGCGTCACACACCTGGCCAGGCCAGGGCACGCTGCGAACGAGGGGCGCCGCGCGCGCCTGAAACTGGTTGCGTCTGCAGCGGCAGGAGCCACGACCGCCGCAGCGCGCGGCAGCCACGGCACGCGGCAACCCGCGACGGCCGCGGGCGGCTCGGCCGCCTCCACCACAGCCCGGCTGCGGCGGCCGCCGCGGCGGCCGCCGCGGCGGTCGCCGCGAACAGCTGCGCCGCGGCCTGCCTGTCGCCTCAGATGCCCGGGGTGGCCGCGGGCGAGCGACGCGCAACCGCCGCGGCAGCGGCGGCGGACGACGACAACTCCGCCGACGCCCACACCGTCAACGATGACGCCGACGCTGACGCCGAGGCCGCCACCGCCGCCGCCACTGCCGCTGCCGCCGCCGCCGCCGCCGCCGACGACGACGACGATGACGACGACGACGACGACAAAAAAAAAAGACGACGACGACGACGACGACGACGACACGACGACGACGACGACGACGACGACGACGGCGGCGGACGACGACGACGACGACGACGACGACGACGACGACGACGACGACGACGACGACGACGACGGCGGCGGCGCCGACGACGATGACAGCGACGACGTCGGCAAAGATCGACGACGCCCAGTAAGACCGACGAAGACGACCATGACCCAAATGCCAAGACGACGACGGCGACGACGACAACAACAGCAACAACAATCATTTTAAGACTGCTCGCTCTTCTCTGCTCGAAAGTCATTCAGCGCGTAGTTCCCAAACCCTCAATACCCGCCCTCTTCGTCTTCGATCGTACCCTCTTTGGGGGGATATCTTTCTTCCCTGCAGGCCGGGCCCTAGCAAGCGGCGGGGCGGCCGCGGACCGTCGGCCTGGCCAGTGGCAACGCTGACAGGCGGCAACCCGACCCCAAGAGGGACGGGCAGGGGACCGACCTTCACGACGACGACGACGACGACGACGACGACGACGACGACGACGACGACCGGGGGGAGGAGGAGGGGGAGCAGGAGGACAAAGGGCACGAAGGCTAGCGAAGGGGCCACAAACGGCGGCAGCGGGGTCAAGAAGGGCATGCATATGGGGCCGCGACGGGCGCGAGCGAGCTGGGGCCACGAAGAGCATACGTATACGGGGCCACTAAGGGCGACAGCGGGGCCACGAAGGGCAGTAATGGGGCCACGAAAGGCAGCGATGGGGCCACGAAGGGCGACAGCGGGACTAAGAAAAAACATGCACACGGGGCCACGACGGGCGCGTGCGAGCGGGGGCCACGAAGAGCATACGTATATGCGGCCACAGAAGGAGACAGCGTGGCCACGAAGAGCAGTAATGGGGCCGGGCGACAGCGGGGCCACGAAGGGCAGCGATGGGGCCACGAAGGGCGGCAGCCCACGGAGGGCGATAGCGGGGCCACGAAGGGCATGCGTATGGGGCCACGGAATGCGCGAGCGAGCGGGGGCCACGACGGGCATGTAATGCGGGGCCACAGAGGGCAACGATGGGGCCACTGAGGGTAGCAGCAGGGCCACGAAGCACAGCGAGGAGGCCACAAACGGCGACAACGGGGCCACGAAGGGCATGCATATGGGGCCGCGACGGGCGCGAGAGGGCGGGTGCCACGAAGAGCATATGTATATGGGGCCAAAGAAGGCGACAGCGGGGCCACGAAGGCCAGCGAGGGGGCCGCGAATGGCGACAGCGGGGCCGCGAAGGGCACGCATATGGGACCAAGACGGGCGCGAGCGAGCGGGAGCCACGAAGGGCATACAGATATGGGGCCACAAAGGGCGACAGCGGGGACAGCAAGGGCAGTAATGGGGCCACGAAGGGCAGCGAGGGGGCCACGAAGGGCGACAGCGGGGCCACCAAGGGAATGCATATGGGACCGCGACGGGCGCGTGCGAGCGGGGGCCACGAAGAGCATACGTATATGGGGCCAGAAAATCCGACAGCGGGGCCACGAAAGGCAGTGATGGGGTCACGAGGGGCGACAGCGGGGCCACGAAGGGCATGCATATGAGCCAGGACGCGCGCGAACGAGCGGGACCCACGACGGGCCTACATATATGGGGCCAGAAGATCCGACAGCGGGACCACGAAGGGCAGTGATGGGGCCACGAAGGGCAGCAATGGGGCCACGCAGGACGACTGTAGGGCCACGAAGGGCATGCGTATGGGGACACGGAAGGCGCGAACGAGCGGGGGCCACGAAGGGCATATAATGCGGGGCCACAAGGCAGCGACGGGGCCGCTGAGGGCAGCAACGGGGCCGCTGAGGGCAGCAACGGAGACACGAAGGGCAGCGAGGGGGCCACAAAGCGAGACAACGGGGCCACAAAGGGCATGCGTATGGGGCCACGACGGGCGCGAGCGAGTGGGGGCCACGAAGAGCTTACGTATATGGGGCCACTAAGGGCGACAGCGGGGCCACGAAGGGCAGCGATGGGGCCAGAAATGGCAGCGAGGAGGCAACGAAAGCCGACAGCGGGGCCACGAAGGGCATGCATATGGGGCCAAGACGGGCGCGAACGACAGAGGGCCACGAAGAGCATATGTACATGGGACCAGAAAATCCGACAGCGGGGCCACGAAGGGCAGTGATGGGACCACAAAAAGCAGCGAGGGGGCCACGAAGGGCGACAGCGGGGCCACGAAGGGCATGCGTATGGGGCCACGACGGGCGCGTGCGAGCGGGGGTCACGAAGAGCATACGTATATGGGTCCAAAAAATCCGACAGCGGGGCCACGAAGGGCAATGATGGGGCCACGAGGGGCAGCGAGGGGGCCGCGAAGGGCGACACCAGGGGCCACGAAGAGCATGCATATGGGGCCACGACGGGCGCGTGCGAGCGAGGGCCACGGAGAGCATATAATGCGGGGCCACATTGAGCAGCGACGGGGCCACTGAGGGCAGCAACGGGGCCACTAAGGGGGTCGAGCGCAGGCGACCGCGGAACCACTACGGGCAACGATGGGCATCGAGAGCGGGCGAATGGCAGCAAGAAGCGACTGCAGTCCCTGACGGGCGGGTCGGGCGGGCGGGCCCCGACGGGCGGATCCAGCGGGCGGGTCGCTGAAGCGTGAACCCTGCTTGAATCGCGAGAAATCTTTGGCGAGAGCGCAGCTCAAAAAAATTGTGAGGAAGTCCAAGACGAAAGCGCGATTCTTGAGTGTCGGGGGGGGCATCCAAATATAGCAGGAATGAGCTTCAAGCGAGAGCGCGACTTCTCAGTAGATCGC
>CAUYUJ010018558.1:175727-191250 GCA_963575745.1 Prorocentrum cordatum
GGCAGCAACAGCAACCAACAACAAGTACAACATCAACGTCAACAACAACACTAAAAACAACAACAACAACAACAACAACAACAACAACAACGGCAACAACAACAACAACGGCAGCAACAGCAACCAACAACAACTACAACATCAACATCATCAGTAACACTAAAAGCAATGACAGCAGCAACAACAACAACAACAGCAGCAACAACAATTTTAAGACTGTTCGCCCTTATATGCTCGAGTGTCCAATAACGCGTATTTCCCAAACCCTCGATACCCGCCCTCTTCGTCTTCGATCGAACCCCTTTGGGGGGTTTCTCCTTTCTTCCCTGCAGGCCGGGCCCCGGCAAGCGGCGGGGCGGCCGCGGACCGTCGGCCTGGCCACCGGCAGCGCTGATCGGCGGGGCGGCCGCGGACCGTCGACCCGACCCCAAAAGGGACGGACAGGGGACCGACCACGACGACGATGACGACGACGACGACGACGACGACGACGACGACGACGACGACGTCGAAGACGACGGCGACGACGACGACGACGGCGACGACGAGCGAAAGCGAGAGCGAGAGAGAACGACAGCAGGGCCACGAAGGGCACGAAGTAGGCCACGAAGGGCGACGGCGGGGACACGAAGGGAATGCGTATGGGGCCACGAAGAGCGCGAACGAGCAGGGGCCACGAAGTGCAGATAATGCGGGGCCACAGAAGGCAACTGTGGGGCCACTGAAGGTAGCAACTGGGCCACGTAGGACACTGAGGGGGACACAAATGGCGACAGCGGGGCCACCAAGGGCATGAACATGGGGCCACAACGGGCGCGACTCCTGGGTGCCTGGGTGTCGGGAGCGCGGCGCTGGGGCAAATTGCAAGAAATTCCAACGCAAGGCCATTCTTCAGTCAGTTGCAAGCAAGTCTCCAGCGAAAGCGCGACTCCAAAGCGCCGGGAGAGTGATTCCTTGAATAAATTGTAGGAAGTCCCAAGCGAGAGCGCGACTCCATCATAAAATGCGAGGAATTCTCGGGCGGGAGCGGGGGTCCTGGCTAAATTGTAAGGAAGTCTGAGGCGGGAGCCGTTGTTGTTGTAACCCGGGGGCCAGGGGGCCAGTTTGACCAGGAAAACTTTCTGTATCAAAAAACAGGGTGCGAGCGTCGAGGGGCACACTTTGATTGAGAAAAAACAGTATGCACCGGTGGGGGGATCAACAATAACTGTTCTTCATACATGAAAATTCAACAACAAGGACAACAACAACAACCCCAACCCCAACCCCAACAACAACAACAACAACAACAACAACAACAGTACTAACATCAACAACAACAACAACAACAACAACAACAACAACAACAACAACAATAACAATTATTTCAAGACTGTTCGCCCTTATCTGCTCGAGTGTCGAATAACGCGAATTCCCAAACCCTCGATACCCGCCCTCTTCGTCTTCGATCGAACCCCTTTTGGGGGGTTTTCCTTTCTTCCCTGCAGGCCAGGCCCCGGCAAGCGGCGGGGCGGCCGCGGACCGTCGGCCTGGCCAGCGGCAGCGCTGATCGGCGGGGCGGCCGCGGACCGACGATCCGACCCCAAGAGGGACGGACAGGGGACCGACCACGACGACGACGACGACGACGACGACGACGTCGACGACGACGACGACGGCAACGACGGCGACGGCGACGACGACGACGAGCGAAAGCGAGAGCGAGAGAGAACGACAGCAGGGCCACGAAGGACACGAAGTAGGCCACGAAGGGCGACGGCGGGGACACGAAGGGAATGCGTATGGGGCCACGAAGAGCGCGAACGAGCGTGGGCCACGAAGGGCAGATAATGCGGGGCCACAGAAGGCAACGATGGGGCCACTGGGGGTAGCACCTGGGCCACGTAGGACAATGAGGGGGCCACAATCGGCGACAGCGGGGCCACGAAGGGCATGCACATGGGGCCACAACGGGCGCGAACGAGCGGGGGCCACGAAGGGCACACGTATGTTGGGCCGCGGAGGGTACGGACGGGGCCACTGAGGGCAGCAACGGGGACACGAAGGGCAGCGAGGGGGCCACGAAGGGCTGCAACGGGGCCACGAAGGGCATGCATATGGGACCACCACGGGCGCGAACGAGCGGGGGCCACGAAGGGCATACATATATGGGGCCACGAAACAAAGCGAGGAGGCCACGAAGGGCTGCAACGGGGCCACGAAGGGCAGCGAGGGGGCCACGAAGGGCTGCAACGGGGCCACGAAGGGCTGCAGCGGGGCCACGAAGGGCAGCGAGGGGGCCACCAAGGGCTGCAACGGGGCCACGAAGGGCTGCAACGGGGCCACGAAGGGCAGCGAGGGGGCCACGAAGGGCTGCAACGGGGCCACGAAACAAAGCGAGGGGGCCACGAAGGGCTGCAACGGGGCCACGAAGGGCAGCGAGATCCCGATTCCTAGGTGATCTGTGAAGGAGTCCTAAGCGTGAGCGCGACTCCTGGATGCCTGGGTGGCGGGAGCGCGGCGCTGGAGCAAATTGCAAGAAATTCCAACGCAAGGGCGCTATTCTTCAGTAAATTGCAAGCAAGTCTCCAGCGAAAGCGCGACTCCAGAGCGCAGGAGGAGCGATTCCTAAATAAATCGAAAAGAAGTCCAAGCGAGAGCGCGGATTCTTGAATAAAATGCGAGGAAGTCTCGGGCGGGAGCGGGGGTCCTGGCTAAATTGTGAGGAAGTCTCAGACGGGAGCCGTTGTTGTTGTAACCCGGGGGCCGGGGGGCCAGTTTGAGCAGGAAGATTTTCTTTGACAAAAAACCAGGTGCGAGCCCCCGGGGGGGGCACTTTAATTGAAAAAATAAATGTGCACCGGTGGGGGGGATCAACAATAATTATTTTTCAAGAATGAGAGTTCAACAACACCAACAACAACAACAACAACCACAACAACAACAACAATAACAACTCGGGTGTCTCGGGGTAAATTGCAAGGAAATATCGAGCGGGAGCCGTTGTCGTCGTAGCCGGGTTTCCAAGGGCCCACTTTTACACTCAAGCCAACGCTCGCGCGGGAACCGCGATTTCAGAGAAAATGTAGCCGGCGTCGAGGCGAGAGCGCGCGGAACCGACTCTAGAAATAAATATTCAACCATCATTTTAAGACTGTTCGCTCTGCTCGAGTGTCCGTCACCCGTATATTTCCCAAACTCTCGATACCCGCCCTCGTCGTTTTCGATCGTGCCCCTTTCGGGGGATTTCTTCCCTGCAGGCCGGATCCCGGCAAACGGCGGGGCGGCCGCGGACCGTCGGCCTGGCCAGCGGCAGCGGTGATCGGCGGCAACCCGACCCCAAGAGGGACGGACAGGGGACCGACCACGACGACGACGACAACGACGACGACAACGACGACGACGACAACGACGACGACAACGACGGCGGCGACGACAACAACAACGAGCAAAAACGAAAACGAAACCGAGAACGAGAGCGACAGCGGGGCCACGAAGGGCAGGAAGGGGGCCATGAAGGGCGACGGCGGGGCCACGAAGGGCATGCGTATGGGGCCACGAAGGGCGCGAACGAGCGGGGGCCACGAAGGGCAGGTAATGCGGGGCCACAGAGGGCAACGACGGGGCCACCGAGGGCAGCAACCGGGCCACGAAGGGCAGCGAGGGGGCCACAAAGGGCGACAGCGGGGCCACGAAGGGCATGCATATGGGGCCACGACGGGCACGAAGGAGCGGGGGGCACAAAGGGCATACATATATGGGGCCACGAAAAGCAGCGAGGTAGCCACCAAAGGCTGCAACAGGACCACGAAGGGCAGCGAGGGGGCCACGAAGGACTGCAACGGGGCCACAAAAGGCTGCAACGGGACCACGAACGGCTGCAACGGGGCCACGAAGGGCAGCGAGGGGGCCACCAAGGGCTGCAACGGAGCTACGAAGGGCAGCGAGGGGGCCACGACGGGCTGCAACGGGGCCACGAAGGGCAGCAAGGGGGCCGCGAAGGGCTGCAACGGGGCCACGAAGGGCAGCGAGGGGGCAACGAAGGGCTGCAACGGGGCCACGAAGGGCAGCGAGGGCGCCAGGAAGGGCTGCAAGGGGGCCACGAAGGGCTGCAACGGGGCCACAAAAGGCTGCAACGGGGCCACGAAGGGCAGCGAGATCCCGATTCCTAAATAAACTGCGAGGGAATCCTAAGCGTGAGCGCGACTCCTGGGTGCCTGAATGTCGGGTGCGCGGCGCTTGAGTAAATTGTGGGAAATTCCCACACAAGAGCGCGATTCGTTTGTAAATTGCAAGCGAGTCTCCAGCGAGAGCGCGACTCCAGAGCGCCGGGAGAGCGATCCCTTAATAAAGTGTGAGGAAATCTCAAGCGAGAGCGCGATTCCTGAGAAAAAATGCGAGGACGTCTCAGGCAGGAGCGGGGGTCCTGGCAAAATTGTGACGAAGTCTCAAGCTGGAGCCCTTGTTGCAACTCGGGGGCCAACGACATTGTTTGAGCCCCGTGAGCCCCGTAACTTTCCCTGATAAAAAACCGGGTGCGAGCCCTGGAGGAAGCATTTCAATTGAAAAACACAATGGTAACCAGGAGGGGGGTCAACAATAATTATATTTAAATAACGACAATTCAATCACAACGACAACATCAACAACAATCACATCAACAATAACAACATCAACCACATCAACAACACGATTCACATCAACAACACCCCACAACAACAGCAAAAGCAGCAGCAACATCAACAACAACAACAGCAACAACAACAACACTAACCAACATCAGCAACAACAACAACAGCAGCAACGATCCTCGCAAAGACAGAACCACAAACCGCAACAACGACGACGACCCCTAGCCGTCCTCATCCCCGTCGTCCTCACACCCCTCCTGCGCGGCTCATCGCGCCGGGACACCCGCGCCGCACCCCGGCCCCTCGCTGGGGGCCCCCCGCCCGCTGGTGCGCTGGCGGCGACACGCGTAGCACACCCACTCTGCTGCTGCTGCACGACGACGACGACGACGCCGACGCCGACGCTGACGCCGACGCCGACGCCGACGCCGAGGCCGACGCCGACGCCGACGCCGACGACACCGACGCCGACGCCGACGCCGACGCCGACGCCGACGACGACGACGCCGACGGCGACGACGACGACGACGATGACGACGACGACGAACGGCGCCCATGCACCGCACCGTGCTTGAACTCCCTGCAGGCCCCGCTCCAACCCGGCAAGGTGCATGATTAGTTTTTCGGCTCGGAGAGCACAAAAAGCAAGGCTCTGCACCATTCCTGGGTCGACAATCGGCGACTCCCTGGCTGACGCCAGCGCGGCCCGGTGCATACAAGACGCCCGCGGAATGCTGCCCCAAACATGCAGGATGAGGACGACGACGGGGGGGAAGGTTTTCGCGAGCGTGCGAACTCTGTTTCACCCCTCCCCAGCCTGCCCAGGCGCCTCCGGAGGCCTCCGTAAGGCTTCGAGAAGCTTCTTGGCACTTTCGCTGACCTCCAGGAGGCCCCTGGCCCTTGGGACACATCGGAACTCCGCAATATCGGAAACGCGTCGGACACAGATCGGGCTGGACAAAGTCGAGTCGATATCGAACGGGATCGATCGGATCGAAATGGACCCTGCACGGGAGGACTGCGGCGCATATCCCAGAGAAGCAGGACTGGCGAAGCACAACCGAACACGTGGAGGCGAAGTGCTGGCAGATTATTTTCTGGGTGTCGCGATGATGGCGACAATACTGGTTTTCCCCGCCCAGCTCTGCAACGCAAAAAGCCACCATATAACAATATCCAAATGAGTCGATTCGCATAGCACGCAACTGACGGGTCAAAGAGTTCAGCTGGCGAAGCACACCAACGAACCACCTCCGAAGGGCGGGCGCCAATGGGGGAAGCAAAGCAGGCACCTCAGGAAGGAGGAGGAGGAGGAGGAGGAGGAGGAGGAAGAGGAGGAGGAGGAGCGGCCGATCGCGTGATAAGGCCTCGAACACGCTGGCCACCGAACGAATCCCAGCAATGTCAGGGACGAGCAGCAGCGGCACCAAAGGAAGGAGCCTTGAACTTGCCCCGACCTTGCGCGAGCGAGGGTGGCAAAAGCGGGCGACAACGAACGAGCGGGGAGACCCAGCATAGTCGCAGTCTGCTTAGCTGCGGCATGCCTGCAGATGCACGCCCCCGAACGCGCTCTGGAGCTCTCGGCAACGCCAAGACTCACGGACTAAACTCCGACGGGCCAAGAGAGCACGCCGAGGCAGCGGCGGGCGGGCTCGCACTGATCTGCAACTCGACCGAGAGAGGCAGAGCAGCAAGCGAGCAAAAGAGCACGAGAGGCGAGAGAGGCGGCGGCGCTATAGCAAATGCGCTGCCCCAACGAATTTCGATGACGCTGCGCAGCTGCGCGGATAGGAGGGTGGCGTTGCATGAGCAAACGGAGACGACCCTCGAGAACGTGCTCAGGAGTGGTTCTCGCAATCGCAATACGAAGGACGGGGCGGGGAAGGAGGAGGGAGGCGAAGCCAAAGGCAAAACGCTCGGGGCCCAAGTCGCAAACAAAGCAAGCACACGAGGACAGTGAAGAAAATGGCACTGCCACAGCCAAACATGCACGCTTCTGGTCACGCGTGAAACCTCGCAGAAGTCCATGCCCCTCGGCAGAGGACCCCTAAAACAGCCGCCAGCCACTCAAGAACATGGAAACAGCTCGGCGAACTCTCCGCATCCGAACCTGGAAAATCAGAAACCACGCGACAGGAGCAAGAGGAAGGAGAAGCCATTTCAGCACCCTTCTGGGAAAATCGCCAAACATCATGCCAGGTCTCTCAGACGCCCGCAGCGCTTTCACGAGCTGTGCTTGCGACGCGGCAGCAGGACCAGCAACAGTATGTCTGGCCGTTGGCTAGAGCTCCGTCTCTGTGTCAGACATACCTGCCAGGAACGAATTCAAGGACCACCCTTGCACCAGACACGCAGGCATGAGATCTGTAGAACTGTCGCGGATGTCGGAAATGCACCTCTGGTGGGTTTGCCAGGCTAGCGAACAGTGAACTGTCTGAAACACCGGCACTTTCGCAACATGCTTGATCGACGTGCAGCGCACCTCAAGCCGTGTGTCGTCCAAGAACCGCAGCATCGTACTACTGAAGCTGTAGCGAGGGCCAGCATGAAGGATTTTGGGAGCACGGTCTTCTAATTGATAGAGGTGGGCAGTCGGCCGATGGAACTGAAGCACGTGAATAAGCACAGACACGCCAAGAACGTTGCAGGCAACAGTTGACTCAGCCAAGCCCACGCCCACCCCACGGATCTTACAAGCACGGAAGAAGTCCTCATCGCGCTGCGTCGGAAATCTGTAACGGCGCGCCTCAGGACACACAGAGACTCTCAAGTATCTGCACCATCGAACAACCTGACCCAGGAAGTCAACACAGACAGACAAGTCACCAGAACGTCCCACCAAAACCATACTCATCGGTCGGGAGAAGTAGGTAGAAGCACGAAGTAGGAAGGCGTTGAAAGCAGATTCGGTTCCGTCCGCCTCCTAGGGGGGATGGAAAAGGCGAAGGCATTCGGTCATTGAAGTAGGAAGGCGCTTAAAGTAGAATGGAACCTGGGAGTCCAAAGGTACCTACATTCAACGACCGATGGGTACACTTACCATAATGCAGTTCTGATCCGACAGCATCCGCAAGGAGGCTGATCCTCTCGAAGACAGGCAGGAAATTACTAGACAAGTTCGCCAGACAGAACCAGAAGTCATCGGCATATCCTGAAAAGCCGAACCTAGGAGGACCCACAACTAACAGCCACTGACAGACTGGGTCCAGGGCAAGAGCAAACAAGAGCATCGACGCTGGACACCCTCGGCGCACCCCACGACCCACGTGGAAGGAAGCCAGAGTAACCCCACAGAAATGCACCCTAGCAACATTGTCTTCGCACAAATGTTCACGGAACTTCACGGCCCAGAACGGGATCCACATTTTCCCAGGCATACAGCGCCCACTCAATGAACAAGCTCGGAAACGCGGCCTTGAAGTCAATCAAGAGCAGGGCCAAATCATCGTGCCCCTCCAGATAGGCAAGCACCCCATCAGCTTCGCAAGCGATGATATTGCCCGGGGTCGACCGACCAGGCTCGCCCCCAGACTGCAAACTGTGACTCGACTGAACACTGGCTCTGGTCAGAGGGTGGGCAACGGCTGCAGCGACCGACTTACAGTCGACGCAATCCATAGACAGAGGGCGAGTGGAGGAAGCCCTGCGGGCAGGCACCGCAAGATCGTCAGACGGGTGGCCCCCTTTCGCCAAGAGCACCATGAGCAGTTCATGGAAGTCCTCCGGAAGAGGGGCGCGGGGGTGAGAGATGCAATTTCAAAAGATCTCATACATAATGTCTTGCGCGCCAACAGTACTTCCAACAAACATCCATGGGGCAAAGCATCAGTCCCTGGCAATGAGTCCCCAGGACGCTTCACAAGTTCAGCAAACTCTGCACGGGTCAATGCCCACCCACATGACAACATCGGCACGCTGGATGCGCAGCAGCAGGGTGTCCCTAAACGCGTCATCGGGCACGCGCGCCGCAAAAAGGTCACCCCAGTACGTTGCAAACCCGTCGTGAGCACGCTGCACGGAATCACGCAGACAGCCATTAATTTCCACAATAATGTTACCGAGCCGAACAGACTTCTTAAGACTACGCCACCTCCCACGATTGCGTTGCACGCGTGCGAGCTTACGTGCAAGTTCGCGCTCAGGGATATCGCTGGCGCGCTGCAACGCCTCCTCCTCATCGTCAAGCAACTGATTACTCAACTGCGCAATGTGCGCGCACAAACGAGCAGGGCCAACGAATGTTCCAGCGTCCACGCCACAGAAGGACATGAGATGAGGGCATGCTGGCACAGCACGAACAACAAGGCACTGAACATTAGCCCAAAATCCACGGAGAGCGGCAACACATCGTTGCAAGTACTCATGTTGAGTCCGAGCCTCACGAAACCGCAACACTTTGCTAAGCTCAGTATGGGCCTCTCGCATTGCCACCGCGGCACCAGCTAATTCCAGCATGATCGGGGGGGGACGAGTCCAACGCCGCGACATCAATATAAATGAGATCCCCAAAAATTCGAATCACGAGCAACCCACGCAGAGATAGAAGGAGGGCCATCAGAGAGACGAGGCTTTGGAACAACAATCACCACCACAGGAACGTGATCGAAAGGGCTCTTCAGATTGGTAGGCATGCCTATCGTCGAACGGGCGACAACAGGATCCCTCAAGACTGCCAAGGGGGATGCCAACATACACGCGATCCTGACAAGCAGTAAAGACAAGCTTGGGACCGTGACAGGCACGACGGGCATCCTGCGGCTGGCAAAGCTCAGTCCAGTCACCAAAGCAAGAGGTCCATTCGCGAGTGAACGCAGTACCCCCACGACTAACGCTCCCAGTCTCAAGATTACGACCTTCATCACTGAGCACAAATTTGAAGCCGCCAAGCAAAACGTGAGATGCAGATGATGGCAAAAGAGCGGAACAGACAACAGAGAGACAATGGCGGTAATACCCAATGCCAGCATCAACATTTGGCAAGCGCATCCAAGGACGTAGGGGGCCATCCCAGGGATCAGTGGTTTTAGAATGAAACCATCACAGTGCGTCGCGAGCGACTCGTGAACACAGATCAGGATGCCACGCACAGGAACGTTATCAAGATGAGCGTTCATGAAAAACTGATGAAACGATAACTCTTTCTCAACGGCAACCAGGTCCCCAGAGTGCCCGAGGGGCTCTTGAATGCAGACAATCTGGTGCTTCCTCAGCAACCCCGAGAAGATGCGCCATCGAGACCAGGCCCACTTCTTCACGCTGCTAGCACTCCCAAAAAGACCGCGAGCATTTCGTGCAACAACAGAAAAAGGCTTCTTCGGCAAGACGAGGGGGGCTGCGCTGCGGCTGTTCAAGGTTGAACGCCGCCAGCAGCCCAGAATCGGCCAACAACGAACATCTGCGCTATCCAGAAGCCGCGGTGGTTCAAGGTGGAGCGATTCACGCGGTGTCAGAAACCAGCGCGCCAATCATCACAACACGAACCTGCCGGCAGGCTCGTGTCGTGACGACCTCTGCGCTGGTCTCTGACACGGAGTTATCCTTCAACATTGAACGGTCGCGGCTTTGCGATGACGCAGATCGCTCAAAGTCGCCCGATTCGCGGCCACTGGCAGCGTTCAACCTTGGACGCCCTGGCTGGGGTCGCCGCCGCATCGACACGACACGGACCTGACGTATGCCCTTTCCACCACTGCGAGAAGCAGCTGCTGAGGGAGCGTTGCAGCGAGCGTGCCTTGGATTCGGGACCTGGGAGGGGTGGAATGGTACCAGTTTCAAGGAGCCCGGAGACACACAGGTAAATACACATAAATCCAAGGATTCACCATCTTTTTACCTAACAGCGAAGACTGATAGGTTTCTAGTGGTGTCAAAAGAGAGCATCATGACTCCTCAGGGGGGTCGGGGCGGGACCCGGGGAGGCTGCCGCCGAAGCCGAAATCGCTTGGGACATCCTCGCAAAATCGCTCTTGGTGCTCCCAGAACTCAATTCCCGGGCCACATTTTGGATGCCCGGAGCCAACTGTAGGCCACTTCGTGCTCTTCGACTTCCCAGAACTCCATTCCCGGGCCACATTTTGGATGCCCGGAGCCAACTGTAGGCCACTTCGTGCTCTTCGACTTCCCAGAACTCCATTCCCGGGCCACATTTTGGATGCCCGGAGCCAACTGTAGGCCACTTCGTGCTCTTCAAGTTCCCAGAACTCCATTCCTGGGCATGATTTTGAATGCCCGGAGCCAACTGTAGGCCACTTCGTGTTCTTCTAGTTCCCAGAACTCCATTCCTGGGCCACATTTTGAATGCTGAGGCAGGCTGATGCTGCGGCCGAGGCAGACTGAGGCTGAGGCAGGCTGAGGCTGAGGCCGAGGCTGAAGGCAGACTGAAGCTGAGGCTGAAGCAGACTGAGGCTGAGGCTGAGGCAGGCTGAGGCTGAGGCTGAGGCAGGCTGATGCTGAGGCAGGCTGAGGCTGAGGCTGAGGCTGATGCAGGCTGAGGCTGAGGCAGGCTGAGGCTGAGGCCGAGGCTGAAGGCAGACTGAGGCTGAGGCTGAAGCAGGCTGAGGCTGAGGCTGAGGCAGGCTGAGGCTGAGGCAGGCTGAGGCTGAGGCTGAGGCAGGCTGAGGCTGAGGCTGTGACTGCGACTGCCGTTGCCGCTGCGACTGTCATCGCGAATGCGACTACGACTGCGAGAACAGCAGAATTCTACAACTGGATTTTCATATGAATCTTAAGGGGAATGCTTTCAGATATGCTTCCTCACATCGCTGTTGGGTTGCTTTGCCCCCACTTCCCATAGTTTCCCATCCTTTCCTGGGGATCGACGATGAATTGTTGAGTGGGCAACGACATATGTACGTGTACGCCCTCCGCGGTCTTGCGTGTACGAACCTCCGCTTTCAAACGCACTCCAGCGGAAGCTAAACGCGTACGTGTACATATTTTGCTGGCCTCTGAATTGTGTCTGTGTGTTTTTCCCTCCTGACAATTAACCCGTCCCAGCATCACGACGTGTGCGGGACAGAGGTCAGTCTGCTGCCGACGAACGCAGCCGGCAAGGGCGCGGGAGAGACAGAGGCGGGCAGAAGCACTCGCCTCCTGACAGATCAGAGGCTCCGCGATCCTCTCGCTAACACGCCAGTGCTCAAACAGGCAGTTCACAGCGACCAACGCCTCCCGAAACGAAAGACAGCCGAAAATAGGATCAAGAAACGCATAGCTCAAGAGACCTGGACCAGCCGCCTGGACAGGTCTCAGCCTGAACCTGCGCCAGCGTCTGCCGTCAACGCCGGAGGGGAGAGCGTGCTCGAGAGACCGGGCCAGCCTTCCGGCAAGCTGACTCAGAAACGCTGGCCCAGCTTCTCGGGACCAGGCTTCTCAATCCGATGCCCATGCCCGACCGCATCAGACCCCGCTGCTCAGAAGCCGCACTGCGCACAACCTGCGCCTGCCTGGAGCCCGTGGGTGCAGCTTGTCGGCCCGAGCGCGGCCCCCGCCCTGGGGAGCACTGCAGCTGGAGCCTCGAGGTCGCGGGAGCCCTGGCGGAGAGGGCAGGCTGCGCGAGCACGCGGCCAGGCCCCGGAGAAGACGTGCAGGGCGAGAGCGAGGAGCGAGGGGAGGGAGGAAAGGGACGCGGAGGGAGGAGGGGAGACTGAGACGGGAGGAGGAAGAGCGAAACGGGAGGAGCTGAGAGCCGAGGGGAGGGAAAGGAGGGAGGGGGAAAAGGGGAAGGGAGGGGAGGGGCAGGGAGGGGGAAGGGGGAGGACGTTGAAGGAGGGGAAGGACGGAGAAGGGATAGCAAGGAAGAGGACGGAACAGGGAGGAGGATGAAGAGGAGGAGGAAGGGGGGAGGAGAAGAAGAAGAAGAAGAAGAAGAAGGAGAAGAAGGAGGAGAAGGAGGACGCGGAGGGAGGCGGAGGAGGGAAGATGAGCAAGAGCACACGAGGAATGAGAGGACAGTGGCTCGGGGTGCAAGCTCGGAGTTCGAGGAGCCGCCCTGCACCAACCCGCCCTGGACCAACCCGAGGCCCCTCCCAGACCGTGCCATTTTCGAGGAAAAATGCACCCGCGGCCGCGTGACCATCGCGGGGTCACACGTCTAAAGCTATCGCGATCCCAAACCGCCGATGTCCTGACTTCTGTTCCATGCGCGGGCCCTGGGCGAGTGGGAACGAAAGGGAGGGCCGGCTAAGGGGGGAAACATCGACATGGCATCGGTGATGCATCGCCGATTGATCGGCGAGCGGCCCTCGATTGCGGAACCGCACGCCCCTGGGCGGAGTGGGCTATGGGTTCCCTTTCGGCGATGAATGAGCGATTGGGGGTCGATGCATCTCCCCCTGAACGAACCCTCCCTAAACTCCGCAAACGACTTGTGTGCGCCGCACCGCGTTGGCGTCCCCCGAGGCGTCGTAGATCCTCGACCTGGAAGTGGTACTGTGGATAGCTTCTCGGCCATCAGAACCGAAGGACCATGCACCGTACCGCGCCGGAGCGGGGCCTGAAGGGAGTCCAGACATGGTACGGTACATAGGCGCCGTTCTGGAACTCAACGTTGCCCCTGACTGAAGCTCTCGACCCCTTCCTGGCGGCCAGAAACTCGCCCCCGGCTCAATTCTGGTGATGGCCCCAGGGCCCAGAAGTTGCCCCCGCGGACCGCGACTGGCGAGAACTTCCACTTTGATCTGTCCATTCACAGAAAGGACAAATACACCATCACCATGCTTGGCCAGAGCCAGGCATCGTCTAACCGGCCCCTATCTCCGCGGGCATGGCATTGGCTCCATTGGCCGACTTACACCCCCTTAGGTTTCGTGAGGCTACCAGGGATGAGATACCATGCCCCAATGGGGATGGGGATCGGTTCGACGATCCTGCTGCATGGTGGTCCCCAGAAGCCTCTGGAAGTCCCTGGAGGTCCCTGGAAGCCTCTGGAGGTCCCAGGGAGCCTCTGGAAGCCCCTGGAAGCCTCGGGAAGCCCCTGGAGGTCTCCGGAAGCCTCGGGAGGCTCCCAGAAGCTTCTGGAAGTCCCTGGAGGTCCCCGGAAGCCTCTGCAGGTCCCTGGGAGCCTCTGAGAATCCCCGGAAGCCTCTGGAAGCCCCTGGAAGCCTTCCAGAAGCCTCTGGGAGCCCTTGGGAGCCTCTGGAAGTCCCCCGAGCATCTGCGGAGGTCCCCCGGACGCCGCCCGAAAAGTCCCCGGAGGCCCCGGCAGGACCCCGCGGGAGCTCTCTCCGAGGGGCCTGCGAGGGGCCCCTCGGAGAGCCTCGAGAGTGCCCCCCTCGGCGGTTCGAGGCCCCCCGTGCCCCCCGCCACCGACGCACACCCCTGCTCCCCCTTCTCCTCCTCCTCCTCCTCCTCCTCCCCTCCTCCTCCTCCCTCTCCTCCTCCTCCTCCTCCTCCATCCTCCTCCTCCTCCTCCTCCTCCTCCTCCTCCTCCTCCTCCTCCTCCTCCCTCCTCCTCCTCCTCCTCCTCCTCCTCCCTCCTCCTCCTCCTCCTCCTCCTCCTCCTCCCTCCTCCTCCCTCCCTCCCTCCCCCTCCCTCCCTCCCTCCCTCCCTCCCTCCCTCCCTCCCTCCCTCCCTTCTGCTCCTCCCCCTCCTCCTCCTCCACCTCCTCCTCCTCCCTTCTCCCCCTCCTCCCTCTCCTCCTCCTCCTCCACCTCCTTCTCCTCCTCCTCCACCTCCTCCTCCTCCTCCTCCTTCTCCTCCTCCTCCTCCTGCCTTCTGCCGTCGACGTGCACCCCTGCTTATAGACGAGCAGGCTCCACGACTCGCAGCAAAGCAACTACTCTAAAGAAGGACAAACGGCATAAACATAAACTTTTGGCGCTCCGCGCGGAATTCTTGGATTTGCGCTGGACCACCCCTCACTGGCGCGCGGAGCGCGCCAGGAGTGGCGCCAGAGGCGCCGCCGGGGGGGAGGGGGGGGGCCAGCGCGGATCCAAGAAATCCGCGCCGAGCGCCAAAAGGTTATGTTTATGGCGTTTTGTTTTCTTCGATACTCACAAGTGGCCTGCATCCGCCGCGGGGGGGACTTACGATCCATTCCATCGAGGCGAGACTTGCGAGCAGGCACTTTGCGAGTGGTGGAGCGCGCTCGGTGAGCTCAGAGCTAAAAAAACAGTCGACGCTGAGAAAGTGGACTTCATTCCAAGCGTTCTCTCAAACAGTAGCCCAGGTCCAGGTCCGGGTTCTGCAGAAGAGAACGAACTCCGAGAAAAGTCCCAGGGCCCGGTCCAGATGCTCGGCTCTTGTGCACGGAGTCTGGAGTCCATGGAAGTTGTTCTTATTTCTTGAGATCTCTGACGGGTGTATGCTTTACCGTGCGCGGCCACCAACGTATCGATCCCCTCCCCCGCGGATGTTTTTCGCCAGGGGTCTGTGCTTGATAGCCATGGGGCCCGATGACGGGGAAAAGGCAAAGACATCAATGAAAACCACCGGGGCTGAAAAGCACATCGTCTAAGCGATGGGCACCCTGCTGAGACGTCACGCGCCCAGATGATGTTAAAAAAGCTGACGCCGTTTTCCCCGTTTCTCAAGATCAACGTCTGTTGTTCCGTGTGGGGGGCCGTTGCATTTTTGTGTTGGGATCCTCGTTCGCGCCGTTTTCGGTCCAGCTCCACTGCTGTTGTTTTTGCTCAGTTTGGAGATGCCGCTGTTTTCTGTCTGGGTTGGCCGAAAGCCGAAAAGCTGAAAACGGAACAAGACAACCGCTCGGCGGGCGAGCTCGGGGGGGAAGTAGGAAGGGGCGGACCTCCTCAGCGGGCTCGGAAGTCCCCTGGCCGTCTGAGAAGCCCCGCCGCCCTCCGAGGAGACCCCGTCTATCTCTCTGGGAAGGCCTTCTCCTTCCCACTTCCCCCCCTCGCTCGCGGCCGAAACGGAGGAGGAGGAGGAGGAGGAGGAGGAGGAGGAGGAGGAG
>CAUYUJ010018559.1:0-34454 GCA_963575745.1 Prorocentrum cordatum
GCGGGGGGCGGCAGGGCCGCGATGCCGCGGCTAGATCCGCCGCCGGGTCCCGGCCAGAGCGAGCCCCTGGACGGGGTCAGGGGCCCCCCCTTCTATACCCATATCTGACGTCCTACCCCTCCCTCCCATCGCTTACCGTGGCGCGCACGTGGCCAGGACCTCCGCGGCCCCGAGGGAGGGGAGCCCAGGCGTCTGGCGTCTCAGAGAAAACACGAGGCGACGGTGTTTCATGGCTTTGCGGGGGCCTCTCTGGGCCCTAACCAGGCCTCGGGGCCGTGCAAAAACGAGGGGGTTATGAAAAACCAGCCCCAGGGAAGTGGTCGAGAGGTCGGGGGCCCGTGCCTGGAAAACGCCGAGGCGCCAGACGTCTGCTGGGAGGGCGCAGATCTCCGACGAGATGCGCTCCCAATCCGAGCGCTCTGCCTCGATCTCTGCCCCCGGGGCATTTTATAGGCGAACGAAAAAAATCATAAACATAAAAATTCGGAGGTCCGCGCGGATTTCTCGGATCCGCGCTGGGCCCCCCTGGCAGCGCCTCCGGCGCCGCCCCTGGCGCGCTCCGCGCCCAGGGGGGGGGGGGTCGAGCGCCGATCCGAGAAATCCGCGCGGACCTCCGAGTTGTTATGTTTATGCCAATGTCCGTCCCCCTGCTTCCTCGGGTCCCAAGGGCCCTCGAACAGAGAAAAAGAACAAACAAAAAAAAACAAGCGCGGGAGAGGTGGCGGGTCCTCTGGGGCCGCGCGCGCTGCAGAGGCGCATCTCGTCGGATGTCTGGGGAGCCCCGGGGCCCCCCCAACGCCTCGTGGAGGATGGCGGCTAGCTCCTCCTCCTCCTCCTCCTCCTCCTCCCTCCTCCTCCTCCTCCTCCTCCTCCTCCTCCTCTTCCTCCTCCTCCTCCTCCTCCTCCTCCCTCCTCCTCCTCCTCCTCCTCCTCCTCTCCTCCTCCTCCTCCTCCTCCTCCTCCTCCTCCTCCTCCTCCTCCTCCTCCTCCAAGGGTCCGTGATAACACCCCCCACCCCAGCGATGGGAGGACGAGGGTGAGGAGGGGAAAGACGAGGGTAGGGAAACGAACAATGACATAAACATAAAAACTCGGAGGTCGGCGCGGATGTCTCGGATGCGCGCTGCACCCCCCTGGCGGCGCCTCCGGCGCCGCCCCTGGCGCGCTCTGTGCGCCAGGGAAGGTGGTCCAGCGCCGATCCGAGAAATCCGCGCGGACCTCCGAGTTGTTATGTTTATGTGCTGATTGTTCCCCAAGAAGGGGGGGGGGAAGCACGAGTGGCATTGCCAGTCGAGAGCTCAGGGGGAGGGGGTCCTGGTTGGCATGAAAGGCCCTCTGCGGTGACTGTCGTCTGCCTGCGCAGCTGCAAGCTCCCCCTGCGCAGGCCGAACCACCGTGTCGCAGCCAGCACGGCGGCTGTCTTGCGGACAATCCCGCGCAGGACCCCGCCCCGCGAACCACCACTTGGACTGCGAAGCGGTAGCCAGGAACCTCAGGCGCAGGCCTTCATGTTTCACACTGCTTCTGCACACCGTCTCGACCACCAGCGCCCCAGCCACCATCTCAGGAATGCAGCAGGAGCAGGGTGTAGGGCCCAGGTGAAGGGAAACTGGTTTCCCATATTTTCTGGGTTTTTGTCTTCCCCACCACTTCCCATATTTTCCCATATTTTCGGGGAAATCGACGATTAATTGTGTCTGTGTGTGTTTTTTCCCTCCTGACCAGGCCCACTCGCCGGGGGAACAAAGAGATAACGATGCGGGCATTCCACGGACCTCTCCTGAGGTGCGTTCTGGCCGGGATTTCGAGGCGAGTCCAGCCGTGGCGACGAAAGAAAGGTAGCAATATCGGTTCTTGTTTCTCCTCTGACTCGAGCCGTGGACAAATCTCGACGCCGGGTTGTTGGCCGTTTCTGGCCCTGGAGCCCTCGCTGATGGATCGGGGTGAGAACGCCGATCGGGGTGAGAACGCCGGTCCCAGGGAAGCGCTCGAGACATCCGGGGCCCCACGTTGCGAAACCATCACTGCGTCGGAGGTCAGGGGAGGAAGGAGCAGAAAGGCGGCCGAAACGATGCGGGCACGGCTGTACGCGCGCCTCCGCCTCTGTTTTGCGAACGCGCGCACACCCACATCTCAGCCGGCGAGCGTCTACGGAGCAGCGAGACGCGGGCATGCAGGATCTCGCGCTCGGGTGTTGCCAGGGGTGCTCCCAGAGCTCCAGGTGCCCCCAGCTTCTCGCTCCCTGTGGGGCCCCTGCATGCCCTCGAGGCCTCGCGAGGGGTGCTCTGGAGGTCTCCTGGGCCTCCCTGGGAGACGGTTGGGGCCACCTTGGGCCAGGGCCACCCCTGGCAACGCCCGACCCCAGACCTGCGACGTGGGCCCGGCGAGGGCCCCCAGAGGCCGGGCGTGGACCCAAAGACCTCCCGTCGTGAGTCTTGTTCGTGACGACGCGACCCTGTCTGCAGGCAACCCGTACACAAGGAGGACGCACGACAGGGATGCAGGGGCCTTGGAAGGCCATGTCGACACCTTGCCCGCGGGGCGCGGCCAGCGAAAGCGGCCAGGGATGAGGATGCAAGGGTGACCTTGGAAAGTCGCTCGCCCTTACAGGAGGAGCTCGACCACGAGAGACCTTCCACAAGAAGCCCGAGACCCCGAGACCCTGCAGGACGCCCGTGGATTCACGGTGTGGGGACGCCACGCTCCCCACCGCGTAACCGCCGAAGCCCGAGAAGCCCCGGGCACCCCCTGCACGGGTTGACTGCAGGACACGCTCCTGCCCCTCCCTGACCTCCTCCTCCTCCTCCTCCTCCTCCCTCCTCCTCCCCTCCTCCTCCTCCCCCTCCTATCCTCTCCTCCTCCTCCTCCTCCTCCTCCTCCTCCTCCTCCTCCTCCTCCTCCTCCTCCTCCTCCTCCTCCTCCCTGACCTTCCAGAGCCTGCCGCCCGCCTGCCTCCGACCCCACCCGGCCCTCAGGGCGTCGGGCACGGGCTGCGGTGCCGCGGCGAGCCAGAGCTGCTGGCCTGCTGCCACCCGCGGGAGCTCCTCGCGGGCAGCGGGAGATAGGAAGGCACCAACTATACACCAACACCGATCCTGGCCAGGACCACCCTGGGCCCAGGATCGGTGTATATGCCTTCTTGCCCAGGGCAGGAGGGCGTATACACCGATCCTGGGCCCAGGGTGATCCTGACCAGGATCGGTGTTGGTGTATAGTTGGTGCCCTCCGAGGAGAGCGGCGCGGCGCGCAGCGCAGGAGGGCCCAGCTCCGAGTCGAGACGTCGCATCGGCGGTCGAAGTGAGGCGGATCCGCGGAAACCGGCGGCCGAGTCGGGAGAAGTCGAGTCGGCGGAAATCGGCAGGCGAGTAGGCCTCCAATGAGAAATCGGAGGCCAAATCAGAATCCGAAGCCGAATCGAATCGGAACCGGAAGCCACCGAAATCGAATCGAATCGAATCGGGAGAATCCAAATGAGCCCTGGCAATGTATACTACGGTGGGAGCTCGACCACAAGAAACCTTCCACAAGAAGCCCAAACCCTGAGACCCCAGGACGTCCACTGATTTTTTGGAGGGAACGTCGCGCTCTCCATAGCAGAACCATCGAATCCAAAGATGCCCAGGGCACCCTGCAGGCAAGCAAGGTGGTTCTTGGCATGGGTTTCCACTGTAGCTCCGCACGGATTTCTCCAGGGACCGACGCCAACGATGTTGAAAACGCGCTGGCGCCTAGAATGAAAAACGAAACGAAACCGAACGTTGAAAACGAACGTTTAGAACGAAACGGGTGCCAAACGAAAACGAAAAACGAGATGAGGCCGCCATTCAGCGAGAACACAAATCGAAAGACGAAACGAACTTCACAGACCACGCTTCGACCGTCGCTGGGCCCCCCTGCCTGGCGCGGGGAGCGCGCCAGGGGCGGCGCTGGAGGCGCCGCCAGGGGCGCCCAGCGCGAAGCTCCGAGGAATCCCACCAGCCCTCTGGGCGCAGGTGGTCCAAGGAGTTCTTGCACTCCTCTTTCACAACCCCTCGTCCTTTCGATTAGGGGCACCCTCCCCCTGTCCCCCTGACCCAAGATGGCCCAGGATGGCTCCCACGAGGCGTCCGACGCTCCATGATGGCCTCCAGGATGGCTCGAGATAGCCGAAGATGGTTCAAGGTAGCTTCCGACATACCTCCAAGGGACACAGGACGGTTCCGAGTGCTCTCGGAGCCCCCTCCAGGACCCCCAAGAGGCCCAAATCCTTCAAACACCAAAAGGGGAATAAATGATGTATGCCTTCTCGCCTTGTCGCGCCTTTGAAGACTCGAGATTGCCCCAAGATGGCCCGAAAAGAGCCCCCAGAGGGACCCAAGAGGCCCCCAGACGGTCCCGAAAGCGCCCAAGAGCGCTCCAAGAGGAGCTCCAAGGGGCGGCGTTGCGGACCCCAGAAGGGGGAGCAAATCTAGGACCCCCCCCCCCTCCTTTGATCGACGCCCTACAAGATGGCCCCAAGAGGCCTGACAGGGCACCCAAGCGGCCCCAAAAGAGCCCCAAGAGGGCCCCAAGAGGGCCCAAGACGGCCCCAAGAGCGCCCAAGAGCGTCCCACGAGGGCCCCAACAGGCGGTATGCTCCCCCCTCCTCCTCCCCTCGCCCACTCGCGAGCCCCAGGGATGGTCCGAAGAGGCACCCCAAGGTCACGCCCTTGCTCCCCGAGATCTCGAGTTGTTCCACTATATGTATCTCCTTCTATGGAAACGAACTCAATACACCGACGCTGTTTCCAGCCCTGCATTGAAAATTGCACAGGAAAACGGATCCTGATGTACACGGAATCCTGGTGTACACATGTTTCGTTGTTTCCATTGGAAACGGATTTTTGTAAGTACACCACACCACCCCGACGTCGTCCCCGACCCCTAAACGGTCCTGGGATTGGAAAACAGCCCGCCACTGGTAATGTATATGCTCCAGTTTACGATCATGAGCAACGCTTCTGAACGGGCTGGTGGTTTCAGCTTCAGTTTCAGCCTGCGTGCCGGCTCCGACGGAGCGGTCCCCGGAAGGGCAGGCGGGACACAAGTGCACAGCAAGTGCGGGAAAACCTACACGCGCGATCAGAAGACATCATTGGCAACTGGTCCAGCAAAAACCGACCAGGAGGAGGAGGAGGAGGAGGAGGAGGAGGAGGAGGAGGAGCAGGAGCAGCGGGAGGAGGAGGAGGAGGAGGAGGAGGAGAGGAGGCGGATGAGGAGGAGAAGGAGGATGGGGGGGAGGAGGGAACACGCGAAGCTTGAGGAATGTATGTTCCCGCAAGTTTGTCCCGAAGAACCTCATCAGCTTGACGTTCGGCTCCCCGCTCGAAAACTCGAGGGCCCCCTCGGCCTCCTGCAGGCGCCGGAACTCGGCGATGGCGTCCTCGGAAGGGAAGGAGCAGCGTCGTGGAGAAACTTTCGGCGCTCCCCGCGAATTCCTCCTCCTCCTCCTCCTCCTCCTCTCCTCCTCCTCCTCCTCCTCCTCCTCCTCCTCCTCCTCCTCCTCCTCCTCCTCCTCCTCCTCCTCCTCCTCCTCCCCGGGCGAGCTCCGCGCACAAGAGATGGGGATCCAGCGCCGCTTCAGGCCCTGGAGGATTCCTGATCTAATGAGGACGGCGGTGAAATCAATGGCCAATCCATGATTGCAGCTCCACCGCCTTCAAGACCCTGGGTTGCTTTTCCAGTGGGTCCTTGTTATAGGCCTCTTCATTAGGGTCCGGATAGATGGAGTCGGAGGATCGCGCCGCATCACCGACGTCGGCGACGCATCAACGCCGTCGGCACAGAGAAGATCGGGCCCCGCTTCGAGCCGCATCGCCGATGCATCGGCGATGCGGCACGATCCTCCGACCCCATCTGTTCTGACCCCACCTGGGAGGCTTCTAGAGACTCTTATCCAACACCCTCCCCGTACTTGCACGGCAGGCTCGTGCCGTGTCGACCCTGGACGTCTACGCCGCTTGCCCCCGCAGACATGCGACGTCCTCATTTTTTCAGGACGGCGTCCCTGGAAGTCCCGACCCCTCCCCCGGGACAGGCCCGGCGAGGGCCCCCCGGGGCCGAACCTGGCTCAAGACCTCCCGCCCTGCTTCCCTTCTGCGGCGCGCGCCGCTCGGCGCGCCCTCCTCGCGTCCTGGGCCTTGGTGGTCGCCTTCGGCGGCGCCGAGGCACCGCCCGCGCGCCCGGCGCCGCCGCCCCCTCGGGCGAGCGGGCCGCCGCGGCCGCCGCGGGCGGGAGCCGCCGCCGCGCCCGCGCGGGCGGCGCCGGGCCCGGGCATCGCCGGCGGCCGCTGCTGCCGGTGGCCCTTGGCCTGCAGGAAGCGCCGCGCGGTCTCGTCGTCCGTGAAGCCCCACTCCTCGGCGGGCGCCCGGCGGGTCGAGGCAAGAAATCGAGGCAAGGAGGTTTTTCCTAATTTTCGGCCTCCGGGGGCCCTCGCCGGGCCTCGGGAGCGTCAAAGAACGACTCAGGATGCAAAGCCGGTCATGGGGAGAGGGTCCAGACCTCTGGGGGTCGACGTAATGAAAAAATCATTACGTCGGGGGTCTGGGGGGGGAGCAGGGCGATGAGAAAAGGATTGCGGGGAGGACTTCGAGGAGGGCTTCGAGGATTTCGGGGATCTTCGAGGATCCCGAGGTAAAGCGCTGGGGCCCCCAGGGGCGGCGCCTCCGGCGCCGCCCCTGGCGCGCTCCGCGCGCCAGGGGGGAAGGTCCGGCGCCGATCCGAGAAGTCCGCGCGGACCTCCGAGTTATCATGTTTACCTCGGGATCCTCGAAGATCCCCGAAATCCTCGAAGCCCTCCTCGAAGTCCTCCCCGCAATCCTTTTCTCATCGCCCTGCTCCCCCCCCAGACCCCCCCCAGACCCCCGAGAGAAATCCGATCTGAGTTTCTATGTTTACGTGATTGCTCGTTTCCCTATTGCAATAGTTTTCGGCCTCTCGGGGCCCTTTATCGGGCCTTGGGACCGTCCAGGAACGGCGCGGGAGGAAAAACCTGTCCCGGGGCAGTGGTCGGAAAAGCCCGGGGGGACCCGCGCCACAAAAAAAAAAAAAAAGTGGAACGCAGGCGGTCTGGGTCTGAGGGGCAACGCTGGGGGGATGGGTGGGCCAGCTCCTCGCGAGCGGCGAACACACAGCCGTCTCCGTGCCCTCGCGGCCTGGGTTCTGGGGCGCGATCCCGCGGACGCGCGGGATCGCACTGCGGACGGTCCACGCAGGGCACCCGCGAGCCAACGCCCCGTGTCTGCGGGGTCGGGGCCCAGGGGCCTGGCCTGCGAGGCCGCGGCTACGGATATCTGCGCGTGGTTCGCCCACGAGCTTTAGGTCGGGCATGTCCTCCTACGGGGGAACTCGGCATGGAAAGTTAAGAGTAGTCAAAAAAAATGCTCCAGGATGGTCAAGATGGTCGAACAGAATCGCCCCCAGGCTGGTTTTTACCAAACAGCTTTTGCTGATAGGTTTCTAGTGGTCTCAAAAGAGAGCAGCAGATGACTCCACAGGGGGGTCGGGGCGGGACCCGGGGCGGTGCCGCCGAAGCCCAAATCGCTTGGGACATCCTCGTAAAATCGCTCTTGGTGCTCCCAGAACTCCATTCCCAGGCCACATTCTGGATGCCCGGAGCCAACTGTAGGCCACTTCGTGGTCTTCGACTTCCCAGAACTCCATTCCCGGGCCACATTTTGGATGCCCGGAGCCAACTGTAGGCCACTTCGTGCTCTTCGATTTCCCAGAACTCCATTCCCGGGCCACATTTTGGATGCCCAGAGCCAACTGTAGGCCACTTCGTGCTCTTCAAGTTCCCAGAACTCCATTCCTGGGCATGATTTTGAATGCCCGGTCCAACTGTAGGCCACTTCGTGTTCTTCTAGTTCCCAGAACTCCATTCCTGGGCCACATTTTGAATGCTGAGGCAGGCTGATGCTGCGGCCGAGGCAGGCTGAGGCTAGAGGCAAGGCTGAGGCTGAGGCCGAGCGCTGAAGGCAGACTGAGGCTGAGCTGAAGCAGACTGAGGCCTGAGGCGAGGCAGGCTGAGGCTGAGGCTGAAGCAGGCTGATGCTGAGGCAGGCTGAGGCTGAGCTGTGGCTGAGCTGAGGCTGATGCAGGCTGAGGCTGAGGCAGGCTGAGGCTGAGGCCGAGGCTGAAGGCAGACTGAGGCTGAGGCTGAAGCAGGCTGAGGCTGAGGCTTAGGCAGGCTGAGGCTGAGGCGGCTGAGGCTGAGGCTGAGGCAGGCTGAGGCTGAGGCTGTGACTGCGACTGCCGTTGCCGCTGCGACTGTCATCGCGAATGCGACTACGACTGCGAGAACAGCAGAATTCTACAACTGGATTTTCATCTGAATCTTAAGGGGAATGCTTTCAGATATGCTTCTACACATCGCTGTGAGGTTGCTTTGCCGGGATAATTGACTATCGTCGGCCTGTCGTCGGCGACGCCCCGGCCCCGTGCATCCGCCCGCTCCCGGGCAGGGCGTGGCCCCCCTTTCGGCGACCAGCGGGCGACGGGGGGTCCGATGCACCCCCGCAGGGCCTGTTCTGTGTGGGGTGCTGATCGAGGGGTGGGCGACTGACCCTCCGACGGAGCTTGCCCATGCCCCCCCTCCTCCTCCTCCTCCTCCTCCTCCTCCTCCTCCTCCTCCTCCTCCTCCTCCTCCTCCTCGTCCTCCTCCTCCTCCTCCTCCTCCTCCTCCTCATCCTCCTCCTCTCCTCCTCCTCCTCCTCCTCCTCCTCCTCCTCCTCCTCCTCCTCCTCCTCCTCCTCCGCCTCCTCCTCCTCCTCCTCCTCCCTCCTCCTCCTCTCCTCCTCCTCCTCCTCCTCCTCCTCCTCCTCCTCCTCCTCCTCCTCCTCCTCCTCCTCCTCCTCCTCCTCCTCCTCCTCTCCTCCTCCTCCTCCTCCTCCTCCTCCTCCTCCTCCTCCTCCTCCTCCTCTCCTCCTCCTCCTCCTCCTCCTCCTCCACCACCCCCTCCAACCCCCCCTCCACCCGTGCCGACAGCACGTGCCCAACCCCCCCAGCGGATTCAAGGGGGGGCGATTCTTGTCCCATCCAGAGTAGATTGGCACGATCAGGACGCAAGGGTCTTGGGAGGCCATGTCGACACGTTGCGAGCGGGGCGCGGCCAGCGAAAGCGGCCATTAATGGGCCGAAGGGGAAGGATGCGAGGGTAGCATTGGAAATTTGCTCATCCTTACTATGCGGGTTGTCTGTATTCCACCCAAACGCTGCGCAATGGTTTTCGGGTCATAACTCGGCTCTCCGTCGACCGTTCGGGACGATCCGCGCACCCCTGGAACGCTCTCGGCGAGGCGCTGCTGCTGGTAAACACCCCGAGGCCCGAAAGCTACCGAGAACCTATGGAAACGTCCGAACAAAAATCACCGTCCGAAAACGTCCGAAATCGTTCGGAAACCAAAAATGCCCCCCTTAACGTTGCCCCTGCTCCTCCCGCACCTGAACCACACGGCTCACGTGGCGGTGGCCGTCGGGCGTCACGGGCCTCGCCGACTCCGCCGTGGAGCACAAGGAGCGCGCGCGGCGCAGGGGCTCGGCACCGGAGCGGCTGCTGCCCGGGGAGCCCGCGAGGCTGGGAGACGCGGGGCGCGAGTGCCGCTGGCCAGCGGGCGGGTTCGAGGCCGACCCCGGGGGCGTGCCCCAGGCCATCGCGGGCGCGCCGCCCGCGCCAGCGGCTCCCGCAGGGCCGTCGGCGGGCAGCCTCTGCAGCAGGTCGCGCGCGCCCGCCGCACCGGCGGCGCCCTGCGGCTGGGCGGGCGCCGGTGGCGCCCGCGGGAGCAGAGCTCGGGCCGCGGACGGCGATGGCAGGTGCAGTGCGAACGGGTCCGCCATGTCCGCGGCATCCTCGGCCCAACCGAGGTCGATCTCGGGCATCTCCTCCAGGTCGTCCTCGGCCGCCGCCGCCGCCCTGGCAGCCTCGCGTGCCCGGCGCAGCGCGCGCCTGGTGCGCCACCCCCGCGCGGCCGCCTGCAGCTTTGCCGCCGCGCGGGCGCGCGTGGCCCGCCACTCGTCCCCAGGCAGCGGTGCCCCGCAGGCTCGCAGCCGAGAGCGCGCCCTGGCTCCACGCCAGCGTGCCTGCACGGAGGTCAGCTGCTTGACATGAGCGTCCGAGAGACTGGCGCACCTGCGCCGCAGCCGCCTGTCTGCGGCCCGCCGCCTGCCCAGCGCGCCACGCCGCCGCGCCTGCAGCAGCAGCGCCACCTGGTGCATTGACCTCTCCGCTCCTGGCACCTCGAAGGCCCCGAGCCTGCACACGCCCGCCCCCGGGTGACCAGCGCCTCGCCACGGGGAGAGGGCGTCGTAGTGGCTGCCGCAGGCGTCCAGGAAGGAAGCCCAGAAGTCCCGCCGCCTCCGCAGCACGAGCAGCGCCTCCTCGCGGAGCACTCCGCTGCCGGCCGCCGCGGGCGTGGTGCTGCGCCGCTCCTCCCTGCTGTTGGCCACGAGCGCCGCGTTGCGCGAGGACGCCGCGGCACCGCACCAGGCGGTCAGCCTGCACATCTCGCAGCCGCCCTCGCCAGCATGGCCGCCCGAGGCCGCCGCGCGCCAGCGCCCCAGACAGGCGGCGCGCTGCACGCCCATCACGCCGCGCGCGTCGAGCCCCGAGGGGGCAGCACCACGGCGCACCGGGGCAGCGCTGCCCGCCGACGGCGCCCACTCCTCGCCTGCTCCAGCCGCGGGCGAGCCGCCTGCCACCGAGGCGGCCGCGACGAGCCCCAGCAGGCCGCCCGCTCCCTCCGCGCCCCGCCGCGCGGCGGCAGGGGCCGCCGCCGAGCGGCCCTCGGCCAGCGGCGCCGTGGGCAGCCCGCCGCCCGCGGCCGCCGCGGCGGCCAGGCAGTGCGGCAGCGAGGGGTCGGCGGCGGCCTGCGCGGCCACGGCGGTGAGCCGCTCGCCCTCCGTGACGGGCTCGTTGTCGAGCTCCTCCAGCTGCGGGGCCAGCCGCAGGGCCCAGGGCCGGTACGCCTCCATGAGCTCGGAGGCCACCGGGTTGTCGTTGAGCTGCAGGTGGCGGAGCCTCGGGTGCAGAGGGACCGCCCTCGGAGGCTCCGAGGGGCCGAGCTGGTTGAAGGCCAGCTGCAGCGCCTGCAGCAGGGGGCTCGCGGCGATGGGCGAGGCCAGCGCGCGTATCTGGTTGTTGTTGGCCTGCAGCCGCTCGAGGGAGGGCAGGAAGCCGAGGGGCCCGAGGGCCTCCAGGGAGTTGCCGTCCAGCCAGAGGTCTGTGAGCAGTGGCAGCCTGAACTTCGGAAGCGCCCCGATTCTGTTCTCGTAGAGAAACAGCTTGATGAGCAAAGGGTTCCACTCCGACACCCTCGAGTCCAGAGAGGTGATCCTGTTCCTGCCGAGGTCCAGCTCTGTCAGCGACGGGAGGTGCTCTAAGAACTCAGCGGACGAGAGCGCATTGCGACACAGGACGAGCCTGGCGAGGCCGGGTGCTCGGAGCTGCACCTCTTCCAGCCGATTCTTGCTGAGCTCGACGTGCCGCAGAGCCCTAAGCCCAGATAGGTCCGACGCGTCGGTGAGCTCATTCATCGTGGCTTTCAGTACGACCAGCCTCGACAAGCCCTGAACGCCTCTCAGGGACGTGAGCGAGTTCTGACAGAGCGAGAGCTCCTCCAGGCGCGGGCAGTGCACGAGCGGGGCCAAGTCCCTCAAGCGATTGCCCGTCAGCAGAAGAATGCGCAGCTCCGGGGCGCACCCAAGAGCTGGGATGTCCTCCAGGCTCTCCATCCGGAGCTCCAACCGCACCAGGTCCCCAGCAGGCATGCCGTCTAACAGCTCGCCCGCCTCGACGCCCGGCAAGACCGCCGCCGCCCGCAGCGGCTCTCCGCGCGGCCAGCGGGCGCGCGGGGCCGCGGCAGCGGCCTCGGCCGGCCCGCGCCGCCGGGCCTGCAGCGACCCGCCGCCCCAGCGCACGGCGTCCTCCGCGAGGCACCGGCACAGCTCGCCGCCGCAGGCGCCGGCGGAGCCGGCACCGGCCGGCGGGCCGCCGCCGCGCTGGGCGGCACCGGACGCAGAGGACGACGACGGCGTGGCCGTCGCAGCATTGGCCGCCTCCAGCGCGGACAGGGCGAAGTCGTGGTCGCGACGCGCCTGCCGGTAGGCCCTGCAGGAGGCGCAGTCCTCGCGGAGGCTGTCCGGCCGGTGGCCCGAGGCCGCGCAGCACTCGAGCAGCGGCGGCACGAGCTCGACACTCATGCCACCGAGGCTCCGCAGCAGCGGAGCGCGTCCACGCCGTCCACGCCCAGCCGCTGCGCGATCCACTCGGGAGGCAGCGGTGCCCGCCCAGGGGTCCAGGCGGTGGGCCTCGGGGGGGCCTGGGCCGCCGTCGCCCGTGCGGGGCTCCACCTGCGGGCCAGCGCCCGCCGCCGCTGCTGCAGCCTTCTGGCCCGGGCGCAGGAGCGCCGCCAGCAGCCCTGCTGGCTTGCTGCCTGGCGGTGCCGCAGAAACCGGGAGGCTGTCGAAGTGCAGATCGGAGGCGGCGTCCAAGGCAAGCCTCCTCCTGCGTACGGCGGCTTCTGGCTCGATGTGCCTCAGCGCCAGCGAGTGCGTGTCCTCGGTGGCCATCCGGCGGGCCTCGTACAGCGCCCGGGCGTTGTCCTCCCATCGCCGCGACTGGTCGTCGCCCAGCGCCATGCGGCGGCGGTCCTCCCGGAGGCGCTGCTCCTCCCAGCACCTCTGCTCCTCGGCCCGCACGCGGTCGCGCCAGGAAGCGCTCTCCAGGTCCTGTGCCAGGAGCGCCGCGGCCTCCAGGACCTCGCGCTCACGCTCCCGCACCCTCGACGCGAGCGCCTCCTCCCTGGACATCGCGGCTCGCTCGATGGCCTCGCGGTCCCTGGCGGCCCTCTCCTCCGCGGCCCGCTGCCCGTCGCGCAGGCGGGCTGCGCGACGGTCCTCCGCCTCGAGCGCGCGCCGCTCCCTCCTCAGGAGGCGGCAGAACTCCCGCTCGAGCATCTCCTCGGAGTGCATGCGGATCTGCTCGCGGGTCTGGTCCTCCTCCTCCCGACGCGCCCGCTCCTCCCTGCGGAGCCGCTCAGCGGCCTCCAGCTCGCGCCTCTCCAGCTCCTGCACGCGCTCCCGCCGCTCCTCCTCGACCTGGCGCTCCAGGTCCAGCTCCTCCAGCGCGGCCCGCGGCGCGCGGCCCTCCTCCAGCTCGGCGCGCTGCGCTGCGCCCTCCTGCTCGTCCGCTGCGGCGGCGGCCCCCCGCACCTCGGCGGGCGACTCCGCCGCGCCGCGGGCCTCTGGCGCCGCGCGCGGGCTCCCGGCGCTCGGCGCACGCGGCTCCGCGGCGGCGCCCGCGCTCGCCGCCAGCAGGGCCGCCTCCTCGGCCGCGGCGGGCGCCTGGCTCCGCGGGCTCCGCGGGCTCCGCGGGCTCCGCGGGCTCGGGCCTGCTGCCGCAGCCTCGCGGCCTGGCGGGGGCCTGCCGCCCGCTGCCGCATCCTCCCTGGCCTGCTGCCGCATCCTCGCGACCTCGGCGGCGGCCTCGCCGAGCGCCGCCCGCTCCAGCTCGCTCAGCTCCGCGGCCTCGCCGGCCTCGAGGCCGCTGGCCGCCCTCTCCGCGAGGCCCTCGGGCTCGGGCGGCTGCTCCCGCACGGCCTCCTCCAGGCTCTCGGCGGCGCGCGCGGCCACCCGCTGCTCCTCGGCGAGGTCCTCCTGCATGGCCTCCCCCCACTCCTGCAGGCGGCGCGCGAGCTCCTGGAAGCTGGCCGGCGGCCCGCGCTCCGCTCCGTCGTCCGGGCCGGCGGCCTTCCGGCACAGGCCGCACCCGCTGCCGCCGCAGGCGAGGCACTCCTCCTCGGAGGCCCGCCGCCCGGAGGGCCGCGGCTCGCCGCCCTCGAGGCCCAGCTCGCCGTCCGAGTCGTCCGAGACGGGGCCCATCGCGTCCAGCTCTCGCTGCAGCTCGGCCTCGATCCACGCGGCCTCATCGTCCCCGGCGCCGCCCGCCATGCAGGCCACCGGCCTCCCGCAAGCGCGCGCGGGCGCGCAGCGCCCAGGCGCGCGCGCGCCGCGGGGCGCGCCCGGGGAGGTGGCCGCGGCATGGGGGTGAGAAGGGCGGCCGCTTCGGTGCCCCGCTGCGGGCCACGCGTGGCCCTCGGGGACCGGCCTGGCTCGAGCAGCCGCGCGCAAAAAAAAAAAAATGAGCTGGCGACCCCGTTGTCAATATCCCTCCCCCGAGACCCGTCCGACGCTGCGACAAAAACTGAATCGTTAGAAATCACGACCGGGGCCCCCGCTGCGTCCTCGGAGCTGGATTGATCTGTGCTGATCCAGGCGCCCAGAATGGACCAGAAAACGAACGACACCACCCCACCTGCGGCACCAGGGGCCTTCGCGTATGCCAGGAAATCTGGCGTGGGCTTTCGCGTGGTATACGCCACGGCGCCCGGTGGGCCGTAGCGCAGCATGGAGGGCCGCAGGTTGGGGTGGCGTCGGTCCGTTCTCGGTCGACAGAGCAAGGCGAGCACCCCCGGAGTCAAAAAAAATGCGTCGCCCGGACCTCGGGGCCGGTGGCGGCGTCGCGCGTGCCCGCCTCAGCCCCAGACCCCCGACGCAATGATTTGTTCATTACGTCGACCCCCAGAGGTCTGGACCCTTTCCCCATGACCAGCTTTGCATCCTGAGTCGTCTTTGGACGCTCCCGAGGCCCGGTGAGGGCCCCCGGAGGCCGAAAATTTGGAAAAACATCCCGTCCTGATCTTTTCATTACCCGAGGGGGTCTGGGGATCTGGCGGCGTCGCGCGTCGCCCGCCTCCGCCGCGGGCCCGCGCTGCCGCGGGGGCCCGCGCGGGGGCTGCCGAGGGGGCTGCCGAGGGGGCCCGGCTCCTCGGCTCCCTCGGAGGTGCCCTGCCCACCCGCCGGGCGCTCGAGGCCTCGCCCGGGGGGGCTGCCCGCAGCTCGGGCACGTCCTACCGTCGGGGCGTTGACCTAAGGAACCCTAAACCCAGACCCCCTCGGGCAATGAAAATATCAGGACGGGATGTTTTTCCAAATTTTCGGTCTCTGGGGTCCCTCACCGGGCCTCGGGAGCGTCCAAAAACGACTCAGGATGCAAAGCCGGTCATGGGGAAAGGGTCCAGACCTCTGGGGGTCGACGTAATGAAAAAAACATTACGTCGGGGGTCTGGGAATAAGGAACGAGGCCCTTTCTCCCCTAAGTGAAACTTCGATGTCCTATCGGGAGCAGGAGGAAAAACTGCGAAACACTTGAGGAACGCGGAGCCCCTCCCCAACCAAAGGGGTTCCTTCTTCGGGGCCCCGACTGTACTACAGGCGGATTCGGGGGTAGAAGTTGGAAGAAATCCGACAAGTATTCAAAAAAAGAATTCAGAAATCATCGAAACATCGTCCCCCGACTATTCGTTCCTATTATACCTAACAGTGAAGACTGATAGGTTTCTAGTAGTGTCAAAAGAGAGCGCCTCGACTCCCCAGGGGGGTCTGGGCGGGTGCTGGGGAGAACCCGTAGGTCGGGCATGTCCTACCGTCGGGGCGTTGACCTGAGGAACCCTAAATAAGGAACGAGGCCCCTTTCTCCCATAAGTTAGACTTCGATTTCCGATCGAAAGCAGGAGGGAAAACTGTGAAACACGTAAGGAACGCGGAGCCCCTCCCCAACCAAAGGGGTTCCTTCTTCAGGGCCCCGACTGTACTACAGGCGGATTCGGGGGTAGAAGTTGGAAGAAATCCGACAAGTGTTCCAAAAAGAATTCAGAAATCATCGAAACATCGTCCCCCGACTATTTTTTGTTCCTATTTTTGAATACTCCTCCTGTAGAGGGACGTGCCCGACTTGAGGCTGCCCCCCACCCGCCTCCTCCCCCGGCTCCTTGCCGAGGCCCCGGACTTCCTCGACGTTGCTCTGCTTTGCGCTGCTTCGCCCCCGAAGGCAGCGACGATGCTAGCGGCGACGACGACGGCGGCGGCGACGATGCTGACGGCGACGGCGACGGCGACGGCGACGGCGACGGCGGCAGCCAGTGGCGGCAGCGGCCCGCGGCGGCGGCGGCGGCGGTAACCACGACGGCGACGGCCGCCGCCCCAAACCCGCGCGACCGAGGCTGCGAGCGAGGCCGCCACACGGGGCCTCCCGGCGGTCATCGCGGCCGCGCAGACGCCCTGCCCACCGCGGGCAGAAAGGGCGAGGCGCGCCCCCGGCTATCCCTCCCAACGAGGCAGGGCAGAGCAGCCCCGCGAATGGGGGCACCGGGGCGCGCCAGTGCGCCGACCCGAGACGGACCCAGACACAGGCGGCGCCCCGACTTCTTCAGCACGGCGTCCCTGGAAGTCCAGGGCCCTTTCCCCGGGAACAGTCTGTGGTCCTGAGTCTTTTGCCGTCCTGAGTTTGGCAGAGAGGAGGAGGGAGGAAGCGGCGGAGCCTCACCCCTCTGCCCAGACGTGCGACGCCCCGACTTTGTCAGCACGGCGCCCCCGGAAGTCCAGGGCCCCTTCCCTGGGACCAGTCCGTGGTCCTGAGTCGTCTCTTGACGCTCTCGCGGCGAGGGCCCCCCCGGGGCCAAAAACAGCCCAAAAAACCTCCGGTCCTGATGTTTGAACGACGCGATCATGTCTGGGGAAGCACGTCCACCCCCGAGCTCAGCACTCGGGGTCGTGGCCGCGGGAGGCCGCAGACGGGGCAGGCTCCCGCCCCGACTCTCCGCGGGAGCGGCGGGGATCCCCCGCGGCCGCCTCTGCGCGGCAGCGCCGGAGCGGACCAAAGAAGCCCAGGTCTTCGACGATCTGCTCAGGTCGGGCAAGTCCCCCTGCAGGGGGATTTGGGACGAAGAAGTAAAATATGATCCAAAAATACTCCAGAATGGTCAAACATAGTCCAAAAAAATCGCCCCCAGACTACTTTTTTACTAGTTGGGAAGATTCCTCCGGTAGAGGGACGTGCCCGATTTAACGATCTGCTTTTTGGTCCACCTGGGCGTGATTTTCTCCACGATCCCGACCTCATGGGGCCCCCTTTCGTGCTTTGGGACCATCAGAAATGGATCGGGGCCGAAACGAGAAAAAAAAAAAAAAAAAAAAAAAAAAAAAAAAAAAAAAAAAAAAAAAAAAAAAAAAAAAAAAAAAAAAAACTTTCGGAGCTCCGCACGGATTTCTTGGATCCGCGCTGGGACCCCTCCCTGGCGCGCAGGGGGGTCCAGCACAGATCCACGAAATCCGCGCGGAGCTCCAAAGTTCATATGTTCATGCCTTTTCTCCGAGAAACGCCACCCCCAGGGAAGCGTTCTTAGAGGCCTCCCGAATGGGAGAGCAGATGGGGTCGGAAGACCGCGCCGCATCGCCGATGCATCGGCGATCGCCGACGCGTCGCCGATGCGGCGCAATCCTCCGACCCCATACACTCGGATCCCATCAAGGAGGCCTAGGAGGTCGGGACCTCGGGGGGGGGGGGGGGGGGCAAGGTGGGCGGATGTCAGAGGAGGTGGGCGGATGTCAGACCGTGCAGGGCGGTGCTGCCAGTGCCCGCAGGGCCCGGGCGGGGTGCGCCGGCCTGCCGTGGTATTCCCGTGCGCCTGCGCGCGTGCGCGTGCGCGTGCGCGTGCGCGCCGCCGCCGGCAGAGGCGAATCGTCACCCAGAGATCCGATGACGTGGTTCTGTCGATACGATCAACCCGTATGGGAAGGGCGCGCGATAGGGCTGCAAGGGCCTTGGACGCCCATGCCGAAGCTTTTCGGGCGGGGCGCGGCCCACGAAAGTGGCCAAGGACGGACCGAGGAGGCAAGGATGCAAGAGGGTGCCCTTGGGAAGGGTGCCCATCCTTGCTGTGCGGGTTGACTGCACGGCGCCCCCGGGAGCCTCGACCCACTGCCCCGGACCAGCGCTTCCTCCCGAGCCGACTTCTGAGCCCACGAGGCCCGGCGGGGGCCCCTATACAGAGGCCGGCCACGGCGAAGCACCTCCGCCCGTGCTTCTCCATGCGCTGGACCTCTGGACCCCCTGCCGGTGGCCGTGCTCGGCACCACCGCGGGCTGGGCCTCCCCGTGCGCCGGAGGGCAAGGGCTGCCTGCCGCTGCCGCCGCCTCGGGGGCGACGATGGGGGCGAATATACGCCTGGGGGAAAGCAGATGTATCCGAGGGCGCCGAGGGTCCATGCCTTCGGCGAGGCTCCCGGGCGCAGAGGTGTCATGCCCGCCGCTCGGCTAGATTCGCCCACAGAGTCGCCTCCGACCGCCGGCACTCGCTGGCGCGCCGCTCCCTCCCACCGCGGGAGCGGCCCCGCGACGCCCGCGAGGCAACCCGCTGGCCCCAGCTGGGGAACGGCCTGCCCAGGCCCCTCGAAGGGCAGCGATGTTCGGCGGCGAGCCCTGGGGGAAGTGAGGAGAAGGAGGAGGAGGAGGAGGAGGAGCAGAACGAGGAGTAGGGGGAGCGGACCTGAGGAGGAGGGGGAGCGGACCTTCTCGGAAGGCTCGGAGGGCCTCCGACCTTCCGAGAAGGTTTGTAAGGCGTCTCCGAATACAAAGACGGCTTCTCAGAAGGCACGGGGGCTTCTGAGAAGCCAGGCCGCCCTCCGAAAAGGCCTGCCCCCCTCTCACTTCCACCCTAGGCTCACCGCAGAATTGATTCTTTTCCTACGAGAACAGTACCCATGCACCGTACCATGCTTGGTCTCCCTTCAGCCCCACCTCCAACGCGGTAGGGTGCAGAGTTTGTCGGCTCTGAGGGGCCGAAAAACTATGCACCGTACCTTGCCTGGGTCGAGGATCGACGACGCCTCGGGAGACGCAAACGCGGTACGGTGCACACAAGTCGTCCGCAGATTTCCGGCGCACCATCTGACGAGGAGGAGGGAGGAGGCAAAAAAAGAGAGGGGACGGACCAACCCTCAGTGGCATGCCGGCCACCTGCGTCTGCCGTCGACCGCGTCGTGGGCCGTCCTCCTCCTCCTCCTCCTCCTCCTCCTCCTCCTCCTCCTCCTCCTCCTCCTCCTCCTCCTCCTCCTCCTCCTCCCCCTCCTGTTCCTCCTCCTCCCGTCTGCTTCAGGAGCCCGCCCACAGTGCACACGAACCGACCCGGGCCGAGCCCCAGCGGCATGCCGGAGCATCAGCACCAGCGGGCAGCCAACGGCCACCAGCGCCACGCGCAGGCCCGCAGGGCACCATGGACACAGGCGAGGCAACGGCCGCGGGGCAGCGCGGACCGCAGCGCGCGCGCGCGACGCACGGGCGCCCCACCGCTCGACCTCCGACGCGGGGCCCAGCGAGAAGGCCGAGTCCCCACCGCCACCCGCTCGGGTGCCGCCCAGCGACGCCACCTCTCTGCGCACGAGGCGCTTCCGCCCAGCGTCCGGCCCGGGAGCATCACAGATCGATCCAGCTCGACAAAAAAGCAGCAGAAGTATAGGGGGTCCCTGGCTCTGGTCGCGACTTCTGCTGACATGACAGCTTGGGTGGTGCCTTCTGACTTCTGACTTCTGGCCTCTGGTGGTGGCATGACGGCTTCTGACATTCTGACTTCCGACTTCCGACTTCTGGCTTCCGACTTCTGATGGATGACTTCTGACTCCTGGCGGTGACTTCTAGCTATGGGCTACATGTTAGCCATGACGTCGGATCGCAGGGCACCAGCGGCCGAGCGGGCCAGGAGCGCCACAGAGCTCAGGAAGAGAGCCGAGCCCCTCGTGGGCCCAGGATCGGTGCACGCGCCCTCCAGGAAGGCGTACAGTCGGGGCGTTGACCTGAGGAACCCTGAATGGTGAGCGTTCTTTTATTCGGTTTTTCGACATTGGGCGGAAGGGGGGAAAGGGGGGGGTATGGCTCCGGACCTCTGCTGAATGCGGCTGTTCGCAGAAGAGCTCCACCTGCTCGAAACAGGCACCAAAAGACAGCCAAGATCCACTCCAAAGGGGGGGGAGGGGGGGTGCAAGGACCCGCGCCGATCGGCAAAACAATGAATAAGAAAACGATTAGATAAGGAACGAGGCCCGCATTTTCCCCTAAGCGAAACTTCGGCTCCCCATCGAAAGCCTAAGAATAACCTAAGACGAAGTGTAAAGCAACTAAGGAACACTGAGCCCCTCCCAGACGAAAAAAAGGTTCCTTCTTCAGCGCCCCGACTGTACACAGCAATCCTGAGCCCAAGATGGGCCTGGCCAAGGGTTGGTGCACTTGTATGGCCCTCGTCGCCAGTGACCCCCCACCCCTTCTTGCTCGACCCACACTCAGCCCCTCCAGCTGAAGCCCCTGGCTCTCTGGAAGACAACCCTGACATTCGGATCCGCCGTACTTTCTGGGCGATTTCGTAAGCAGGGCGGAGATCCCCCTCTTACGTTCCAAGCTCCTTTGATGTCGGCTTCCGCCCTTCCGCCCTACTTCTTTCGCATCGTGTTGGGGGTGCATTTCCGACACAACTGTGATTCGGAAAATGCACCGAAGCACGGCAAATCCGAAGTCAGGGAACCCCTCGATGTTTTCCGGCCCGGAGCCCAACCACAATCCCCACTACACGTCGGTCATTTCCAATCGTGCTCATTTCTAATTCTGCTCGTTTCTAATTGTCCCTGGCCCCCTAGTGGCCAAGAAGAGGCCCAGGATAGAACAATTAGAAATGAAAGGATCTTGGCCCCCAAAACAAATGAAAGAACTTTCGAAGAACTAGAAATGAACAACGTGTACGCCCGAGGCACCCCCCACAACCCAGAACATCACCGGGTCTCTTTTGGCGGGCCCCCACCCCGTGCACTTCTGTCCCAAGAGCCCACGCCGGCCCCCTCCGAGCCCGACGCTCCCAAAACCCGAGCCCGTGGCTCTGGCCTCGCTTGACGACCTCCCCCTGGCTCCCTTGGCCTGCAGACAGACGGCCCACTCCGCGACCGACACACGCCCACCACCCCCGAGCCCATGTTTTTGCACGACCCCCTCCGCGTGCGCGACACCTCGCCACCGCTCGCTCTATTTTGAACGCCCCTCGCCAAATTTGGCTCCAGTCCGGAGCTTACACTACGACCCCACCGCGCGCGACACTCCCACCCCTGCCCTCGCTAACACTCCCACCCCTCGACTTCCTCTTCCTGGAATCCCCGCCACCACACTTGCGACCCCGTGTCAGTGTCATCCTCGTTGGTCGGCTGCTGCTCCTGCTCGTGCTTGTCAGCCTCCCTCCTCCTCCTCCTCCTCCTCCTCCTCCTCCTCCTCCTCCTCCTCCTCTTCCTCCTCTCCCCTCTTCCCTCCTCCCCACCTCCTCCCCCTCCTCCTCCTCCTCCTCCTCCTCCTCCTCGTCCTCCTCCTCCTCCTCCTCCTCCTCCTCCTCCTCCTCCTCATCATCATCATCATCATCATCATCATCATCATCATCACCATCACCATCAGCATCAGCATCATCATTATCCTCCTCCTCCTCCTCCTCCTCATCATCATCATCAGCATCATCATCAGCTTCATCATCATCATCATCATCATCATCATCATCATCATCGTCATCATCAGCATCATCAGCATCACCAGCATGATCATCAGCATCAGCATCAGCATCATCAGCATCATCATCAGCATCATCAGCAGCATTATCAGCCGCATCATCATCAGCAGCACCATCATCATCATAACCATCATCAGCAGCATCAGAAACATCATCGTCGTCATCAGCATCAGCATCAGCATCACCATCATCATCAACATCATCATCATCATCAACAGCATCAGCATCATCATCAACAGCATCATCATCGTCATTCTCAGCATCACCATCGAAATCAGCATCATCATCAACATAATCACCAGCACCAGCATCCTCATCATCATCAGCAGCAGCAGCAGCAGTATCATCAGCATCATCATCATAATCACCATCACCATCACCATCACCATCATCATCAGCAGCATCATCAGCATCATCACCATCAGCATCGGCATCATCATCAGCATCATCATCAGCATGATCATCATCATCAGCAGCAGCATCATCATTAGCATCATCATCATCCTCATCATCCTCGTCACCATATCATCATCATTACCTGCACCACCGTCAGCAGCAGCATCATCTTGATCATCGTCGTTCGCATCGCCCACTCCTCCTCAGATCCTCCTCCTACTCAACGTATACATCCTCATCGTCAGCAGCATCCTCCTCAATTCAATCAGCATCGACTTCCTCCTCTTCCTGCTCCTCCTGATCCTCCTCCTCTCCTACTCCTCCTCCCCCTCCTCATCAGCATCATCCTCCTCATCATCAGCATCATCATCAGCATCATCATCATCATCATTATCATCAGAAGCATCATCATCATGATCATGATGATGATCATCATTAGCATCAGCATCGTCATCACCGTCAGCATCACCATCACCATGACTAGCACCAACACAAGCGCCAGCACCATCATCATGACCATCACAACCACCCCCACCATCGTCACATCATGACATAATGCACATACCGGCCACTCATCGTCGTCGTCATCATCACCAGCGACAGCAGCACCATTAGAATCAGCGTCATCATCATCACCATCATCATCAGCATCATCGTCATCAGCAGCAGCAGCATCATCATCAGCAGCATCAGCATCATCATCGCATTCAGCATCAGCAGCATCATCAGCAGCATCATCAGCATCAGCATCATCATCAGCATCATCATCATCGTCACAATCACACTCACCATCATCATCGTCATCATCATCATCATCAGCATCATCGTAATCAGCATCATCCGCATCACCATCATCAGCACCAGCATCATCATCATTGTTACCATCAGCAGCATCAGCATCATCAGCATCATCGTCATCATCATCATCATCAGCATCGTCATCATCAGCATCATCAGCATCGTCAGCATCATCGTCATCATTACCGTCATCATTACAACCACCATCATCAGCAGCAGCATCATCGTGATCATCTTCATTATCCTCGCCCACTCATCCTCATACCCGCTCTTCCCCTGCCCCGATGCCCCTCCTACCTCTCCCTCGTCATACCCCTACTCCCCGTCAGCCGCATCCTCCTCAATACCATCAGCACCCAATTCCTCCTCCTCCTCCTCCTCCTCGTCCTCCTCCTCCTCTCCTCCTCCTCCTCCTCCTCCTCCTCCTCCTCCTCCTCCTCATCCTCCTCGTCCGCATCCCCCTCATGATCAGCATCATCAGCAGCATCATCAGCAGCATCATCGTCATCATCACTACATCCAAAACCACCACCACCACCATCGAGATCGCCATCACCATCACCGTCACCAGCACCAGCAACATCACCATTACCGTCACCACCATCCTCATCCTCACGAAACAAAAAACACTGCACATCCTCGCCGCTCATCGACGTCATCAGTATGAGCGGCAGCAGCACCATCAGAATCAGCGTCATCATCATCAGCAGTATCATCAGTATCATCACCACCACCAGAGCCACAAGTTTCAGCAGCATCATTGCCATCACCACTAGCATCGTCGTCATCATCATCATCATCATCATCATCATCATCATCATCATCATCATCATCAGCAGCATCATCATCATCGTCATCATCGTCATCATCAGCATCAGCATCATTATCATCATCATCCGCATCATCATCGTCGTCAGCAGCAGCATCAGCGTCAGCATCAACATCAGCATCATCAGCAGCATCGTCATCATCATCAGCAGCAGCATCAGCATCATCATCATCATCATCATCATCATCATCATCATCATCATCATCATCATAATCAGCATCAGCATCAGCATCAGCAACATCATGACCATCAGCATCATCATCATCATCATCATCATCTGCACCAGCATTACCATCAGCATCACCATCAGCATCATCATCATCATCATAATCAACAGAAGCAGAATCATCATCAGCATCATCATCATCATCGTCGTCGGCATCGCCATCGCCATCGCCACCATCAGCAGCAGCAGCAGCAGCTGCAGCTGAAGCAGCACCACCATACAACAGTGGGCACGCAGCACAGCCACGAGGAAACTGCCCCAGGAAATGCGAGCCGACTCTCGTGCACGGTGGTGCCGGAGGCACCAAGCCAGAGTAGTGCCTTCGGCACTCGCGCGCGCGCGAGAGGTGTGGAGCTCCTGCGGGGGTCAAAATTGGGCAGCGCTGGGCAGAGGAGGAGAAGGAGAAATGATGAGAAGGCGGAGGACGCAGCGTAGCTAGAGGTCTACCGACCAAAGGAGGGGGAGAAGGAGGGAGGAGAAGGAGGAGGAGGGACGGAGGGAGAAGCAGGAGAAAGTAGGGGGGAAGGAAAGAGGAGAAGGGAGGACGAGGCAGGAGGAAGAGGAGGGAGGAGGAGGAAAGGGAGAAGGAAGGGAAGTAGGAGGGGGACGGAGGAGGGGGAAGGGCGACGGGGGGAGAAGGAGAGAGGAGAGACAAGGAAGGAGGAGGAGGAGGAGGAGGAGGAGGAGGCGGAGGGAGGAGGAGGAGGAGGAGGAGAAGGAGGAGGAGGAGGAGAAGAGGAGGAGGAGGAGGAGCGAGGAGCGAGGAGCGAGGAGGAGAGAGGAGAATCCCTGCACCCCGTCCTGCTGCGAGCTCGCCGAGGCGCCATGGCCGAGGAGAGAGGACGGGCGGCGGCCCCGGCCCGCCCAGCCGCCCGCAGCGCGATGCTGGCGGGCACCCGCGCGGGAGGAAGCGCGCGGAAGGAGGGAGGAAAACACTGGGTGGTGGTAATTGGCGCCTTCAGGTACGGTGGGGGACACTTACCCCTCCGCGTCCAAAGAAGTCCCACTGGTGGCCCTGGCACCCGTGGCGGGTCGCCACATCCCCGCCAAGGAAGAGGAGGTCACGGGCCCAGCCTCGCCCGTGCAGCACTGGCCGCTCTCTCGGCCCTGGACTCAGCCGCCTTGCGGCCTCGCTCAATCGCCTCTGCAGGCGATGCGACCCTGGGGGGGTGTTGGACAAGGAACCCCTAGATAAGGAGTCGAGGGTCTGGAAGCTGGTGGAACTCCAATCGTGGATCGGCCATGGGTATCACCACGGACCGAGGTCAGAGTTGTGGAGGTACGTTGGCAACCCTCCCTGCGGCGATCTTCGTTGGCCGAGGGACCGTAGGGAGGGCCTCGGCCCCCTCCAGTGGCGATGGACGCCATCATGTGGCTGGTGGGAGTGGGAACCCAGCATGTTCGGAGGGAGGGATTTTGCTTCTTCGGCCGCTGATCCGAGTCGAGCCCTGGCTCCCTTGACACCCCAGGCAGGGCCCGAGGAGCGGATCGAGGCGCGGGCCTGGAGAGGCGGAGGACACCCACCGACACGCCAACCAGGGGGAGATCCAGAATCGAGGATCGAAGCTGCTGGGCCCTGCTGGGCCTCATGTGGAGGCGCCTCCTGTGGGCTCCGAGTAGATGGGGTCGAAGGATCGCGCCGCATCGCCGCTGCATCGCCGATGCATCGACGACGACGTCGGCGTGGGGAAAATCGGGCCCGCAGCAGGAGGAGCGGGAGGAGTGCTACGCAGCAGCTCGGCTGGGCCCGATGCCCAGAAGTCCCTGTGCACTGGGACATCGGCCAGGGATGGAAAGAGTGTGGCGGGTCGGGGGCGAATGCTTTATCCATACCCCAGCTGATGCCTTGAACTCTGAACGCTAAGCGTGCACGACCTGAGAGATACAGGCGCGCGCACATTCATACACACACTTTTGGCGTCGCGGCCCTGCCCGCAGCGACAGGGGGTAGAAGAAAGGTAAAAAAAGCGAGCCCGCACGCGCATCTGATGGCTGGCACACAACCACACACACACACACACACACACACACACACACACACACACACACACACACACACACACACACGCGCACGCGCACGCACGCACGCACGCACGCACGCACGCACGCACGCACGCACGCACGCACGCACACACACACACACACACACACACACACACACACACACACACACACACACACACACACACACACACACACACACACACACACACACACACACACACACACACACACACACACACACACACGCACGCACGCACGCACGCACGCACACGCACGCACTCACTCACATACACGCGCACACACACACACACACACACACACACACACACACACACACACACACACACACACACGCGCGCGCGCACGCGCACGCACACGCGCACGCACGCACGCACGCACAGACACACACAGACACACACGCGCACACACACACACACACAATGCGTCATTCCCGGCCCGTTGATGCAACGCAGCGAGTGCTGGAGCGTGGCGCGCTCAGATTGATTTACCACCGAACGTCTGCCGATGGGGGATCAGGACGTGAGAACGCCGCTGACGACTGCCCGGAAAAAGGAGGCTGAGACCAATGCATGTGGAAGATGCCGAGGCCATGCAGATAGCGTAACAACTACACGATACTGCACGAGGAAGCCCAGAAAGCACCATCGAGCGCGACCCACTCAAAGCGCGAGACAGCGAACAGAGAGCGTAAAGACAGCGCAGCTGCAGCAAGAGAATAACACACAAGCACACACACACACACAAACTCTCTCTCTCACACACACACCAAAACAAAACTCTCTCTCTCTCTTTCACACACACACTTTTGGCAGTCGCGGCCTCGCGCGCAGCGACGAGGCAGAGTAAGGTTGAGCGGCGGCGCGCGCGCGGCTGGGCCCTCCGACGAGATCACTCTGGATCCCGTGCGTGCACGCATCAAACATGCCCTACAAGCGCGGTTGGCGTGGAGGTGTCGCGCCGCCCAACGCTGGCCTCCCAAGCGGGGATGTAGCACGAGGCTGTGAGAGGAGGAGCATAACCATCTGGGCGTCGACGTCGGGGAAGTGCAACGCTGCCCAACGCAGAAAGGCCCTGCAGGTCCTCTGCGGGGACGTGGCGGAGACGCAGGAGAGGGAGAGGGGGCCGAGGAATACGGGCATCGAGTGCAGAAGAGCGTGGGCGGAGGGGCCCGCTGCGGGGAAGTGGGGACGAGCCCAGGGCAAGCGCCGCGTGGATGACAACGCGGAGAGGCCACCCAGCGGACTGCCCGCCAGGCGGCAGCGTGACAGGGGGGAGAGACGTTCGACGACGGAAGCGAGGGGAGGGGCCAGAAGCTGGGCCGATTAACGGCGGGGCCGCCCCCCGGGGCGCTTGCGCGGAGCAGCGCCGCTTCCCGCTAGGGGCGGCGCAGGGGTAGCGCCAGGGCCGGCGGGGGAAACGGCCTGGACAACGTCTGGAGGCAAAAGGCGGATGAACAGGCTGATCTGGTTGGACTGGAATGCACTGGGGTCAGGGCCCCTGGGGCAGCACTGGCCAGTGCCATGAGTGCACTTCACCACGCCCTTGTCTTCCAGGTCGCAGTCATGTTCGGCGAGGGCTTCAAGCACCACGATTACGTCAGCGCGCAGTCGTACATGTGAGCTGCCAAGCACACATCGACCGCGGCACCTCCCGCAGCGTCGCGCGTTACTTGGGGGGTGAGGGCTCCATGGACCCAGAGATCAGTAGGACTCATCTGGATATGGGATCTGCCCCGTTCCTAGTGCAACCGTGCTAGAACCCTATGCAAGCTCTATAGGAATCCTTTGGTTATGGCGTCTGCCCCATTTCTTTTGAAATGTGCTTAGAAAGCCACCCAATTCAATAGGAGCTGCGACCTCTTCCAGTTCCCATTGAAATCGTATCAGAATCGGATTCAAATTCAATTGGAATCCTCTGTACATGGGATCTGCCCCATTTCAAATTAATCATGCTAGAACCGTTTTCGAAACCAATGGGGGTCCCTTCCTCTCTTCCTCCTCCTCCTCCTCCTCCTCCTTTGACCTCCTCCTCAGCATCATCCTCCTTCTTCTCCTCCCGCCTCCTCCTCCTCCTCCTCATCCTCCTCCTCCTCAACACCCTCCTGTTTCATCCTCCTCTTCCTCGTCAGAGGAAGGAGCAACAGCGGCAGCAACAGCAGCAGAAGCAGCAGGTAAACAAGCTAAAGCGAATGGTACCGAGCTCAAGCGGAGGGTATGACACACGCACGTTCCCCAAGCAGTGCTTGCGCGTAGGGGCTCTCACCTGTCACTGCGGAACTTGGCCTGTCTGTCTGTCTGGCGGCTATGTTGCCGCTGTCGCCGCCCCGTCGCCACCTCCTCGCCGCCCGTCGTCTGGGCGTGCCTGTCGGTCGCCGCGCTTGTTGCCGCCATCGCCGCCCCGTCGCCGCCTCGTCGCTGCCTCGTCGTCTGGGCGTGTCTGTCGGTCGCCGCGCTTGTTGCCGCCGTCGCCGCCCCGTCGCCGCCTCGTCGCCGTCTTCTCGCCGCCCGTCGCCTTGGCCTGTCTGTCGGTCGCCGCACTTGCTGCCGACGTCGCCGCCCCGTCGCCGCCTCGTCACTGCCCGTCGTCTGGGCATGTATGTCGGTCGCCGCCTTTGTCGCCGCCATCGCTGCCTCGTCGCCGCCCGCCGTCTGAGCCTGTCTGTCGGTCGCCGCGCCTGCTGCCGCCGTCGCCGCCCCGTCGCCGCCTCGTCGCCGCCCGTCGTCTGAGCCTGTCTGTCAGTCGCCGCGCTTGTTGCCGCCGCCGCCGCCCCACATTCATTGAACAACATGGATTGCACAGCCGAAGTTGCACAACATAGACTTCATCGCATATATTGCACAACATAGATTGCGCACCACATAGATCGCGCAAGCTAGATTGCACCACTTCGCTTGCACCACATAGGTTGCACCTCAGAGATTGCACTTGCACGCCATAGATTGCACAACATAGGGTGAACCACGCACATTGTACATCACCCATTGCCCCGCCGATACTGAACAACATCTATTGCACCTCATAGGTGGCACCACATATATTGCACAACATAGATTCCACAATCTAGATCGCACCACATACATTGCTCCACATCGGTTGCACTACATGTATCGCGCCACATGCATTGCACCACATAGACTGCACAACATTGATTGCACAACATATAGTGTTCAACCTGTGTTGCACCATTGATTGCGTCACATGGATCACACCACATAGAGTGCACAGATTGCACACCCGATATTGCACAACACCGGTTGCACCAGATGGTTTGCATCACATATAAAGTGTCCAACATTGATTGTACAACATACAGTGCATCGCATGATCCGCACCACTTTAACTGCACAGCATAGGTTGCACAACATAGGTTGCTCAGAATAGATTGCACAGCATAGGTTGCACCAGCTAGGGCGCTCTACGTACATTGCACAACAAATATTGATAGAGACACAATATGTGGGGCCCACGCTGGCTAACATGCGTATATGCGGATGCAGTTGTTTATGTATGTGTTTAGATGGCTACGTACATGTGTACACCTGTATTTATGTGCAGACGTATATACTGATATGAGCGTAGATGTGTAATATGTGTATGTGTGCATGTGCAGAAATATGAGTTCATGTATGTTCTCTGTATACAAATATACATATGTACATGACAATGCGTATATGTGTACATAAATGTACATGGAAACATGACATTTGTATGTACGTCCATCTGTATCGATGTGTGTGTGTACGTCCATGTATTTACCGTGTCGCGGCGGCGGCCCTGGCGATGCGGGGACGCATGTGGTGATCGCCACTGCGGCATGAGGTTGGGATTCCTGTGGGGCCACGAAACGTGTGAGGTGTGTGCCGACATGTACGTGCGGAGGGCAGAGGCAAGAGAGAATGAAGGAGGCGGGAGAAGGAAGGATGGGAGACGCTGAAAACGAACACCCAACACCATAAAATGGTTGCGAGACACGAATGTGACCCCCTCAGCCACAAATCTTCCTCGTCCGTCCTTCATCCTCCATCGTGACTCCTCCTCCTCCGCATCCCCACATCCTCCATCAGCCTTCCTCCATCCCCCATCCTCCATCGTGCATCCTCAATCCTCACTCCTCTTCCTCCTCGCTCCTCCTCCTCCTGCTTCTCCTTGCCCCCCTCCTCCTCCACATTTCCAAACACCTATTTCCTGTCGCACCCCCAAGCGTGTCGGTGGGGCGGTCCGGGCCTTTCGGTCGCAACCTCCTCGCCACTTATGACCACGAAGCGTGAGACTTGCAACAGCTTCACGGGTGGGACTTGGGAAAGCGTTCAATTTGTAGTTCTCACCTGAGGGCCACGCACATTCGCCACAAAAAAGTGCAACCGTTTCACGGATGGGGGGCGGGTGGTTTCAAAGAAACGGCTCTTGCCGGAGCACCGCGCGCATTCGTCTAAGTTTGAAAGAACTTCACGGAAGCAGCGGGGGGAAGAGGGCACAGTGCGACTTTTGCCTGAGCGCCACGAACACCCATCATACAAGTTCGAGACAGACTCACGGGTGGAGAAAGGTAATTTTCAAAATGCGGTTCTCGCCTTCGTGCCGCACGCATTCGTCATCAAAATGTGCCAAATCTCTACGGGTTGGGGGCGGTTCCTCTTGAAGATGCGGCTCTCGCCTGAGCACTGCCGCGCGCACTCGTCCGGAAAGCTCGCGACCGCTTCACGGCTGGGGGGCAGTGCAAAGTGTGGCCCTCGCCGTAGCGCCGCGCACACTCGCAGTAAAAGGTGTACAACAAGTGCCGATGAAGCACAAGTCGTTTCCAAAATATGGTTCTCGCCTCAGCGCCCCGTGCACATTCGCTTCAAGAGTCCGCAGCCGCGTCACGGGAGGAGGGGGGCCAAAATGAGGATCTCGCATCAGCGCCGCGCACATTCGTCTTTAAGCGTCTGCAGCACTTGCACTGGCCGAGGGGGGGGGGTCATTTTCACAATGGTGCTCTTGCCCTTACACTGAGCACACTTGTCATACAAAAGGTAGCACTGGTCACTAATGTCACGGATGGAGAGCGGCTCCATTTGAAAATGGGCCTCTGGCCCCAGCGCCGCCGCGCGCATTCGATTCTGCTGCGGCAACGATCGGCAAGATGGGAGGACTGCACTTTTTCAAAAAAGGGTTCTCAACCGAGACCTTTTCAACAAGGAACCGTCGCTTGAAATTCCATCGAAAATCATTACTACAAAGGCGAACTGCTGCGGCAGTTACACGATTGGGGGGTGGGGGCCAAGGGGCCCATTCCTCGCAAGGGGAATATCGCTAGACACCTGTACTGCGTGATTCTTCTCAAATTCGTGACCAAGCGTCGGAAAAATGCGAGCCGGGTCTTTTTCGAACTGGGGCCCTCGCGAGAATGGCAGGCCCGAGTGTGGTGGTCTTTCACGGGAGATACTTCTTGTCACGAGAAGGAATAGGCGCGCATGGGGAGGGGACATGGGGCGGGAGGGTGTACTGCAACGTCGTGCACGAATATTTGGTTTACTCTGGCCCTCAGCCCGGTTTCCGTGCAACGATGTCCTCCCTGTCGCACCCCCGGACATGTCGGCAGGGCGGCCTGGGCGTTTCTCCCGAGGCCGCCCCATAAGATAAGGGTCATGTAACGTCATCACAGCAGAGGTTCGGATGGAGGGCGAATACTTCTCAAAAAACGTATCGCTTGAACGCCGTGCACACTCATTCGTTTTACAGGGTTGCAACAGCTTCAAACACAGAGGGCGGGTCCTTTTCAAAACGTGGCTCTCGCACTAGAGCCGAACACATTCCTTGTAAAAGTACTCAATAGCTTCAAGGATTGAGGGCAGGTCCTTCTCGAGACGCGGTTCTCGCCCCAGCGCCGCGCACATTCGTCATCAGAGTTTGCGAAAATCTCAACGATGAGGTACGGGTCCTTTTTAGAATGTGGTTCTCGCCTTGACGCCGCGCACATCCGTTTTTAATACGCTACAACAGATTCACGGAGTCCCAAGGTTGAAGACCCAGCCAGGGATGAGGTGCTGGTAGGATTTCGGATTGCCAGGACGCAACAATCACGTTGAGTCGCGGCGTTGAAAATCTAGGTACGGCGTCCTGGCATGGGGATTGTCAGGACGCAACAGACATGTTGACTCGCGGCGTGGAAGTCCCAGGAATGCTGTTGGAGCACGATGGAGGATTCTCAAGCGGCTGTCTTTCTGTGGGGCGCTTCCCGCAATGAAAAAATCTTGCAGGAACCTATGAATGGGCTTGGAGGGATGGTTCAACAACATCGTTGACGTGTCCTCGTTCTGCAATGGCCCTCCTCCTCCTACTCCTCCTCCTCCTCCTCCTCCTCCTCCCTCCTCTTCCCCCTCCCCCTCCCCAGTCCCTCCCTCCCTCTCACAAGGCCTGGGGGCACCCGAATGGGTCCCCACCCCCGTCACCAAGGGGGGCCCCCGGGCGTTGGGGTTATAACCAGGACAAACGGCACATAATTGACTAAATTACGCAGGGGAAAATGCAAGCAGGGGCGGCCCAGCAGGGGCGGCAGGGGAAGGAGATGAAAAGGAAGAGGGGGCGCTGGGTTGGGGGCGGTTGTGGTGGTCACCTTGGTGGCCGTGGAAGTCGGCGTGGTGGTGGCAGTTGGAGTGGTGGTGGTTGCCGCCAGCGCTGTGGTAGGGGCGGTGGTTGTCGTGGGCCTGTCGTCGTCGAGTGGCTGGGCGATGGGCGCTAGTAGTGGCGGTAGTTTTCGTGGTCGGCCTCAGGGGCTGGCGGGGCTGAACGCGGTGATCGTGGCGGCTGTGCTGGTGGTCGTGCTGGTGGTCGTGCTGGTGGTCGTGCTGGTGGTCGTGCTGGTGGTCGTGCTGGTGGTCGTGGCCTCCCTCCCTCCCCCCTCCCCCTCCCTCCCCGCTCCTTCCTCCCTGCCCCCCGCCTCCCGCGCCCCCTCCGTGCAGCCCGCGCGCGCGCGGGGCGCCTCCACATCTTCTTCTCCCCCCCCCGCGGGGCGGCGCAAGGGCCCGGCGGCGCGAACACTGCCCGCGGGGCGGGACGGTCTGTCGGCCCGCGGCGACGTCCGCCGCCGCCGCCGCCGCGGGGTGGGCCCCGCCGGGGGCAGGGCCAGGGCCCCCAGACCCCCGCGCGCCAGGGAGGAAGCAGCGACCGATCGAACCGTGCTGTTTGCCCTCGTCGGCTGCCCGGGTGCCCTCGCCGGGCCGCCGGGACGGGGGGCGAGAAGCTGGTTCCCAGCCCTCCTCCTCCTCCTCCTCCTCCTCCTCCTCCTCCTCCTCCTCCTCCTCCTCCTCCTCCCCCTCCTCCTCCCAAAGGTTGGCACACGTGCCGAAGCTGGTCCCGGGGAAGGGGTTTCCGGACCTCTGGGGGCCGGGGTCCACGCTGCCAAACACGTCCTGACGGTCGGGGGTCTGGGGTGGCCGCGCCTCGGTGGAGAGAGCTTTCCCCTGCGCGGCGATGGCGGGCGCCATGCGGAGGGGGATGGGGGAGGGAGGAGAGGGCATAACGCAACGCCCCCGCCCCCCGCCGTGGCAGACTGTGGTGCCGGACGCACTGCAGCAGTGCCAGGGACACACCGGGGGGGAGGGGGGGGGGCCGTTACGTTGTGGGGAGGGGAGGGAGGGGGAGAGGGGGGGGGGCATGACGCGCGTTATGGCCCAGGGGATGAAAAAAACACGTTCACGTCAACATCGTCGCCGCCGACGCCGCCCCCGTCGTCGCCACGGCTCCCCTCAGCGGCCGAATTGGGCCGCCACGCTCCGGGACTTGTCGCCCAGCTTCGGCGCGTCGCCACTGCCGGCCTCCGCCGCGGCCAGCGCGGCTGGCAAGAGGAGGAGGGGGGTAGAGGGCAGAAGAAGGGGAACGAGGAGGAGGAGAAAGAGGAGGAGGAGGCTCGAGGAGACAGAGGAGGAAAAGGAGGAGGGCGAGGAGAAAGAGGCGGACGAGCGAGGAGGAAGAGGACGAGGAGGAAGAGGTGGAGGAGAAGAAGATGGAGGAGAGGGGGGAAAAAGCGGGGAGAAGGTCTTGCTAGGTCTCGTCGGGGGAAGGGGGTGAAGGGGTCCCCGAGGATTGGGCGGCGATCTACGGGTATTATGGGAGGATTGTTTGCTTCTCCTCCTCCTCCTCCTGCTCCTCCTCCTCCTCCTCCTCCTCCTCTTCCTGCTCCTCCTCCCCCCCTTCCTCCTCCTCCTCCTCCTCCTCCTCCTCCTCCTCCTCCTCCTCCTCCCCCCCTCCTCCTCCTCCTCCTCCTCCTCCTCCTCCTCCTCCCTCCTCCTCCTCCTCCTCCTCCTCCTCCTCCCCTTCTCCCTCCTTCTCCTCCTCCTCCTCCTTCTCCTCCTCCTCCTCCTCCTGCTCCTCCTCCTGCTGCTCCTCATTATGCCCCTCGTTATCCTAATCGTCATCTTCCTCGTCATCCACCTCGTATTCCTCCTCCTCCACCTCCTCTTCATCCTCATCCCTTTCCTCCTCCGACTACTACTACGACTCAGTCTACTACGACTACTACTACTACTACTACTACTACTACTACTACTACTACTACTACTACTACTACTACTACTACTACTACTACTACTACTACTACTAGACGACTACTACGACTACGACGGCGACTACGACTACTACGACTACTACTACTATTTCTACTACTACTACGACTACTACTACTACTACTACTACTACTATTACTACCACTACCACCACTACTACCACTACGACTACCAGTACTACTACTACTACTACTACTA